>CAUYUJ010011203.1:192151-249132 GCA_963575745.1 Prorocentrum cordatum
CAAAAACCGCCACAAGCACCAGCTCCAGTTGATCAGGCATGAGACAATGGCAAAGGCGCGCGGAGATGACAGAACACAGTGGCGTGGACAGGCGCAGAGCATGGTGCAAATCTCGGACAAAGCAGTGGCGGACAAGCCAGCTGAGAACCAGCCCGTAGGCATCACCAAGCTCAGTTCGTTCCAGTTGGGACAGCGCCTGGAGGACACCAAGAGGAAGATCATCACATCAGAAGAACGGCTCACGGAGCGCGATGAGGAGTACCAGCGCGCTCTGGACCGCCGTGATGCCGAGAAACAGATGTTGGACAACCACAAGCTCAAGAAGCAGCAGATCGAGAAGGCAAAGACCGAGGCCTTCCTCCGAGAGCAAGCCAGTGGAGCAGAGCATCCAGCACTACAGCTCTTCGGGAACGTCGTGGAGGTCCAGCAGGCAGCGGGAGACAGCGAGGTCCCAGAGTGTCTTCGAGCCCCGTCGCAAGCCTTGCAGCAGGCGATCGAGTTGTACAACCAGCAGCACAAGCAGCAGGAAGCAGAGGCTGTGCGTGCGAAAGCTCAGCAGCAGCGTGATGCTCGTGCTGATGGTGATGGTGCTGGTGATGTACCCCATGGTTCTACCTGACGAAGTGCCAGTCCCTGATGACGAGGACTTGGACGAGATCTTCGCGGACCATGGCCTCAATCTTGACGGTGAGATGGAGGGGGAAGAAGTCGAGCGCATCACTGAGGCCAGGAAGAGGCCTCGTCACCAGTTTGCAGCAGCTGCAGAACGAGCAAAGCAGAGAAAGGTGCGGGCCCCAGCTGCTTCTGAGGGAGCCTCAGCCCGAGGCTCTTGCGTATGTGAACAGCTGGGGCCAAGTCCAGCAGATAGTGGACGACTCCAAGTCCACGTTGCAGCAGATGAGTTCGATTGAGAATGCATCGTCAGCAGGGCTGTTTCAGCATGTCCAGATCACGAATTGTCTCCCACGACTGTGGGGACTTCGGTGACCACAGCTACGAGTACGGCAAGTCAAGTACAAGCTGGATTGTCATCAGTGGTGCCCGTGGGCCCTCCAAGTGCCACGGGCCCTCGAGCCGCTGTCGGCCCTGCCGCGGGCCGTGGAGTCGCTGTCGGCGCTCGGCCGGGGGAGCGTGCCGCGGCAGGTGAAGGTGCAACGTGGGCGGGGCCGCCGATGCCTGGAAGGGCGGCGCGTTGGCCTGGGCGGAACAGGGAGCAGCTCTGCGAGCACCCGTCGGCTCCGTCGCCAAGCCAGAGGCAACCACGCGACCGCTCCATGGAGGTGGACCAGCTCGGTACTGATGGGCTTCTTGGAAACATCACGACGGTGGTGCCAACGGTCTCTCGACATTCCATTTTGGTTGGGAACACATCGTCGGCGACCAGGATTAATCTGTCTGGAGTCTGCCAAAGGTGCGGAACGAGTCTTCTGCCGACCGCGAAGGTCGGAACTTGGAGAATCGTGACGGCCAACATCACTTCTGCCCAGAAGGAGGCGACAAAGTTATCCACTATTGCGAATGAGGTGGCTGAGCACGAGGTCGAGGCCGATGCGCTTCTTGTCCAAGCGCACAAGTTGCTAAAGCAGGCGGTCGGGGACACGATTGTCAGGCAAAAGCATCAAGGTTGGCACTTCCACGTTGCGCCAGCCAAGGAAGGTAATACCCAGCACGCAGCCTCATCGGGAGTGGCAGTTGGAGTTCGGCAGGACATCGGCTGGGCTGACCCGCCAGACTTTGGAGGAGTGGCACCGCCGCGTTCGAGGTGGACAACGTATGGGTCGATGGCATGCTCCCTGGAGGCTTCATGTTTGCCTCGATCGACCTCGTCTCAGGCAACCACCACAAGGATGTGGAGGATAGGAATCGGCAGATTATTTGGGTGATTCGAGCAGCTAAAGCGTCTGGGGCGACCTTTCATCCTTAGCGGTGATTGAAATATGAGCCCGCTCGACTTGGAGGAGCTGAACGCCTTGAACGACATGGCAGCTACTATCGCAGCTCCCTTTGAGCGGACGTGTTCAGCAGGAAGGGGACGCACTATTGATTTCGTTGCGGTTTCAAAGCATTTCAAGAGTCTGATCACTGGTGTTCGAAGGTCGGCAGGACTCAGCATGGCGACGCACTGGGCTGCTCTGCTTGAGCTGAAGCAGGACCGGGAGTAGCGATGGAGCAGCAGATTGTCATGCCGAAGAAGTTCCCAAGGAATGCGCCCTCGGTGCACCGAGGGCGCCACCTTCGTACTCTCAAGTGCCCAGGGGATGTGAGCATGGGAGAAGTGATCAAGGTCTAGACTGGTGCTTCACTAAAGGGATGCAGCTGGCCGAGCAGGAGCTAGGTGACAGGTACCATCTTGAAGATAACAAACGAAGGGCCGCAGCTGGGCGTGGAGAGCTTGTTGACCCACAGTTTTTAAGATAGTAGCCTCTGCAAGGAAAGCACCAGGTCGCGGAGCGGAAGGTGATCCAATCTCGAGAAGCTGGAGGAGGGCATCCATGGCCATCCAGGATATCATTCACGCGCCCAATAGAGAATTGGGTCTTGGACTCGCAATGTGCTACGCAGCGTATGCGCACGTTTGAGAAGTTCAAATAGAATAATATCAACATGGGAAGCTCTTGGTCTATCTTCTGGTATCGACTTGAACACGAGTGGTGTTGGGAAGATGATTGGCTTTGTGACTGCAGCTGGTTTGTGACGCAAGAGGCCACCAAGGTGGAGCAGCAGCATACTAAGCAGCGTGTTCGAGAGTGGCGACAGGCAGTTGCAAAGTCCATTGAGCAGGAGGACGCCAAGTCACATAGATGGAGCAGGTTACCAACAAGGTGGACACAAGCTGAGGTCCACCCCACCACGGGCATCAATTCCCACGCGACGACGCTCGACACAAACCTTCAGCAATGGCTCCAGATTTGGAATCACGATCCTGATGCGGAGTCGTTTGGCGCAGGGCTTCGCATGCAGGAGGTGGAGGACGAAGAGCAGATGGCACCGCTCGATGCAGAACAGATCAGGAAAGCAGCGTTACCCTTCAAGCTCAAGACGGCCACAGGCATCGACAACCTGGGGCCCAGGAACATGGCGTTGCTCTCATATGACTGCCTCAATGCGTTCGGCGGTGTGATGGAGGTGGCAGAGAAGATCATTAAAGTACCCACCCAGATGACTAACACGGGCGTGCCACGTCTCCCAAAACCTGAAGGGGGACACAGACTGATCGGTTTGATGACGGACACGCTGCAAGTGCACAATCGGCGCCGACGGCATGTACAGCGCGGGTGGCTTCAAGAGTATGCGCGACCATATCATTATGCTACGGCTGGCGAATGTTCTGAGAGGGCAGTTTGGACCCAGACTGTCGTGGCGGAGGCAGGCCGAGCTCTCATGATGCACCCGGCCACAGTTATGCTGGTTGTGAAGAAAGCTTTCGAGAAGATCGCACATGCAACTCTTTGGGCGATAGGTTGCAGACACAAGTTCCCCAAGCGAAGGCTTGCCATGCTTATCAAGACACATGCAGGGAGAAGGGGCCTCAAGTTCGACAAAATTGCCTCCAGGTTCATTAGCACAAACCAAGGGGTCAGTGCAGGTTGCCCGGATGCTACCAACATGATGAGTTGGTTCACGTGGGGGGCGTACGACCAGGTCTACACGCTGTGGCCCTCTCTCACGATCAGTGTTGTCGTGGATGATGGTAATTTGCAGGCATCGGGCACGGAGAAAGACGCAGTACGGATCATCATTGAGGCGGTCAAGTTGCTGCGCAGACTCCAGGTGAAGGTGAGTTTAGAGCTGGGCCCGAACAAAGGTCATGTCATTGCGACGACACCGACAATGGCAATGGAAGTTGAAATGGCGCTGAGTGATCGGGCCTTCCGACGAGCAAGAGTTGTCCGTCAACTTGGGCATGATCGGGCATGATCGACGTATGGGAGGAGGTGCAAGGATACCCACTCATCGGAGTCGTGTTGCAGCTGGTGGGCGTAGAGTTGCACGGTTTCGAAGGTTGGCCCAAGGCGGCAGGCAGATGGGTAAGCTCTTTCGCTCTGGTGGTCTTGCGTCGATCGGCTACGCAGCCGTGGTGCAGGGCATGAACGATACCCAGTTGCAAAAGGTCAGAGACCCATCTGGTCATGCACTGTTTGGATCGGCGAGGGGAAGATGTAGAACCATGGAGTTTCTACTTTCGCACTGTCCCAGGGCAAACCGCCCCACCTTCATAGCGGACGAGTACCCGTTGGTGTACTGGCTCAAGGCGAAGTGGGAGCAGTGGGACAAGCCCAAGGCGATGGCACTGGCTTTCATGCACGCGCAGGATCACACACGTCCGTGGCAGTCTGTGCAGGGACCAGCGGGGGCAGTACTCATGACTCTTAGACGCATGGGATGGCGTGATGAGAGGTGGAACCTTTGGTTCACGGAGCGCGGCTCGCGAGTGGAGTTGAACGACATAAGGATTGAAACGCGTAGAGGCTGGTCAACATATCCACCAAAAGGCGACTTCTGGAGGCAGTACCAGGCAGTCGTGGAATGGAAGGGCTCACCGGGCCACCTATTCTCGAGCCAGCTATGGACATGATTGAACAACCACGACGGCACGGAGATTTCAAGGGCGCAAGTCTTCTACGCACGTGGCTGGCTGGTGGTTTCTTCAACCAGGTGGGACTACATGCGTGTCCAGCGCGTTTGAATCCGTTTCGAATCCACGTCGATTCCACGTTCAACCCACGTCGGAGTACAAGAACAGACTGCCATTCATCGAGTAGGAGATCGACTACAGAATTGATGCCCCCCGAAATTCTTCTTGCGTCGACTCTGCGAAAATATGACGTAGAGTGTTCCGTAGATCTACGGAGCGTTCTACATTTCCACTAGATTCGACGGAAAATCCATTCTGGCTGAATCAATGCTGTAGCCGACCCCCTACTGGAACTTACGGTACGGGAGAGGCCCCCCTGACAGCTGCGAAGCCCATGCTGGAACTAATACGGTACGGGAGAGGCCCCCCTGACGGATGCGAAGCAAAACCTCCCCCGACGTCTTTGTGCCCCCCCGGTGCCGACGGGCGGCGGGTACGGTGCGGCAGCCGCGATGGGCAAGCCAAGCGCGGCGCCCGCCGGGGCGGCGGCCGCGGGTGGGGACGGCACCGAGCGCGGCGGCGCCGTCATGGCCGCGAGCGCCTGGCGGGAGGACTGAGGAACCCAAGGCCCAAGGCCCCCTTCCTGCTCCTAGCACTCCATCCTGTCTCCTCCTTCCTCCTCCTCCTTCCTCCTCCTCCTGCTCCTCCTCCTCCTTCCTCCTCCTCCTCCTCATCCTTCTCCTCCTTCTCCTCCTCCTCCTCTGCTTGTCCTTCCCCCCGAGCCTGCTCCTAGCACTCCCTCCTGTCTCCTCCTTCCTCCTCCCTCCTCCTCCTCCCTGTCCTCCTCCTCCTCCTCCTCCTCCTTCTCCTCCTCCTCCTCTGCTTCTCCTTCCCCCCGAGCCGGCCGCTCCGCGCCGGTGCCGCCGGAATGCCCAACCAACCTGCTCTTCGGGCAGGATCCAAGATTCCTGGGTCAACAAAAACATTGAAGGAAACAGAGGGCCTGCAGTGTCTTCGGCCCAAGAGGGGGCAACCCGAACTGGCCCCAGGAGCCCTCTAGTGCCAGGACGGCCACCGAGACTGTCAAGAGGCCCTCCCAAAAAACACCAAAGAGGTCACAGAAGGCCTCCAAGAAGCGCCAAAAGGAAACCCTCAGAGGCACCCTCAGAGGCCTTCAAGAGGCCCCTAGAGGTCTTCAAGAGGCCTCTAAGAAGCATCCCAAGAGGAAACTCGAAGAGGCGTTCAAGTGGACTCTGGCCCACAAACCAGGCACGGTGGCGGGATGGGCCGGCGGCCACCAAATCCGCCGCCCCGTCGATTCATCGCAGGGGTGCCTGGCGTGCTGAATCCTTTCGGTTTTGGTTTTGGTTCTTTATCCAAAAGAACTCCGCCTGGGGCTTCGGCCCGTCCCGCAGGCCACCCGGAAAGATTGCCCAGACCCTTCCGGAGGTGGTTTCAAAGGGTGTTTCCTGCTCCAGACGGCTCCAAGACGGCCCAAGATGGCCTCCAAGACGGCTAAGATGGCCCCAAGATGCCTCCAAGACGGCCCAAGATGCACCCAAGACGGCCTCAGATGGCCTCCAAGACGGCCCCCAAGAGGCCTCCAAGACAGCCCAAGAGGCCTCCGAGAGGTCCTCCAGAAGGCCAGAAGGCCCAAAATAACTGGTTCTCCTAAGGTTTTTGAAGAATGTTGACATGTGCTTCTTTTCGGCGGAAGAGGAGGCCCCCACGATCGCCCCAAGATCGCCCACGAGGCCTCCAAGATGGCCCCATGACAGCCGAAGACGCCCTCCAAGACGGCCCCAAGAGGGCCCCAAGACGGCCCAAGAGGCCCAAAATGGCCTCCAAGACAGCTAAGATGGCCCCAAGATGCCTCCGACACAGCCCAAAATGCACCCAAGACGGCCTGAGATGGCCTCCAGATGTTCTAAGACGGCCCAAGAGGCCCCCAAGAGGCCTCCAAGACAGCCCAAGAGGCCTCCGCGAGGTCCTCCGGGAGGGCCAGAAGAGGCCAAAATCATCGATTTTCCTAAGGTTTTTGAAGGATTCTGGCAATTGCTTCTTTTCGGCATTCCCTCAAGACGGCCCAAGAGGCCCCCAATATCGCCCACGAGGCCTCCAAGATGGCCCCATGACGGCCCAAGAGGCCCCCAAGACGGCCCCAAGAGAGCACAAGGGGCCTCTAAGACTGCCAACATGGCTTCCAAGACGGCTAAGATGGCCCCAAGATGCCTCCAAGACGGCCCAAGATGCACCCAAGACGGCCTAAGGTGGCCTCAAGATGGCACAAGACGGCCCAAGGGGCCCCCAAGAGGCCTCCAAGACGGCCCAAAAGGCGTCCAGGAGGTCTTCCAGGAGGGCACGACGAGGCAAAAATCACTGATTTTCCTGAGGTTTTTGAAAGATTGTGGCATATGCTTCTTCTCGGCATTCCGACGGCTCAAGACGGCGCCAGAGGCCCCCAAGATCGCCCAAGAGGCCTCCAAAATGGCCCCTATGACGGCGGCGGTGATTCGCCGTAGGCGTCTTCGATCCGCCACCCCCTCTGTTCATCACCGGGGTGCTTGACGTGCTGGACGTGCTACTTTTTTGAACCCTTGCAACGGGTGGTCTCGGCTCGCGTCACATCCCTCCAGCCAGACGGAAGGCACCGTAAAAGAGATCGTTCACTGGTCTTCCCGCCCAAGATGGCCGCAAGATGGCCAAGATGTCTCAAATTGGCCTCGCGCTGTACAGACTCAAACTTCTCCGACGGGACCGTCAGAAGAACAAAAAAAACGGGACCGAGTCTGAAATTTGGCGCGAGCCCTTCTCAGACCCCCACGGGCCTTTTGGAACGATCCCGGAGCCCCCCGAACATCCCAGAGCCCCCCGAACGCCCTCGGCGAGGCGCAGCTGCTGGGAGGCCTCCCGAGGCGGACAAAACGAAGACCGCGGGGAGCGGCGGCGCGGGGGCTTCTTCGGCCCTCGGGGACCCCTGCTCGAAGTCGCTCTTATACGCTCTCTCCATTTGGCAGGTTTCTTTCGAGGCGACTTGCGTGGACACCGCGTGGATCGCTCATCGCGGGGATCGTTCATCGCGTGGACTTGCAGGGTGATTCTGACACCGCGTGGATCGTTCATCCTTGAACGATCGGCGGTTACTTGATCGCCAGATCGCTCCAGCAGACTCTGCGCCGCCGCTGGCGTTCAACTCTGAACGCCCGCGGCAGGGTCGCTGCGACGTCGGCACGACACACTGCATCCTGGGGGCACCTCACCTTTCGGGTGGGACGAAAAGAAAATATAGAGAAGGGAGAGGTTCGCGAATCAGCTAGCGTAGCTGGTTTCCCGGGGGGCGCCACTGCATCGCGGGGACGCAACCGGCCGAAGGCAGCACATTTCGTACCCCCCCCTTCCCAGACCCCCGACATCTTGCTTTTGACCATAGCGTGACCCCCAAGGGTTTGGACCCTTTCCCCGAAACCGGCTTTTCATCGCGAACCGTTCGCTTGGCAGCCCCGCGGGCCCCCCCGAGGCCGACCACTGCAGAAAACTGCCCGTCGTGATTTCTTCACGGGGCGATAGGGTTTGAAAACTCTGGGCCAGGGTCACCCCTGGCAACACCTTCTGGGGAAACTCCAGGAGGCCTCGCGCGGCCACTTGAGACACAACTTACGTCGGATCACCGACGGGTTCACGGCGGGGCCACGTCGGATTCACGTCGGATGTGCGTCGGAATTCCGCTGGATCTACGTCGGGACATCGCCGCGCGAACGTCGTCCCATCTCTATCTGGGCGGACGCCGCCGCGCAGGCTTCCGCATCTGCTCACATGGTAACACGTGCAACTATTGCGTGCCGCGCGAGGCTTCCGGGACTCCCCCTCATGGTGGCGGAGTAAGAATAGCACTAGCAGAAATTGTTGACGGTCCGCGCGAATTTCTTGGATCTGCGCTGCCCCCCCTGGCAGCGCCTCCGGCGCCGCCCCTGGCTCCGTCCGCGCGCCGGAAGGTGGGGGGCCAGCGAAGATCCAACAAAAAACCCGCGCGGACCGGCATAACTCTGTGTTTACGCCGCTTGCTGCTCTTCGGCACGAAACACCAGATCATCACGCGGAGCCCCTGTCCCCGGAAAGCCCGACCCTTTCTTCGGCACCGGTTTCTCATCCTGGGGCCTGGGAAGGGCCCCCAGGCCCCATAACAGCCAAAAACCTCCGCTTGGGCACCAAACACCCGAACAGCACGCCGAGCCCCCAGAGCCACGGCGCGGAAGGGGGAACGGGAGGGGAGGGGAGAGACCCTCACCCCTGTCGCTGCCGCACGGGCCACGGTGGCCTGCCATGTAGTTCCGACGAGTGGAATTGACCGCCGTGTATTTTTCAACATGCCATGTTCCGATGGCCAGGGCGCTCCGCTTCCGCGAGAATCGCGCAGCAGTCTTCGCTGCGTCGAGCCGCTGCGGCACCGCGCCCCGCCCGTGCTCCGTTGGGCGTTTTGCGCGCGAGTTCCCTGTTCGAACGCGAGAAAAGCAGAGGCGGCGAAGCCGCGAGGGGCAAAACGAAAGGATGCAGGTCATAACGCGCGGAAGGGCAACCGATCGCAATGAAAAGGAGCGGCGCGACAAGCACGGGAGGGGCCAGGGACGAAATGGCATCAATGAAACGCGGACTGAATGAAAGAGGCTATTTGGGGGTGCGGCGGACGAGGCGCATGCGGGCCTGGAAAGCCGAAGGACGGCGGCATGGGAGGAGTGGCGCTGTTTGCGCCATGGTAACGGAGCGGGCGGGGCGTGGAGAGCCGGACGGCGACAACGACGACGACGACGAGCACGAAGAAGACGAGGGGCACTGGAGCGAGGGCAACGAGAAGGGGGGCGGAGGCCGAGAGAGGGGGGTGGGAAGGCGAAGTCGCAGACGGGGAAGGACAATTCCAGGAGGCCGACTGCGCCACCCCGCGCGGCGCTGAGAACTCGGAGAGACCAGCCACAGCGCATGCAGAAACGGCCTGCCCGCGCCGCTGCCAACGGCAAGCCAGGTGGTCAAAACGCGCTTCAAGCCCCCCCCCATCGGCGTCGAGGGATCGACGGCGAAGAAAGAAGCGCGCGTCGCGGGCATCCCCCGCCAACGCCGAAGCATACAGTGAACGGGAAGCAATCGCGCGACAACATCCCCCCATCCGCCGCAGCGTGCCCGAGGCGGGGAGCGCAGCCGGCGTCGAGGGCAGCCTCGCCCAGCGCCTCCGCAGACTGCGCGAGTGGGGGGGCGAAGCGCGACCCAAAAGCACGCGGGCACACCCGGGCGCCCCGAGCGCGGGGCGGGGCGAAGAGCGCGCGAGTAGGATTCGCTCGGCGAGCGGGTCGAGAGGCGAAGCGGGTCTGGAACGCTCCGCTCGAGGCAGGCGTGATCAGCGCAACGGCATCAGCGCAACGGTCGCGCGCGAGGACGGCGACAAGAGGAGGGGCACAGTGGGCGGGGCATCGCTGACAGGGCCATGGGCAGTGGCAGGGGCAGGCGAGGAGGGCTACAACGGCAAGGACTTCTGCGACGTCTACGAGGACAACTACAACCGGGATGGCGACCCTGCTCCTGCTTGTGACGCAACGTTCCCGCCGCTGCTGCGGTTGCTGTCAGCCGCTGGCGGGTGCCCTTGAAACCTATGATAACGCTCGAGCGGCGATCAGCTGTGGTAGGGCCACGTGAGCTGGCGCGGTGCACCATTTCCGCCGGGCCAGCAGCCGAGTGCCAACCCCGCAGACTGCGCAGGAAAGTCCCGAGGAGGGCACGCGCCGCAATTTCCTGTTTTGGGGAAACAGAAAGGTACCGATACCGCTACTCTCCAGACCTCTCCCGGGGTGCGTCCTGACCAGGATTTCGACGCGAATCCAGCGGTGGCGACGCGGGCCTCCGAGGAGGCCCAAAAAGGCGAAAACGGGCGAAGGGGTAGAGGTACGGCGGTGGACAAACCTCCCTTTAGTAAACCTCCCTTAATGAAAACGGCCTAGGACCGAAACCGATGGACCTGGACCCGCAAAAATGACGGCCGCGGCGCCCTCTCGCGAGCCGAAAACGGCCAATTCGCTAATCGACGCGTGTCGGGGTAGGAGGTCGATCAACCTCCGAGGTTCCTGCTTGGCGCGCGCGTCCCCCCGCGGCCGCCAGGCCCGCGCCCGGGGCGACCCGCGACCGCCCCGCCGAGCGCACCGCGGCCGCAAGGAGCCTCCAGCGGGCCGGGCGGCCCCCTGGGCGCCCCGCCACGCGCTCTCCAGCGCGGGGATCTCGCTCGAGGCCGCGACTGTGACCACGGCGGGCGTGCACCAGTGGGGGGGCGACAGACGGAGGGGCAAGTAAGGTGCACCTTTCGTGCACCCCTCGCAGCCCTTCGGGGCCCCAGGGGGCGGGGCTTGTTTAGGGCCCCTTTCGTGCAATCCTCGACGCCCCCTCATTTATAGCCCCCCATTGCCGAGCTCCCAACCACGGCGATGAATCCTGCCCCCGGGTGCTTCGAAGGAGCTTAGAAGGAGCTTAGAAGGGCCTGCGGCAAGGCTTCGGGCACGCGTGTTGGGAACGAGCTGGAAAGCGCTCCTCGGGACACGCTTGAGCTTCAAGCGAGGCGCTCCGAGGGTGCCTGCCCGGGAGCCTTGGAGAGGAGCTGGCCTACCCTGCGCTGCCGGCTTCTAATCTGAAGCCCTCTCAGCTCTCCGACATGGAGTCCACTTCGCGGCACCCCCCGCGAGAATTTCAAAATGTGTGAGAGGCAACCTATATGAAGATCCAATTGGTTTCCACTTGAGTGCTTGCACAGGCACACGGAAAACAAGGACCTGTCGGCGGGAAGGTGGCGGGGCGAATGGGAGACCCGCCCGACCGACTTTGGAGCCACTCGCATCGGTCCAGGAGGAACGAACAGTAAGTCGAGAGCCCCACGGCGGGTCACGCAGTGGGTGCCCAGTAAGTCGGGGACCGAATCGGGGTCACTACCTCGCCCTCCGCATCCTCATTCGAAGCCCTCCTCCTCCCTCCTCCTCCTCATCTTCTCCTCCTCCTCCTCCTCCTCCACGGGATCTTCTGGAACTCGCTCGGAAACAGTCGGGACAGTCTTGGGCCCTGGCGGCAAGTCCGAGAGGGCCCGAGGAGGCGCGAGGAGGAAGACCAGGGGAGCCCAAGCAGGGCCCCCAGGAGGACCTCCAGGACGGCCCGGGAGAGCCCAGAGGGGCCCCGAGAGAGTGCCGAGAGAGCCCCGAGGGGGCCCCGAGGGGGCCCCAGGACGACCCCAAAACCGTCCCGCGGCCGCGGTACACCTCAGAGGCCCGTGGAACCTTCCTGGGCCGCGTGGGCCCGTCGGCTTGGGAAGGCCCAGAGGGCCCCTGGAGGGCCCCAAGAGGGCCCCAGGAGGGTCCCCGACAGGCCCCGAGAAAGAAGCCGGCTCGTGGAGGTACTTTGCGCTTCTCCGGGGGGGAGGGCTCTCGGAGCCCTTCTGGACCCGCCTCGGCCCCCTCCCAAGACGCGGCGGCAAAGGCCGGAGCGGTCCCGACACGGCTCCAAGGTAGCCCCAGAAGGCCCGCTGGGCCCCGCAAAAAAAATCACTCGCGCATCTACTTCGCGCCATTTTGCGAAGCCCTCGTGGGGCCCTACCCGCTCGAGTCCCTCCAAAAACAACAAGGGGTGCGCCATGGCCCCCCCAGGGGCCCCCCAAGGGGTCAGAGAAGATCCGGACATGGTCCGATACGGCTCACTCCAAGAATGCGCCCTGGCCCGGGCATCCGTCCAGGACCCTCTCAGACGGGGGGGGCGTCGGGGCCCTCTGGGCCTTCTCGGGTCCCTCCGAAATGGCCTGGGAGGGCCTGGGAGAACTGCAAGGAAGGCCCCGCTTGGGTTAGGTCGGGCGTGTCTTTTGATAGGCGAATTTGGGAGGAAGAATCACCAATACCCTCAAAATGCTCCAACATAGTCAAAAAGGCATGGAAAAGATCGTCCCAGACTATTGTTTGACTATCTTTGAATATTCCTCCTGTAGAGGGACAGACTCGACTTAACGCCTGGGTCCGAAAACGAATCCGATACGACCGCCCCGCCGAGCGCGCGCGTCCCGAACGCCGCGCACTCCGCCCTCCAACGACTCTCGCACGGCAAGGGCGGGGAAGGGGCGAGAAGGGAGGCTGAGACTCGGAAGGGGGCGGAGGCGACAAGGGGCACGAAGGCGCAATAGTTTTGGACGCCCGAAATGGGTACGGGAAACGTGGGTACAATGCCCAACAACAAATGTTGTCCCAGACCAACAACGGCCGCTGTGGGGCAGGCGACCTTCTGTCTCAAATGTACACAGGACGCGGCGACACCGACAGCGAGTCCTGTTAAAAATGAAAAGGAAGCGCTGTTGGGCATTGTACCCATTCTTTCCGAACCACTTTCGTTCGTGCCGAGTACATCGCCGTGACGAAAGTGTCTTTCAATTTGCCTTTTGGAGTGACGCGCTCGCGCGGAGTACTACTCCGCGCGCAATCGCATCCCGCTCGATAATTCATATGAGTTGGCGCGGAGTAGGTTCCGATCCCGTTTTGGGATAACAGAGCTATTAACGTCTCTGGGATCGGAAACTACTCCGCCGAATGACCCCAGCATCATGTCATGTTAGGAATCTTGAGAGGGATGGGAGAGATCTTCGCCATGGCAAATTGAAGAAAATGTTGTCACTGCTGTGTAGTCAGGAATCTGAAAAAGCTGAGTTTCTCGGTCAGATCCAGGACAGAAAAGAAAAACATCCTTCAAGAACATGGGGCCATCCGCCGACCGAAGCACCCCAAGCCGCAAGATCACTCAAGGGCATTACCCAGAGGATGCACAAAAACACCCAACACACACACGCACACACACACACACACACGACGAACATCAGGGAGCCCTCCCCGAACCGACCTCGATCTTACGCCTCGGCCCGACCGCATCTTGCTTTGACACGCGCACACGCCACGCACGCGAGAATCTGCCAGCACCGCACCGGGGCACCCGAGGCGGCCGAGCGCCGCCGGCTCTGCACCGAGCCGCACGCCGCCCGCGGCCCAAGGCACCCAAGACGTGGCGCGGCAAGCCCCTGACCGAGGGTCGGGCCCCTGCCCCGAGACGTGGCGCGGCAAACCCCCGACCGCGAGGGGGGGGGTCGTCGGGGGTCCGAGAGGAGGCGCGGCCAACCCCTGACCGCAGGTCGCGGAGTCCGCTGAGCTGGGCAAGAGTGGGTGCACCGGCGCGTCTGCCGCCGCCCTGCAGCGCCAGATCGAGCGGATCGCGCGACCCGTGTAGCCGCGGCCCAACCGAGCCCGCAAAACGAAGCAGCAAACCGAAGTTCACAGGAATTAGAGATGCGACGCGGGCGCGCGCGTCCCGCTGGCGACACGGACCGCCCCCGCGCGACCATGAGCAGTGTCAAACGACGCGGCGCGCACGCAGTCTGGTTGCCGACCTCTACGAGTGCGTCCTAAAACTTCCAACCTGTTTTGTTGTCTTGAACAACGCCACGATGTCCCATTCAGAATCCATACCGCCCCGACACCATCCCGACATGGGCGGCGAGGAGCGAGGGAGGGGAGGAGGAAAGAGGGAAGCGGGGGAGAGGAGTGTCCTGGCCGCCCAGCAGAGGAGGAGGAGGAGGAGGAGGAGGAGGAGGAGGAACATCACGTCGCCCCCCTCCCGAAGCAGCCCGCATTGGGCTCGGGGGCGCCGGGCGAAACAGCCCGGGCTGGACGCCCTGCGTGGCGGCGGGGGCGGGCCTCGGGCAAGGGCGGAGAGGCGGGCCTCCGGAGGGGCCGCCAGGGAGGCCGACAGAAGCATCGACGACGACGACGACGACGACGAGGAAGATCGAGGGAGGGTCGGGGGAGCATAGAAAGGAACGGAGAACGCGAGGAGCACCGAGGGAGGGTCGAGGGAGCATCGAGAGGAATGAAGGAGCGAGGGGTCGAAAGAGACGAGGGAGGTCGAGAGGTCGGAGAGGAACGAGGGATCGAGGGATGCGAGGAAGATCGAGGGATCGAGGGAACGGAGGATCGACGGAACGGAAGCATCGAAGGATCGAGAGAACGGGGGTCCTCTGTTGCCCCCCCTCGACTGCAGCCTCCAGAGGCCGCGTGCCGTGTTCGCCCTCCCTGGGCCATCAGAAACGGATCCTGGGCGAGAGACTTGGAAACGGCCGGGTGGCCTGCGCTAAATGGGCCCGCGAAAATCAGCCCATAGGACGGGGGGGTCGAGGGGAACCCCGCACAAATCCTAATCCCGGACGCCCCCCCGGAGCCGAAACTGTCAAGTTTTTCGAGCAGCGTCCAACCGTGGCGACGATGGGGTCTCTTTCTCCCTCCTCCCTCCTGGCCAGAACCAATGGCCTAGGCTCGGGAATCTACTGACCAGGGTCAATCCAAACCCAGGTCAGTCGGGCGTTGCAGGATCCTGCAAATTCCTGCAGGATCCTGCAGCATCCTTCGTCGCTGTATGCCGTGTCAGTATACCCCTAGCTCTGCAGGAGCATGCAAGATCTGGCGCTCTGGCTGACCCCCGTTTGAACAAATCCCCGTCTCAAGGCTCCGGGTTTCTCCCTCCTTTCTGCCAGCCAGAACCAAGTGCCTGGGCCATCACAGCCCTCCAGCCGGCTTCAACGAGAGACTGCCCGCAAAGAAGGGGCCGATACCTCCTGGGGCTCGCGGCCCAAACAAAAAGAGTCCTCGGATCTCTGGGATCGAGGATCCAGGGATCGATTACCAAAAGATCACAGACATCCGAGGCATTGCTAGAGCAATCATCTTAGCGCTTCGCGCTCCGCGAAACGCGACTATCTTCGCGTTTTCGCGACGACCCCCTGGAACCGGATAAGGGACTCGCGCTTCGCTCTGAAATCGCCCAGACTGCGATTCGAAAATAACTTGACACCTTCGTGGTGGCCCTGGCTTTGTCTCTTTCAGAACGGGATCCCCGATCTCCCGAACCCCTTCTCTCATCCTGTTCACAACGATTCATTTTTGACAGCCCTGGAGCCTGGCAATGGGCCCCAGAAGCCGAAAACTGGGAAAAGCCTTTGTTGTCTCGTTTCTCTCTCAACACGTTGGAGGTATGGGATCGAAGATCGAGAATCGCAGATCGAGATCGGGGGATCAAGGATCGAGAAACCGAGAGATCCAGGGACGAGGATCGAGAAGCCGAAAGATCGAGGATCGGGAAGCGGGAGAATCGAGGAATCGAGGAGCCGAAGGATCGAGGATCGAGGAACCGCACGATCGAGAATCCGAAGACCGAACAACCGGAGGATCCAGGGACCTGGGTCTGCTGCACGGCATCCGGGGATCGAGGGCGAAGTGATTCAAGTGATCAGAAATCTGCGGATGGATCGAGGGGCCGAGGGATTGGGTACTTATTTCCTATAACATCGAAGGATCTAGGATTGAGAGATCGAGGGATCGAGGGGCCGAGGAGATTCCTTCGGATAGGACGTCGAAGAGAACGAAGGATCGGAGATCGAACGACTGCTGAACTTTTCAAAGGCCCCAGGGCCCGACGGCGACTTCCAGGTGTCGAAAATCCCACCAGCCTTTGGGGCGCGAGTGTCTCGACGACGTGCCTTCTCTTTCAACCACCCTTCTGCCCCTGAAGCGGATTACCACCAGTTGACTATTAATAAACTACCCCTCCCCTACT
Organism: Prorocentrum cordatum; assembly: GCA_963575745.1. Lineage (NCBI taxonomy): Eukaryota > Dinophyceae > Prorocentrales > Prorocentraceae > Prorocentrum > Prorocentrum cordatum. Next base: position 208,380 of record CAUYUJ010011203.1, read on the forward strand.
GCACCTGCCCCTAACCAGGGCCCGACTCCATCACCCCATATCAGAACCATACAAAATGCACATTGCGGGAAACATCTGGTCCGCGGAAGGCATCAGACTACCTTGTGTGTGTGCGCGTAGGCCAACCATCCCTGTGAACAACTAATGCGAGGCGCACGTGCGCACGTCGACTGACCTTCCAAGGACGTCCACAAGAGGCAAATCAATGGTTCACAAACCCTTCTTACATATGATATGTTGTGCCGTCGTGCCTTTTTGGTTCAGCGGGCTGAAGAAGCCCTCTGTTGTTGGTTGTGCATGTCGTTAGCTGGCGTTTTGTTGAAAACGTTGTTTTGCCATTTCAGAAAGTAGTTTGGTCTGCGCACGATCCGTGGTACCCTTATCGAAACAGTGGGGGGTTCGGTCTACGCGTGAGGGTTGATGTGGGGTTTGGGCCCGTATTTTAGTGTGACGATGCAGTCGCGACGCTTTTGTACCTTTGCGGCCGGTGCCGCCGACATCCAAGGGGAACGGCGAAAACGACGACGTCGGCGACGATGCCCGCGAACCCTCCTGACGGCCCTTGGGGGCTTGTTGGCCTTGGGGCCCCCCTTGGGCCCCCCCCTTGGGACCGCCCCAAGCGAATCCGTCCCGCGACCCGCCCCCCCTTCCGGCGGGGAAGTGTGATCAAAAGGCCCCCATTCGGCTCGATTGGTGTCCCTCTTTGCGGCTCTGTGGTTTTTTTTTTTGTGCCGTTTTGGTGGGAGGGGGGGGGGGCGGGTCACGACCCCTTGGGACCCTCGGGGGGGTGCGGGCCAACCTCCCGCAGGACCCCCCCTCCATGGCGCGAGCAATCGCTCGCTTGGATGGATCACGTGAGGGGGTCTCTTGGGTCAATTGGAGCGCCTTGTGGCGGGTTTGGGGCCCTCTTGGGCCTCTCTAGGGCTGGGGCTCTCTAGGGCAATCTTGGATTCATCTTCGGGCTTCATCAGCCCGCTGAACCAAAAAGGCACGACGGCACAACATATCATATGTAAGAAGGGTTTGTGAACCATTGATTTGCCTCTTGTGGACGTCCTTGGAAGGTCAGTCGACGTGCGCACGTGCGCCTCGCATTAGTTGTTCACAGGGATGGTTGGCCTACGCGCACACACACACAAGGTAGTCTGATGCCTTCCGCGGACCAGATGTTTCCCGCAATGTGCATTTTGTATGGTTCTGATATGGGGTGATGGAGTCGGGCCCTGGTTAGGGGCAGGTGCAGTAGGGAAGGGGTAGTTTATTAATAGTCAACTGGTGGTAATCCGCTTCAGGGGCAGAAGGGTGGTTGAAAGAGAAGGCACGTCGTCGAGACACTCGCGCCCCAAAGGCTGGTGGGATTTTCGACACCTGGAAGTCGCCGTCGGGCCCTGGGGCCTTTGAAAAGTTCAGCAGTCGTTCGATATCCGATCCTTCGTTCTCTTCGACGTCCTATCCGAAGGAATCTCCTCGGCCCCTCGATCCCTCGATCTCTCAATCCTAGATCCTTCGATGTTATAGGAAATAAGTACCCAATCCCTCGGCCCCTCGATCCATCCGCAGATTTCTGATCACTTGAATCACTTCGCCCTCGATCGTCACACTAAAATACGGGCCCAAACCCCACAACAAGCCTCACGCGTAGACCGAACCCCCCACTGTTTCGATAAGGGTACCACGGATCGTGCGCAGACCAAACTACTTTCTGAAATGGCAATACAACGTTTTCAACAAAATGCCAGCTAACGACATGCACAACCAACAACAGAGGATGTGCAACCGATGTGGAACAATGTACGAAAATCCATACACGTGGTGTCTTTCATGTTGTGCAACCTATTTGGTGCATTCTATGTGGTGCACATTCACCTTACCAAACTTGAGGTTGTCGATTCCATTGCTCGCGCAACCATCCAACCCACCCACCCGCAGCTTGGTTTGCAAAACCCATGCGGAAGCGATCGTGAAGAATGCTCGATGTTGGCTGGTGCATTTCTGCGGCCGCACTGCCCCGCGCATGCTCGCGCGTGCAGCGGCCAGCTAGTTGGGCGCGACCGACGCGAACGCGGTGGCGCTGACCGCTCGGCACATCCCAGCGGGCACTTCAGTGCGAGTCGGCGACTTGGGCGGGCGCGGAATACTGGCACTGTCGACAACAGAAGACACGATGATGATAAAAGCGATGCTGGCGACGATGCTGAAAGCGACGACGGGGCCGCCAGTGACGGCGCCGATGCGGATAACGCCGACGACGATCACGGCGTCTTCGCCTCGGTGCTGAAAGTTTTGGAAGGAGTTCGACATGCGTGCGCGGCAAACGCGCGAGAGTGGCCCGCATGTATTATTCGACGCGCATCGTGCCACGATTTCGGCACGCGCGCGTAGCAGCACGCTTATGAAAAAATTGTGTGAAAGTAATGGTGGAAGACCAATGGTTTCCTGAAAATATCAGCAAAAACGCGCGCGCAAGTTTGGTGTTTGAATAACCGCGTTGCGAAACCCTGTGATATTGCATGGTATAATTTGACACTCGATTTGGGAAACCTTACGGAAACCGGCGATGTTTGAAAGATTCTGGCATGCGCGCGCGACGACGCGCGCGCGTGCATTCCGTACCGTTTTTGTTCCACAATGTTTCTCAAAATTGTTGATAAACGAGTGCGCGCGCATGACAGTTGTTGCAAACGATGCCGAGGGGGGTGATACCGGATTAGCTGGGATGGTACAAAATATCGATTAAAACGGACGATGGGCATAATTATTGTCCTCACTGTTTTGTGACTGTTAAGTTTAATTTCGCTGCTGTTTAGTTTTGTCTTCACGTTTGCCACTTGTCTTCTCTTTGGTCGCTTGTCTTCATCTTCGCGCGTTTTCATCATCGCACAGATTGTCCTCGTGTGTTTGGTTCCATACACCCTATGGGCGAGCGTCTTCCGCGACGACCCGTCGCTGGGCCCGGGCACGGACGAATGCACCACCCAGAGGCCCAGCCGCTTGATGCGCTCTGGGTCGTTGAAGTCCAGCTTTGACCTGTCCAGCTCTGCCTCGCCTGGCTTCTGGCGCCGGCGGCAGCAACGCGCGAGGCAAGCGAAGATAACGCCAAGCCCCCAGGCGGCCCAGCTGCAGGTCGCGAAAGAGGTCCGCAGGCCGAGGGTGACGAGCACCAGGACCCCGGTCATCAGCATGAGAACGCCGCCCAAGGCGACGACGGGCCAGGCGGCGCCGAAGAGGGAGACGCCAGCCTGGTCCACGCCGTAGAGGATCCACCCGCCGTCGGTCTTGAGCCAGCCCTTTTTCTCACGGGTGGAAAAGACCTGGCGCAAGCTGCTTAGAAACCGGAAGGCACATCCCCCCATCCCCTCGAAGCTCCAAGAGGCGGTGTTCCCGAGGGTCTTCCAAATCAAGGCGTCAAAGCCCTAACCTCCTTTATCCAAGAAACATCTGGATCGTCGGGGTCTCTGTGGGCCTCCGCCTTTGCCCCCCCAGCCGGCGGCTCACCTGGCGGCACGCGATGCGCGCCCGCGGGAGCTCTGCCGCGGCTATCGTGGGGGGTGGCCACGCCAAGGGCCAGTGATCCGCCGTCATCCTCCTCCCAGTCCCCGTCCTCATAGCGCCACGCGCAACACGTCTGGTATAGCGCGGTGAACTCGAGCTGCAGGACCTCATCCTTCACCTCGGCGGTGTCGTTGGGCCCGCGGCGCCGGGGCCCAATGGTGGTGGACCAACTCCAGGCCAGCCCACTGGGCGCGAACGAGGCAAGCACCGCCACGCCCAGCGCGTTGGCGCCGCCGGAGCCGACGGGCTTTGCGAGCACCGTCAGCCAGCCAGCGGCGGTCGGCGCCCAGCGGCTGGCGTTAGCCAGCGCCGCCAGACGCCAAGCTTTCGCCACACCGCCCAGCGGGCGCCTCCGCGTGCGGCGCGACGCCATGGCCGCGAGCGCGTCTTCTGGGCTCTGGGAAGGTCCCGGGGCCCCGGCCTTGGGCCACTGAGACCGACCCCCAGCTTGACCCCAAAAAGGCTTGAGCCACGGTCACTGGAGGGGAGATGGCGGGATAGGGCAAGCAGAACAAACGCAGAGACAAGAAGAGGAAACAGCCAGCGCCAGTCCTGGGAGCGGGGAGGCCCATACGTTTTACCAAACATCCCATCCAACGACTGCGACTGCGACGAGGGCGGCTATGACGACTGGCGACACGTTCCCAGGGGCCACCGGCCACCTTTTCCATCCTGAATCGCCCTTGGACGGTCCCAGGACCCGGCGAGGGCCTCCAGAGGCCGAACTCCATGGCAAAAAACAACTCGGCGCCGTCGTCGCCGTCGTCGACGCCGCTGTCGTCGCCGCCGTCGCGGTCGTCGTCGCCGCAGCCGCCGCCGCCGCCGCCGCCGTCGTCGTCGACGTCGCGCGCGATCACGGCGCCGAGGCGGCCGCGCGGCGGCGACCGGCGGCGGGTAGGCCGCCCGCGCGGGCGCACCGTCCTGCTGTAGGGCGGCCTCTCCCGAGGGGCTCGCAGAGGGCGCCGCCGTCGACCGCCACGGGCCGCCGTACGACGCAGGATGGTGCGAGGCAAGGACGTTGAGGATAGCTGCGAAACATCTTTCCACGAGGAAGCCCCTCCTCCTCCTCCTCCTCCTCCTCCTCCTCCTCCTCCCTCCCCCTCCTCCTCCTCCTCCTCCTCATCCTCCTCCCTGACGGCGACGCCGAAGAGCGAGGATCGAGGTTGTTTGACTTGCTTGGCCCCTTCTTGGGGGCCTCTTCAAGCCACCAGGGAGGCCTCTGGGCGTCTCTCCTGGGGGGCGCCCCTGGGGGGGTGGCTCTGGAGGCGCGGAACACAGGAGGGGGAAGGTCAGACGCCTCGGGCGAGATGGAAATTCAAAGAACAAGAACCTCAAGCATGAGAGGTGGCGGCCTGTCCCCGGACCCGTCACAGGGCGCGCCCCGGTCAGAACTCCGAGGAGAGCCCGGCCGTGAGGCCAGGAAGCGCCCGGGAAGCTCGAGGCCCGGCGAGAGCGCCCGGTGTGGAACGAGCTGCGACGCCTAAGTCGCATGAGGGGCAGCGATAGGGGGGGACTCAAAGGGGAAAGCTGGCTCAGGGGGGGGGGGAACATCGAGCTGGAATCGGCGATAAAGAGCCGATAGATCGGCGGTACGATCATCGTTTTGATTTGGGAAGGGGCGTTTTTGGGCCACGGCGAGCCTCGGCCACGCCTAGGTTCCTCGATCTTGACCTGAGGATCGGCCTGAAAAAGCCAGAGCCCCTCCTGGGACCGGCGTCTTGACTGTGGGCCACCGGGCAGCGAAAGCGCACTGTCCTGGGCGGGCCGCGGGCTGTCGGGCCCCTGTACCCGCGATCAGTGGACGATCGGGGGTCGAGGCGTGCCCCCTGAGCCTATCCCCCCCTTCACGTTGCCCCTCACTGACGGGCCTCGGGGGACGTCACCTGACCACCTCACCGATCCTCGTCCGGCCCATCCTGGGCCCAGGGTCGGTCGGCGTGCACGGGCACAGTCGGACCCAGGCCAGAAGAGCAGCCTTCAAGAGCATGAGACCCCCCAGCGGCCAAAAGGAAGAGCTCTCGAGGGTACCCCTCCCCCAGGATGCACAAGCACATCCCACAAGCACGAAGAACACCATAGGGTGCCCTCCCCGAGCCGGCCTCGACCTGATGATCCTCGGTCCGACCGCAGACGCCTTCCGGGCTTGGCCAGGGATGGGCACGTGCAGCGACTCGGGGCCCGGGACGGGCACGGCCAGGATCGGTGAGGCACAGTCGCCCCGACGCCCCCCGGCGGCTGCGCAGGTCGGCGGACGCCTGTGGGCCTCCCTGCGCCTCTGTACCTCCACGGGGGTCGGGGCGAACGACGGGGGGGGGAGACAGCAGAGCGGGGGATCATCAGTGACAGCGAGTCGGCCCACGCAGCTGGTCCTCCACGGAGCCCCCCGGCGCCACCGGTGCCGAAACACGTGCGTGGCGGCGGGGCCGAAACCAGCAGAAAGCAGCAGGAGCCGCACCAACCTCTCCCAATCCCCCCCCCCTTTCGTGGGGGGCTCAAAAGCGGTGACAGACAGTGCGGTGACGTCGGAGCCCCCACCGACCTCCCGCACGGTCCGTCACCGCACGGTCTTGGGACCCCGGAGGCCCCAGGCGCCAGAGACCTCCTCGGTGACTTGACACACGGTGTGGTCACCGCGCTGTTTGGGGGCCCCTGGATGTCGACGCGCCCAGGGCTGCCAGGCAACCCGGAGGACGGCAGCCCCGTCGCAGTCGTCGCCGCCGCCGCCGCCGTCGTCGTCGTCATCGTCGTCGCAGTCGTCGTCGTCACCGTCGTCAGTCGCGGTTGTAGTCGCCATCGCCGTCGCAGTCGCAGCCGTGGTCGATCGCCGACGCCGTCGATCGTCGTCGCGGTCGCCGCCCGCCGCCGTCGTCGTCGTCGTCGTCGTCGTCGTCGTCGTCGTCGTCGTCGTCGTCGTCGTCGTCGTCGTCGTCGTCGTCGTCGTCCGTCGTCCGTCGTCGTCGTCGTCGTCGTCGTCGTCGTCGTCGTCGTCGTCGTCGTCGTCGTCGTCGTCGTCGTCGTCGTCGTCGTCGCAGTCGTCGTCGTCGTCGTCGTCGTCACCGTCGCCGTCGCCGTCGTCGTCGTCGTCGTCGTCGTCGTCGTCGTCGTCGTCACCGTCGCCGTCGTCGCCGTCATCCGCCGCCTCGCCCAGTGCGGTCTGGCCGCCCGAGGGCGCGCCCGGCCAGCCCGCCAGGTAGCTGCCCTGCGCGCCTGTGCCCTGCTGGGCCTGGCAGGGGGGCCACACCAACTTGGCGAGCGCCGCCGCCGCCGCCGACAACGACGACCACGTCGGGAAGAAAGACACGGCGTCGGGGGCATGGGGTCGGGGCCCTCCGTCCTCTTCCAATCCCCCCACCTCCTCCTCCTCCTCCTCCTCCTCCTCCTCCTCCTCCTCCTCCTCCCCCTCCTCCTCCTCCTCCTCCTCATCCTCCTCCCTGACGGCGACGCCGAAGAGCGAGGATCGAGGTTGTTTGACTTGCTTGGCCCCTTCTTGGGGGCCTCTTCAAGCCACCAGGGAGGCCTCTGGGCGTCTCTCCTGGGGGGCGCCCCTGGGGGGGTGGCTCTGGAGGCGCGGAACACAGGAGGGGGAAGGTCAGACGCCTCGGGCGAGATGGAAATTCAAAGAACAAGAACCTCAAGCATGAGAGGTGGCGGCCTGTCCCCGGACCCGTCACAGGGCGCGCCCCGGTCAGAACTCCGAGGAGAGCCCGGCCGTGAGGCCAGGAAGCGCCCGGGAAGCTCGAGGCCCGGCGAGAGCGCCCGGTGTGGAACGAGCTGCGACGCCTAAGTCGCATGAGGGGCAGCGATAGGGGGGGACTCAAAGGGGAAAGCTGGCTCAGGGGGGGGGGGAACATCGAGCTGGAATCGGCGATAAAGAGCCGATAGATCGGCGGTACGATCATCGTTTTGATTTGGGAAGGGGCGTTTTTGGGCCACGGCGAGCCTCGGCCACGCCTAGGTTCCTCGATCTTGACCTGAGGATCGGCCCGAAAAAGCCAGAGCCCCTCCTGGGACCGGCGTCTTGACTGTGGGCCACCGGGCAGCGAAAGCGCACTGTCCTGGGCGGGCCGCGGGCTGTCGGGCCCCTGTACCCGCGATCAGTGGACGATCGGGGGTCGAGGCGTGCCCCCTGAGCCTATCCCCCCCTTCACGTTGCCCCTCACTGACGGGCCTCGGGGGACGTCACCTGACCACCTCACCGATCCTCGTCCGGCCCATCCTGGGCCCAGGGTCGGTCGGCGTGCACGGGCACAGTCGGACCCAGGCCAGAAGAGCAGCCTTCAAGAGCATGAGACCCCCCAGCGGCCAAAAGGAAGAGCTCTCGAGGGTACCCCTCCCCCAGGATGCACAAGCACATCCCACAAGCACGAAGAACACCATAGGGTGCCCTCCCCGAGCCGGCCTCGACCTGATGATCCTCGGTCCGACCGCAGACGCCTTCCGGGCTTGGCCAGGGATGGGCACGTGCAGCGACTCGGGGCCCGGGACGGGCACGGCCAGGATCGGTGAGGCACAGTCGCCCCGACGCCCCCCGGCGGCTGCGCAGGTCGGCGGACGCCTGTGGGCCTCCCTGCGCCTCTGTACCTCCACGGGGGTCGGGGCGAACGACGGGGGGGGGAGACAGCAGAGCGGGGGATCATCAGTGACAGCGAGTCGGCCCACGCAGCTGGTCCTCCACGGAGCCCCCCGGCGCCACCGGTGCCGAAACACGTGCGTGGCGGCGGGGCCGAAACCAGCAGAAAGCAGCAGGAGCCGCACCAACCTCTCCCAATCCCCCCCCCCTTTCGTGGGGGGCTCAAAAGCGGTGACAGACAGTGCGGTGACGTCGGAGCCCCCACCGACCTCCCGCACGGTCCGTCACCGCACGGTCTTGGGACCCCGGAGGCCCCAGGCGCCAGAGACCTCCTCGGTGACTTGACACACGGTGTGGTCACCTCACTGTTTGGGGGCCCCTGGATGTCGACGCGCCCAGGGCTGCCAGGCAACCCGGAGGACGGCAGCCCCGTCGCAGTCGTCGCCGCCGCCGCCGCCGCGGCCGTCGTCATCGTCGTCGCAGTCGTCGTCGTCACCGTCGTCAGTCGCGGTTGTAGTCGCCATCGCCGTCGCAGTCGCAGCCGTGGTCGATCGCCGACGCCGTCGATCGTCGTCGCGGTCGCCGCCCGCCGTCGTCGTCGTCGTCGTCGTCGTCGTCGTCGTCGTCGTCGTCGTCGTCGTCGTCGTCGTCGTCGTCCGTCGTCCGTCGTCGTCGTCGTCGTCGTCGTCGTCGTCGTCGTCGTCGTCGTCGTCGTCGTCCGTCGTCGTCGTCGTCGTCGTCGTCGTCGTCGTCGTCGTCGTCGTCGTCGTCGTCGTCGTCGTCGTCGTCGTCGTCGTCGTCGTCGTCGTCGTCGTCGTCGTCGTCGTCGTCGTCGTCGTCGTCGTCGTCGTCGTCGTCGTCGTCATCCGCCGCCTCGCCCAGTGCGGTCTGGCCGCCCGAGGGCGCGCCCGGCCAGCCCGCCAGGTAGCTGCCCTGCGCGCCTGTGCCCTGCTGGGCCTGGCAGGGGAGGCCACACCAACAGCGCCGCCGCCGCCGCCGACAACGACGACCACGTCGGGAAGAAAGACACGGCGTCGGGGGCATGGGGTCGGGGCCCTCCGTCCTCTTCCAATCCCCCCACCTCCTCCTCCTCCTCCTCCTCCTCCTCCTCCTCCTCCTCCTCCTCCTCCTCCTCCTCCTCCTCCTCCCCCTCCTCCTCCTCCTCCTCCTCCTCATCCTCCTCCCTGACGGCGACGCCGAAGAGCGAGGATCGAGGTTGTTTGACTTGCTTGGCCCCTTCTTGGGGGCCTCTTCAAGCCACCAGGGAGGCCTCTGGGCGTCTCTCCTGGGGGGCGCCCCTGGGGGGGTGGCTCTGGAGGCGCGGAACACAGGAGGGGGAAGGTCAGACGCCTCGGGCGAGATGGAAATTCAAAGAACAAGAACCTCAAGCATGAGAGGTGGCGGCCTGTCCCCGGACCCGTCACCGGGCGCGCCCCGGTCAGAACTCCGAGGAGAGCCCGGCCGTGAGGCCAGGAAGCGCCCGGGAAGCTCGAGGCCCGGCGAGAGCGCCCGGTGTGGAACGAGCTGCGACGCCTAAGTCGCATGAGGGGCAGCGATAGGGGGGGACTCAAAGGGGAAAGCTGGCTCAACATCGAGCTGGAATCGGCGATAAAGAGCCGATAGATCGGCGATACGATCATCGTTTCAACATGGGGCAAGACGAAGAAGGAACGAAGGGGCTTCTCTGGCCACGGCGAGCCTCGGGCCCCGCTGACCGATTGACCCCCCGTATGGGGAAGTATGGCGTTCCCCTCGGGCTTCGAGGGGTATATCCCCAACTGGGGTTGTAAAATGGTGGGGCTCGGGAGGGGGCTGGGGACAGGAGTCGTTGAAGCGATACTCAGCAGTGCGGCAGGCGGACGAGGCGCTCCCGCCCACCGCCCCCCCACCGCCCCCCGCTCGCCGACCGCGGGCCTCTGCGGCGGCGCCGGCCGCAGGCTGGGCGAGGCCGCCGGCCACGGCCTGCTCGGTCGCCGCCGCCGCCGCGGTCGCCGCCACCGTCCCCGTCGTCATGGTCCTGGTCGTCGCCGTCGCCGCCGCCATCGCCGTCGTCGTCGTCGTCGCCGTCATCGTCGTCGTCTTCGTCCTCGTCGTCGTCCTCGTCGTCATCCTCTTCGTCGTCCGCGTGGGCCGCAGAGGTCCAGCAACTCTCGCCAAGAGGGAAAGGGGTTTTGCAGGAAAGTGGTCCCCAAGTTTTGACGATCTGGGCCTCCCAGGACCCTCCTGGAGGTTTAAAATCCGGAAGTCCTCGAGCCTCGACGTTCGAACCTCCTCCCTCGCCCTCGTCGATGCGTCCGTCGTCACCGCCACCGCCGCCGCTGCCGCTGTCGTCGGCGTCGGCGTCGTCGTCGTGTCGTCGCTGGTGTCGTCGGTGTCGCTGCCGTCGCCGTCGTCGAGAGGGGAGGGGGGAGGAGGCGGAGCAGCGGGAGGCCGAAGACGGTTCAGCCGAGCCGTACCGTCCAAGACGGCCCCGAGACTTCTGACGGGCCCCAGCGGGCCACAGGGGGCCCTGAAGGAGGCAACCGCCAGGCCTCCAAGGTAGAGAAAGAACAGGGAGAACGAGGCTGCGGACACCTGGGAGCCCACATTGGACGTCCGCGCCAAGCCACGCATATGCGTGTGTTCCCAGTCTGCGGGGCAGCCATCAGGTTACGAACGCTCGCGCAATGTGCTCTCCCAGAACCCTTCGTTTCGCCCCTGGGACGAAGAGATGGTGTTCAAAATTGGGAGGGTCTCGAGATACACAACACGTCGTTTGGTCGGCTAAGAAGATCATCCACATACCGAATTCCTTCGCCGAGTTCACTGGCTCCTTGGCAGGCCAAACGACGCGATCTATAGATCTAGTCCCTCCGAAAGGTGCGCGCCAGATCAGGTAAGGCGCCGAGGCGGGATGTCTCTGAAGTTCAGTCTCCCTCCCCCCGCGCTTCGGCGCTGGTGCGGTGGAGGGGCAACCACCGCAGGCAGCCCAACAGGGGGGCTCTCAGACGCGAGGCGGGCAGGTGTGCATGCGTTGCTGCACGTGTGCAGGTGCGCACGAGTGCATCATTGCGTGAGTGTGTTGCGAACTGCAGCCACCGAGGCTCGAATCTGGAAGTCGCAAGAAACGTCTTAGACCCAGGCGGAAAAATTGTGTGATCACAGCTTGAGAGCTCTTGGGCATCATCGTGCCACCTGCAGTCTTCGAAATGTCTATGGGGTTCGATGATGACGCGGGTGCGCAGAGCGTCGAGGAGGCTGCCTGTGAGTGCGCTGCGGCCTTGTGCCTCTTTGTGCCGAGAAAGAACCAGCATGAACAACCTCCCCCTCCTCCTCCTTCTCCTCCGCCTCCTCCTCCTCGTCTTCCTCCTTCTCCTATTATTCCTCCATGTCCTTTTCGCCTCCTCATCCTCCTACACCCCCAGATCTATGCGCCGAGGTCCGCAAGGACCCCCTCCCCTAGCACCTGGGGCGGCGCCAGAAGCGCTTGCCAAAGGAGCTCAGCGCTGGCCGTGAAATCCACGCAGACGTGAATACGTTGGCGTCGTGTCTTCTCTCTTCGAACGCTGCCTGTCTGGCGATAGGAGCATCCCTGTGTCTATTGGCGCGGGCCTCTGCGACCAAGTCTGCCGGGTGATGCGATGGTGACTCGAGGCACGGGGTGAGTCGGGCCAGTCGATCTTGTCCTCCTCATCATAATCCTGTTCCTCCTCCTAGATCCATGATCCCCCCTCTCCTCCACCTCCTCCTCCTCCTCCTCCTCCTCCTCCTCCTCCTCCTCCCCCTCCTCCTCCTCCTCCTCCCCCTCCTCCTCCTCCTCCTCCCCCTCCCCCTCCTCCTCCTCCTCCTCCTCCTCCTCCGCCTCCTCCCTCCCTCCTCAGTCCGTAATCCGAATCCCCCCACCCTCATTCCTGCTCATCCTCCTCCTGCTCCCTCTTCTCCTCATCCTGCTCCTCTTCCTCCTGCGCCTCCTGCTCCCCCTGCTCCTCATTATCCTCCTCTTTTCTGCGTTGGCCAGACTCTGAGCGACTGCTCGTAGCATCAACCTCCTCCTCCCCTCCTCATCCCCATCTTATTCCTCTCTGGCTCACCCCTCCTCCTCTGAAGTCCTACTCACTTCCCCCGTCTCCCCACCCCCCCGCTGCTCCTCCTCCAGCCTTCTCCTCCTCGCTACCATATCATCATCATCCTCCTTGTACTCCTCCACCTCCTCCTCGTCCTCTCCTCCTCTCTCCTCCTCCTCCTCCTCCTCCTTCTCCTCCTCTCCTTCTCCTCCTCCTCCTCCTCCTCCTCCTCCTCCTCCTCCTCCTCCTCCTCCTCCTCCTCCCCTCCTCCTCCTCCTCCTCCTCCTCCTCCTCCTCTCACTCGTCCTTCTCCCCTTCCACATCCTCGTCTTCCTCCTCGTCCTCCTCCTCCTCCTCATCCTCCTCCTCCTCGTCTCCCTCCATCCCTTTTCCTTAAACAGAACCCCTCCCTGTCACACCCCCAGACATGTCTGTAGGACGGACCGGGCGTTTCGCCTGAGACGTGGGGCTTGGGCCGTCTTGGGCCGAAAATTGCCGAAATGTAAGATTAGACCTGCTCGCCCAGACCTCGCCCATCCCCTGGAAACCCTCCCTAGAAGGCTTCGCCCCCAAAAACGTCATCACTCGTAACTCGTGTTTTCCGTTACTTGGGCCGGCACGGAAACGGAAAGAGCGCTCCAGAACTTGCCCGAGACGGTTCATCAAACCCTTCGCTCTTGAGAGCCTCGGTGTGAAGAGCTTGTTACCCCACCGCTCTCTGTTGGGAGCACTGGTTTTCAAAGACTTTTACGTTGCCGCTCGCTCTTGACAGCCTTACTATTCAAAGTGTTTTACGTCACCGAGCTCTGGGAAACTGTGGTGTTCAGAGCTTGTTACGTCGCCGTTCGCTGGGAGCCGTGGTGTTACTTGGCGGCTCTGGGGCGTTTTGTAGGTTTTTTTTGAGGACTTTGGAGGCCCTTGTAGGCCCTCTTTGGGCCCTTTTGGGCCGTCTTGGGGCGTCTTGGAGGCTTTTGGCTGTCTCGGGGCTCTCTCGGGGGCTTCTTGGGGCCCTCCTGGGAGCCTCTTTGGGCCCTCTTGAGGTTCTCTTGTGGACGTCTTGGGGCCCTCTTGGGCCGGTTTGGGGTCCTATGGGCCCGTCTGCGGGCCCTCTTGGACAACTGTCGGACAATGTTGGGGGCCTCGTGGGCCGTCGGGGGACAATGTGGAGCCGCTCGGGCTGGTTTGGGCCGTTCTCGGCCTGAACTGGCGAGGGCAACACAAACTATCAAAAACCAACGACACATCAACGATTGTTGCCTCTGTGGGCCTCTTGGGAAGCCTCTTGAAAGCCTCTCGGGGTGTCTCGGAGCCGTCGTGAGCCGTCTTGGACGCTTTCGGCCGTCTTGGAGCTTTCCTTGGAGCCGCTTGGGGTCATCTTGGGAGCCTCTCTGGGCCCTCTCGGGGCTCTCTCGGGGCCCTCTCATTGTCCTCTTGGGCCGTTTCGGGGCTCTCTGGGGCCGCGCTGGGGCCCGTGAGCCGCCTCATTTGGAGAAATACGAGGGGGCGGATCATGGTGGCCGCCCAGGAGGCGCTTCACTCGAAAACATACGAGGAACATGGCCACTTGACATTTCCCCCTCCGCTTCGCACCACCAAAACGTCATCGCTCGTACCTCTACCTTTCCGTCGGGGTCCTGTTAGGACCCAATCGAAACGGCCCAAAAGAGACCCGCCAAGGCGCTCCCAGAGGGCCCCGAGAGGGCCCCCCGCCCCCCCAGAAAGCTCGGAGGCGCCCCCCCGACGGAAGGCCTCGGCGAGCCGTTTTCGGGCCTCCGGACCGGGGTCCGGACGTGGGGCCGAGGTCTGGACCTGAGGTCTGGACCTGGGGCCCGGACATGAGGTCCCGACCTGCATGAGGTGAAGACCTGAAGTCCGGACCTGAGGTCCGGACCTGGACTTCTGACACCCATGCCCCTCCAGAAAGCGGAACCTGGACCCCACGCGGCTCGATCGATGCTCGGCGACCTGGCCTCTGGGCCCCCAAGACCCCTCGGCCCCAGGACCCCATCGGCCCGCGCGGCCCGACGACGACGGCGGCGGCCGGGCGGTATGGGCCATGCGGCGGCGGCCGACGCCGACGACAACGGCGGCGGCGAGGCAGCGAAGCACCTTGGCGCATGACGCCGTCGGGGAAGGCGCCGTCGGCGATCACGCAGTCGGGACGCTGTCGTCGTCGCCGTCATCGCTCCTCCTCCTCCCCCTGCTCGATCCGCGGCCGCAACACGCAACACCTGTAACGTACTGCGCGCCAACCTTTCGATCACCCGAACCGGACCGACCCAAACCGAACCGTCCCGAAGCAAAACCGAACCGGCTCAAACCGAACTGGCGCCGAACCTGAACTGCTACAACCGAACCGGCCCGCTGCTGAACCGACCCGAACCGGCCCGAACCGGCCGCATGCTGCTTATAGCCTTACAGCCCTATAGCCCCATATAGCCCAATAGCCCCATAGCCCTATAGCCCCATATAGCCCCATATAGCCCCATATAGCCCTACAACCCTATAGCCCTATGGCCCCATAGCCCTATGGCCCTATAGCCCTATAGCCCCATAGCCCTAAGGCCCTATAGCCTTGAAGCCCTATAGCCCTATAGCGCTATAGCCTCATAGCCCTAAGCCCTATTGCCCTATAGTCCTATAGCCCCAGACCGCCCCAAAGCCCTATTTCCCTACAGCCCTATAGTCCTATGGCCATATTCCCCTTTAGCCATTTAGCCTTATAGACCTATAGCCCTATGGCCTTGTATTCCTATAGCCTCATAGCCCTGTAGCCATAGCCCCATCGCCCTATAGCCCAAAAGTTCCATAGCCCTGCAGCCCTAAAAAGATTGTAGTTGGTTTTCTCTGTGTACACCACCACCGTGCAAAGCCAGGGCCATCCTTGCCCTGGCATGGTGTATACGCCCTCCTGGCCGAGGCCAAGAGGGTCTATACACCATCCTAGGGCCCAGAATGGCCCTGGCCTGACGCGGTGGTGGTGTATAGATGCCTTCTTCGGATTTTACGTTGCCGCTCGCTCTTGACAGCCTTGGTATTCAGAGCTTTTTACGTCACCGCTGCGAGGCCAATTTGTATACACCACCACCGTCCGCAAAAGTAATTTACGCAAAAAGGGTTAGGGGCAGGGTCATGCCAGACGACGCTGCGACGCCACGGCGAAAATGAGCGCGGCGCAGCTCGCAGGCGCCGTGGCATGGAGAGTTCCTGAAGCAGAAAAAGCACTTCTTGGTGGTGGTGTATAAAAATCGCTCCCCATGGTAACCAAAATTATATACACCACCACCGCGCGTGCTTTGATGAATTCTGTTTCGGCCCTTAAAGAGAGGGGGCAGCCCGGTTGTCGTTGGCGGCGTGAGGGGGACTGCGGGCTTTTCACCAGAGCAAAACTGCACCAAATCGCATCGTAGATTATTCTCGATCTTGGTGGTGGTAGTCATATACTGTGCTCGAAACCGCGCTCTAGGAAGCCGTGGTGTTAAGAGCTTAGTACGTCACCGCTCGCCGGGAGCCGTGGTGTTACTTGGCGTATCTGGGGTTTCTTGGGGATCTTTTCGGAGCCGAGCCATTTGGGACCCTCCTGGGCCGACCTGGGGCCAGCTAAGTCGCCACACCAAAACGGCCCAGTCCCTATAACCCTTTTGAGCCGTCTTGGACGGCTGTGGCCGTCGTGGAGCTTTCCTTGGGGCCTTTTGGGGCCCCGTTGGGAGCCTCGTGAGGCCCACTTGGGGCTATCTTGGGGTCCTCGCGGGGTCCTTGTGGGCCGTGTGGAGTCCTCTTGGGCCGTCTCGGGGCCAGCCCATTCCCCACATCCAAGCAGCCCAAACCCTACCCGTCCCCCCCCCTCTCTTCAAAACCGACCCTGGGCATTCGGGCGCACAGATTCGGCCAAAAAAGTCGAACCCCAAGGGCCACTAGCAGGCTGGACGCCAACCTGGAGTCTGGGGGGAAGGGTGCGGCGAACACGCGGTCGAAAAAGAAGGCGCTCTACTTCTTGTCCCCCGAGTGTCCTTCCCCCCCCCGCTCCGCCACCAGCGGACGGCCAACCGCCGCCCGCCCCCCCCCCCCCGGCCGCGCGGCGGCGGGCGGGGCCTGCAGGGAGACGCGGCCCAGCGGCGGGGACCCGGAGCCCCCTGGTCGGGTGAGCAGCGCCGCTCGTGCGAGGCGGGTGCTCGTCGTCTCCTCCCGCCTCCGCCGCCCCCGCCGCCACCGCCGTCGTCGTCGTCGTCGTCGTTGTCGTCGTCGTCGTTGCCGCGGTCGTGTCTGCCTGGCGCTGCAACGTTTCACGGCAGCGCCATTTGCAGAGAATCGTGCCACGCCTTCGCCGCTGCACCTCTGACGTGCACGGCTCTCGCTCTCTCTCTCTCTCTCTTTCTCTTTCTTGCTCGTTCTCTCTTTCTCTCTCACATGTGATATCGCTCTCTTTCTCTCTCTCTCTCTCTCTCTCTCTCTCTCTCTCTCTCTATCTATCCCTCTCTCTCTCTCGACCGCATGGAGGATCGATATTCGGAAACTCCGCAGGTGGATATGGATACAGCCCAACCCAGGCCAGAAAAACATCCCTCAAAAGCATGAGACCCTCCCTCAGCCAAAACAAACAGCACAAGAGTACCCTCCCGAGGATGCAGAGGAGCGTCCAACAAACACGATTAACGCGAGGGTACCCTCCCCGAACCGACCTCTCGATCTTATACGTCGGTCCAACTGTACCGAGGGCCCGAGAAGAACCAGGTCATAGGGGGAACACCATCCTGAATCGACGATACATCGCCAATGGCTCGGCGATGGGCCCCCGATTGCGACATCGTACGCTCCTTGGCGGGATGGACTGTCGCGCACCTATCGGCCATGAGTGGCCGTTTGGGGATCGATGCTGCCCCCTCTGAGCCAATGACCCCTACCGTTTCCCTTGCTCCCTCCTCCTCCATCCTCCCTCCTCGCTCCTCCCCGCTCCTCCTCCTCCTCCTCCTCCTCCTCCTCCCTCCTCCTCCTCCTCCTCCTCCTCCTCCTCCTCCTCCTCCTCCTCCTCCTCCTCCTCCTCCTCCTCCTCCTCCCCTCCTCCTCCTCCTCCTCCCTCCTCCTCCTCCTCCTCCTCCTCCTCCTCCTCCTCCTCCTCCTCCTCTCCTCCCTCCTCCTCCTCCTCCTCCTCCTCCTCCTCCTCCTCCTCCTCCTCCTCCTCCTCCTCCTCCTCCTCCTCCTCCTCCTCCTCCTCCTCCTCCTCCTCCCCTCCTCCTCCTCCTCCTCCTCCTCCTCCTCCTCCTCCTCCTCCGCCTCCCTCCTCCTCCTCCCCTCCTCCTCCTCCTCCTCCTCCTCCTCTCCTCCTCCACCTCCGCCTCCGCCTCCTCCCCCTCCTTCATCCTCCCCCTCCTCCTACTGTTACTCCTCCTCCTCCTCCTCCTCCTACTCCCCCTCCTCCTCCTCCTCCGCCTCCTGCAGATTCTAAACCTCAGAATCGTTCAAAATACAAGTACGTCCTAGTACTTCTCCCTCTCGCAATTCTCCTGACCGATCTTCCCCTGGAGCCTGCTCGTTTATCTATTGCGCGGCCCCGCGCGCAACCTCGCAAGCTCGAACCAGATTGGTCTATGGACGGGCCGAGGCAACAACAGGCAAGAAACAGCACTGCGATTCACACGCACTAAAAATAATTGTTGCCTGTATTGCCTCGGCCTCTCGCACGTCTCGTGAGACTGCCTGCCGGGCTCAGGCGACCTCCTCAGCCGGAAGTGGTCGGGCGTGCGCGCCTCGCGTGCGCCTTCTGCTCACCGTCGGAGGAGTCCTGGCGCTCCGCCTCCAAGGCCGTCATCTCGACTCCGAAGCTGGTCTTCATCACCCGCAGCAGCGCATCGCGCTGATCGGGGTAGTTGGACATCCGCTCGATGACCGCCAACGCTGTGGTCGAGAGCGCCTCCTGGTACGCCGGATCCTCCTTCAATAAGTCTGGCATCTCGACCTTGATGAATCCGGCATCCTCCCTCGGCTCCTCCTTCTTGATTGAACTGCCCGCCTCTGTGCCCTTACCCTCGTCCTCATACGGGGGAAAGCGCATGACCTTAGTCAGATGCTCGCTCCTAGTCGGCATCTCCATCTTGCAGGACGGGTTTTGGACAGCAGCCTCGAAATAGCTCCTCTCCAACTCGCTCACCTGGCGGATCATCGAGTCCTCGATGGCAGCTCCGGTGAGCACCTGGACGTAGTTCGTGTTGTTGAGGTATATCAGGGTCACTCTCATGTGTCGACTCGCCTTCAGGCCCGTGTCTAGGACTCCAGCTGGCACCTTCACTGTCATCTTACGCTCGGCCGCTACGCAACCGACGCTGTTCGGGTAGCTGGTCTCTGCATCCGTGAGGCTCTGGAGGAAGCTTCGCACCGTGTGGGGTTCCCCGCGCGCTGTAAAGCCTACCATGTGAGCCACCACTGCACAGGCGACCGAGGGCGTGGGAGTCGGCAGTCGGTCGCTTGACGAGACCTCTCTGCGGAGTCGGCGACGCTCTCTCTCTCTGCTGCTGCTGCTCGTAGAGAACTTGACTCGTCCGCAAGCTGATACACTCCAGATCGGACGCATACTCTCAGTAGGTCGTGGGCCTCGGCCTTTTCCTTGGCGAGGGCGTCGGCTACCATCAAGGACGTGGGGCCCCACCTCAGAGTGCCTCCAAATCTCTGAAGGGCTTGTCGGGCAATCATGAGCTCCACAGCACATCGTCGTTCCTCAAGAGCCCCGGGGGAACCTATCTTATCGATATGGTCATAAGCCGATTTTGCATTCATAATCGCAACAGCCTCGAAAGGTTTCAAGAACTCACACCTCGTCTCCAGACTGTGGAAACATACACCCCGCAAAGAAACACATTACCCATTCCAGATGCCCCAGACCGTCGGCCAGTGCAGAGGCCTCTCCACCCAGAGACGATCGCATTGCCCGTTTGAGTCGGTAGCTCCGCCAGATCATAGGATTCCATGGTGATACCTCCCCCCGTTGCATACCCGGTGTCGTCACACTCAGCACAAATACCCCTTGGGTCTTCCTGAGACCATCGTTTTCACCCCTGGCAAAGTCGGCATGGATCATCATCCTGAGGTCCTCGAGTGGGATCGCAAAATACCGTATCGTAAGATCCTTATGTTGACGAGCACGGCGCACGAGCATGTTGGCATCTTTATCTCCTTCACCGTCGGATTCGGCAACAGCTGCTGGTTCTTGCTCACCTGGCAAGAAAGATCAGGCCTAGTTTGACCTGCCAGCCAACTGCCAGCCTGGTTCATCGAGATCAGCGCAGACTTCTCCTTGGGCAACGCCTTGCTTTCATTTTCGGCACATCGTTTCATCTTGACTGGTTTCATCGTTTCAGCATAGGCCTTTTGTGACTGTAGGATAGTTCCGTCCGAAAGTTGTTGTAACCAAGACCCTGTGAACTCACCAGACCCAATCCTCCATTTCCTCCAGGGAAACCGTCGTTTGAGTTTAGCCATGGCACTCTCCCCCCTGTCACCTCGTCCTCCTCCTACCGCGTCGCCCACATGTATCCCCATCAGCCCACGCAAGGCACCAGGAGGTCCTCGAGCAGATCCAATCGGCACACACTGAGGTGTCGAAGGTACTGGCTGTCCAGCCCGCACCGGCTCAAACATAATAAACAGACACGGATCAAGAGGATGGGCCACGAAGCCGATCTCCTCAGCATACCGCTGAAAAGTTGAGAACCACCGCTGCGGCTGGTCCACGCCGCCGTAGCCGTTCACAAGTTCGTACAGCTGGTCCGGGTGATGGCCCTTTGGTGTGTGCTCCCTGGGTGCTTTCACGAATATCGGCCCATTGGGCCTCTCCTCAGGATCAGCTTCCAGAAACGCTCCTCGGATGTCTCCCAGAACCAGTTAAAACCGAGCCGAAGCCACCAGCCGTAGGACAGTCGCCTTCCCTGTCGCTGAGAATGTCGGACTCTGGGTCTTGCCAGCTCGGACCATCTCCAGCACATCTGGATCCTTAAAACCTTGCACCGTCAGCCTGCATCGCAATTCCGTGCTCCCGTCATCCTCCGTTTTGAAGGTCAATACCGGGCGCGATGGCAAAATGCGGTCCGGGACCTCCAGGAGAAGACGACGAGACTCCTCCACCGAACGAGCTTTCCAGGCCTTCTGATCGACGATCAATTTCTGGAACTCCTTCTGATATGCCTCCTCCACCTGACGTCGTCCTTCCTCAGTCTGCCACCTTGAACCCTTCTCACGCTCCTCCTTCCTCCCTCTGGCAAGTAGCACGTCAGTGTCCGTTACTGCCAAGATCGGGGCCTCTTCGCCCCCGTCACACGTGACCGATCCACAGTCGAACAGAGGCTTTGGATCCGCCTCGGGGTTGGAAGACTGAAATGGATGAGGTGGTAGAGAGCTGGAGTCGGACAGTCCTGGAGGCTCTTCTAGGCGGGGCTGCTTGTGCGGCTGAGGGTCAGCCGGTTCCTCGGCGCCCCTAGTCAGCTCTTCCTTCTTTGGGCCCGTCTTCGATCCGAAAGGTACCCGTCGGGACCCCGTCGGGTGGTCAGGACTCCCCGTCGGCACAGCGCATGGATTAGAGGACCATCTGGAGTCGGGGTACGGGAACCTGGACGAGGGAGCTCCTGGAGTTGGTTCGGCCGATGACGTGTTTGGCGGCGGCGTCGGCGGCGGCGTCGGGTCGATCGATATCGAAGGTGCCGGAGTCGGGATCCCATCCCCTGGGCCTGGAACCGCCCAACTTGAGTCATCTACTTCTGCTTCTGGGGGACCTTCTGGAGGCTTGGGGCCCTTCGTGATGTCGTCAAAATATCTCCCAGACAAATTATCCAGGTCAACCGTCGTCGTCCGTAATTCAGCCTCCACCAACCTCCATGCCGTACGTTCCTCCCTCGTAGCCTCCCTCATCTGTTCCGGGGGCGCTTTCACCAGGCTTCCGGGAAGAGCAAGCCAGCAATTTCCCCTGACAGGCCCAACACAGATTCCTGGTCGCCACCTGTACGATGACGTCTTTCCGGCTATTGCACCCTTGACCTTGCGCCACACAGCTACCATATCTCCAGCCTGAAAAACACGATGCACCCGCGGACGGCAGTCGCCAATATCACCCGTCGGGCCACGGCGCGAATACTGGCAGCCCTCGCTGCCACAGAATCGTGCAACACGCAGCAGTTAGCAACCAGGTTCGGGTTCTCTTGAAGTAAATCTTCTGGGACCTCCGGGCCCCTGCCGAAAACAATCTGACACGGGGAAACACCTCCCACACTCAACACCGAGTTCTTGGCCTCCTGGAGCTGCACTGCACATTCCAACCATTCACCTTCATCCCGGGGCCGAATTTCATCAATCATCACCTGCAACCACTGTTCAAACCACTTACCGTGTACCTCCACTTTCCCGTTTTGCTCCTTTGCCATACCTGCAGTATCCACCAGAATCGCCCCATCCCGGCCCATGGCAACTTGAAAATCTCCCGACACATGTGCACTGGCAGCGTCTACCTTCAGCAACTTGGGCCTCATGTGCGGTCGGGTCCAGTTGCCCCGGTACGTGCGAAGCAAAACTTGGGACGACTCCGTCTCTCCGACCTCCAGCGGAGCCATCACATGAAGAGATGATGCATCGCAGATGATGTTGAGACACTTCCGTTTTTCCCCTGGGATGTAGCAGGGCAGTTCCTTCACATCCATCGCCGCCGATTTCAACGGAGGCTGAAGTGTAGGAGGGGCGCTGTACCTCGCGATGCCGGGCTGTCGGCGCGATGCACAGTCGTCGCCATGGAAATTCGCTGCCTGTCGTAACGCCTAGGGACTCGCATTCGCATGTCGTAGGTGTCGCAACATCGTCGCAGTCGTTGCATGACCCAGATTCACATGGAGCCGTCGTAGGGCCGCCCCAAAACTCTGCGGTCGCCTGGGACATACCTCATCATCGTCTCCTCGATCCTCATCGACAGCACAGGCCTCCACCTCCTCTCCCCCGTCACAAATCACACAGGCCCTCGAAAGTCCCTGGAGAATTCGTTTCACCAGCTTTGTCGGGTAGATCTGAGTCCATCGGGGAAGAGAGATACCCAATCCTGGCAGAGGGCCCCCACCCTCGGTCCTCACATGGGCATGGTCACCGTAGCATGGGAGAGACAGCTCAGCTGCCACCTCCGGTGACGATGTCACGAATTTCCAGCGCTCGCTCAGAAGAACTCCTGAAATGGGGTGCCGAAGGCCCACGCGACAACCGCTCGTCACGCCCACATGGGCCCTTGGACCTTGGATCCTGGAGTAACCGCTTCATAGCTCGTAGCCCATATGTCGCTGCAGTCGGAGGTGCCTCAAAGATGAAGCGCCTGTCGTTGGAGAGCTGGTATTCGGCAATCCGGATACATTCCAACACAACACGCTTTGCTTCCAGGAGTTCCCGAAGGTGTCGTTTCAGATCTCTCCGTTTTTCATCTGGGGTCAGATTCTGAAGAGCCGTGAGTTTCTCGCAGGGAGGTGGCATGATAACACAGAAAGGCTCTTCCTTTTGAATCCTATCCCACAGCTCCTGCACGTCCTGGGGCTGGCGAGCGCCCCAGCCCGAGACCTTGTCGAACGACCCGAGGTCGCGCATCCCGTAGTCGGGCGCGCGCGGGCACACCCGCGGGGGCGAGAAGATCCCCATCACCCCGGGCACCTGGTTCTTCACGGCGAGGACCTGGACGCTGATGTCCTCGCTGGCCTGAGGGCGCCGACCCAGCCCTACTGAAAAGGCGTCGGCAGGTCGTCGATCCTCAGCATCGTCTCATCGACTGAAGCGCCCGGCTCCGGGTTGTCCTCAAACTCGCGCCCGAGCAGATCCACTTCGTAGTGTCCACTGCCTTCCGCTTCGCGAACAGGCGCTGACGTGTCCAGCCGGCCAAGCCACAGTCGATTCTTGCTCATGTCCAGGTTCGCCTGGAGCATCTTCATCACTTGCTTGCTGATCAGGAGCCCGGCCTTGACATCGATCACGTAGACCAGGATCTTCACCCGCTTCTTGGCCGCGGGGATGTGCCGCTGAGCACCCATCTGACACTCGGTGCTTCTGAGCTCCCATCAGCACCCATCAGCACGCCTTCTGACACCTCCTGAGCTTCCCGTCGTAGCTCTTGAATCTGACGCTCGGCGCATCCTCTTCCCACTCCGGCTTCAGGCCCGTCTCCTTCTCGTACTCCTCGAGAGTCTCCGAACCGATCAGGGCCATGCCACAACCGGAGTCCAGGGCGCCACAGCCTGGAGCGTGACACGCGCACGCCTCGACGGTGTCCTCATCTCCGTCAGCCTCGTCGATCTCGCCCACATCGGCGTCCTGCTCCGTCTCGCGCCTCTCGTGCGCCAGCCGTCTGAACCTCTCCTCGTTCGTCAGCTTGGTGATGAGGTTCGGCTGCTTGTCTCTCGACCATGAGGCGATCAGCACGTCGATCTCGTACCATGCACACTCGTCATCTTCATTTGCCATCGTCGGCTGAGTCACCATCACCTGAATCACCGCTTCCTGTCGTGCTGCTCGTTGTCCCTGATTGAAAGATCTCTGCATGAAACGCTTCTGGCCACCCTGTTGCGATCGGCGTCGTCTCGGACACTCCCGACTGAAGTGGCCGATCTCTTTGCAGCAGCCGACCTTATCCTTCAATCGCTTTAGCCCCACTGCATCGCGTCCGGGTAGTCCCCGTTGTAGTTTCTCCTTGGTCATTGCAGTCCTCGTCTCCTTCCACGTAGCCAGTATGTCGATCGCGTCCTCCTCGTCAATGGGATCTTCCTCCCAAGCAGCTCATTTATCTCGGCCTCAACGTCATCCTCCTCGATCGTCGACGTCGCCTCCGCTGCCGAAGCCGCGGGCGCGGTGGCGGACCTGTCCTCCCAGGCGCTCACCTCGTGGACCTGGGACGTCGGCATCTGCTTGGGGTAGGCGGCCCAGATGGCGGCCGACATCTCGGAGAAGCCCCACTGGCGCTGACTGGCCGCCAGCACGACCGCTCTCCGCTCCATGCCGAGCCGGGCCCCCTTCAAGAGCAGGAACCCCTGGGCCACCGAAGGGAGCTCCACCCCCTCCATCCTCGCCTTGGCGAAGATCGTCCTCGCTCTTCCCGTGTACGCCGAGGATGTCTCGCCCCGCTCGATGGCCAGCCCGAAGACACTCTCCAGTGCGTCGCCGATCCTGTCGCTGGCCTCTTTGTCGGGGAAGCGCTCTTCCAGGGCCTGGAAGATCAGATCGGCGTCTCCTTCCTTCTCGATGTCCGCGAGCTCCAAGTGCTCGCAGGCTCTCTCTGCTTCGTCGTCGAGCAGAGTCAGCACCAGCGGGCCCAGAGCCTCCTTCGCCAAGCCTCTGCTCGTCTCCACGGCCAGCTTGGCGCCGATCCAGCGCCGCCAGCTCTTGTACTCCAGCGCCGCGTCGTTCCCCCTGCCGGAGAGACGTCGCCACTGACCTGCACCACCACTCGCAGAGCCTCCGTCTGCCATGTCCCCGCTGGAGGACTCGACACTGGCTCAAGACCAATGCAGATTCTAAACCTCAGAATCGTTCAAAATACAAGTACGTCCTAGTACTTCTCCCTCTCGCAATTCTCCTGACCGATCTTCCCCTGGAGCCTGCTCGTTTATCTATTGCGCGGCCCCGCGCGCAACCTCGCAAGCTCGAACCAGATTGGTCTATGGACGGGCCGAGGCAGCAACAGGCAAGAAACAGCACTGCGATTCACACCTCCTCCTCCTCCTCCTCCTCCTCCTCCTCCGCCTCCGCCTCCTCCTCTTCCTCCTCCGCCTCCGCCTCCGCCTCCGCCTCCTCCTCCTCCTCCGCCCCCTCCCTGGCGCTAGAAGCGCCGCCAGGGGGGCCCGGAGCGAATCAAAGTATCCAGGGCGGACCTCCGAGGGTCTACGCGCATGTTCCTTACAATCATCGTGCTTTTATGAGGAACGCTGAGTGAGGAACGAAGGGCTTGTTGTTGGCCACGGCGAGCCTCGGCCAAACAGAGCAACGACCCGAACATCAGAGCTCCTCTTGAGCCCACGGCGGTCCTTATTTCAGAGCTCCTCTTGACAGCCCATGGAAGCTCCCGAGCGGGGGAGGCGACGCAAGGTGCTTTCTTGGCATAGCCCGGGCCTCGGGCGGCCGTTCGGGACAATCTGGGCAAGCCCAGAACGCTCTCGACGAGGCGCAGCAGTCCGAAGGCATCTCGAGGTTGGAAAACAGCTGGGAACCTAGACAAACACAGCTTGAATGCGTTAAACCTCGAGCCTCGAAGCTTTGTCGCCCCTTGTTCTTCTCTGCTCGTCATTCTTGTTAGTATTGTAAGTATTAGTGGTTTCATTATTATATGAAGGTTCATCTTGTTAGCGTCAGAGTGAAAATGCCGAACGGTCATTCATTGTCCCTGGGTGCGTGGCTCTAGTGGGGATCCGCGGTGCAAATTATGTTTATTGCGTTGTTGTTGTTGTTGTTGTAGTGATTGTTGTTTTTGTTAATGGTGCTGTTGTTGTTGCTGTTGCTGTTGCTGTTGGTGTTGTTGTTGGTGGTGGTGTTGTTGTTTGTTTTTGTTGGTGGTGTTGAATTCTCACTTCTGAAGAATAATTATTGTTGATCCCCCCCTACCGGTGCATACTGTTTTTTTCTCAATCAAAGTGTGCCCCTCGACGCAGGCACCCTGTCTTTTTTGTCAGGGACACTCTTCCTGCTCAAACTGGCCCCCGGGCCCCCGGGTTACAACAACAACGGTTCCCGCTTGAGACTTCCTTACAATTTAGCCAGGACCCCCGCTCCCGCCCGAGACTTCCCCGCATTTTATTCACGAATCGCGCTCTCGCTCGGGACTTCCTTACAATTTGTTCAGGAATCGCTTTCCCAGCGCTCTGGAGTCGCGCTCTCGCTGGAGAGTTGCTTGCAACTTACTGAAGAACGGCCTCGCGTTGGCATTTCCTGAAAATTTGCCCAAGCGCCGCGCTCCCGACACCCAGGCACCCAGGAGTCGCGCCCGTTGTGCCCCCATGTGCATGCCCTTCGTGGCCCCGCTGGCGCCCTTCGTGTCCCCTCTCAATGTCTTACGTCGCCCAGTTGCTACCCTCAGTGGCCCCATAGTTGCCTTCTGTGGCCCCGCATTATCTGCATTTCGTGGCCCCCGCTCGTTCGCGCTCTTCGTGGCCCCATACGCATTCCCTTCGTGTCCCCGCTGTCGCCCTTCGTGGCCTACTTCGTGCCTTTTGTGGCCCTGCTGTCGTTTTCTCTCGCTCTCGCTTTCGCTCGTCGTCGCCGTCGTCGTCGTCGCCGCCGTTTTCTTCGACGTCGTCGCCGTCGTCGTCGTCGTGGTCGGTCCCCTGTCCGTCGGGTCGACGGTCCGCGGCCGCCCCGCCGATCAGCGCTGCCGCTGGCCAGGCCGACGGTCCGCGGCCGCCCCGCCGCTTGCCGGGGCCCGTCCTGCAGGGAAAAAAGGTATACCCCCCAAAAGGGGTTCGATCGAAGACGAAGAGGGCGGGTATCGAGGGTTTGGGAAATACGCGTTATTGGACACTGGAACATATAAGGGCGAACGGTCTTAAAATGATTGTTGTTGTTGTTGGTGGTGGTGTTGTTGTTGTTGTGATTGTTGGTGTTGTTGTTGGTGGTGGTGTTGTTGTTGTTGTCGTTGTTGTTGGTGTTGTTGTTGCTGTTGTTCGGTAAGGCGTTGACACCGGCCCGGGCTTGTTGTTGAGATCTTCTTCTTCTATCAAAACTCAAGGGCTTATTCTCAAGGCTAAGTACAGCTCCAGCAACCGAGGGCTTGCCCCACGGGGCCGGAGACGGGGTTGGCACTGGGGCGCCAGCAAAAGTGCCCACGGGGCCAGAAAAGGGGTCGGCATTCTTGGCGCGTTTCCAAAGGTTTCCCCAATATTTCCGCAAATCCTACAGGATTCTCTTGGATTCCTGAGGACCCCTTCCGGACTCTCTAAGATCTCAAAGGATTCCTTAGGACCCCCCAGGATTCCTTGGGATTCCTCAGGAGCCATTCCGCGGGACCCCCGAAGATTCCTCAGGATCCTCCAGGATTCCTCAGGCTCCTTCCGGAGTCCCCAGGATTCTTCAGGATCCCCCAAGATTTCTTGGGATCCAAAGTGATTATTCAGGATCTCTCCGTGGGGTTCTCAGGATACCGTTGGGCTCCTCAGGATTATTCAGGGTATCTGCGAATTCTTCAAGATCTCCTAGGTTTCCTCCGGACACTTCAATATTCTTCAGGATCCACCATGTCTCTTGAGGACGCCTACGGACTCCTTAGGTTGCCCCATGGTTCCTCAGGATCCCCGCAGGGTGCCCTTCAGTATTCCTCCGGATTCCTTGGCATTCTTCAGGATTCCCAAGGATCCCGCCGGACCCACAAAGATTCTTCAGGATCCCCGAGGTTCTTCTGGACTCATCAGGATTCTTTCGGATTCGCCAGGATTCTTCAGGACCCGTCAGGATTTCTCAGGACTCCTCCCGAGCCCCAAGGATCCCTCAGGATCCCGCAGGAATCCTGGGGATCCCCAAGAATTCTTCTGGATGTCCCCATGGGGTTCTAAGGATTCCGTTGGGCTCAGCTGGGTTCTTCAAGATATTTTCGAATTCTTCAAACCCCCAAGGATTCCTCAGGACACCTCAGGACTCCTCAGGACTCCCCAAGATTCCTGAGGACTCCCCAGGACCCTCCTCCTCCAAATGAGTCCGGTGGGTTCTTCCTCTGGATCCACAGCGATTCTCCTAGATCCCCCAAGATTCTTCTGGATGGCGAAGGCCTCCTTAGGTTTCCCAAAGATTCCTCAGGATCCCCTCTGGGTGCCCTCAGGATTCCTCCGAATTCCTTAGCAGTCTTCAGGATTCCACAGGATGCATCAGGATCCCCAAGGCTTCCTCTGGACTCATCCGGATTCCTAAGGATTCGTCCGGATTCTTCCGGATCCCTCAGGATTCCTCAGGATCCTACAGGAACCCTTGGGACCCCAACGGATTTTTCAGGATCTCACTCGGGTTCTCAGGATTCCGCTGAGCTCTTCAGGAATCCTCAGGACATACTAAGATTCCTCAGGATCCCCTCGGCTGCTTTTGGGTTCATCCGGATTCTGTTGGATCCGTCCGGATTCCTCAGGGCTCCTCAGGATTCTCGAAGACTCCTCAGGATTCCCCAGGACCCCCCCCCCTCCAAAAAAGTCCGATGGATTCTTCCTCAGGGTCCACAGTGATTCGTTAGGATCCCACGAGGTTCCTCAGGATGCCTGACGACCCCGAAGGAACCCTAAGGATTCCTCGGGATCCCCTTAGGGTGCCCTTCAGGATTTCTCCGGACCCCTTCGCATTCTTCAGGATCCCCCAGGAACCACAAGGATTCCTCAGGATACCCTAGGCTTCCTCTGAGCTCTCATCAGGACTCGTCGGGATTCACTCGGATCCCTCTGGACCCTTTAAGATTCCTCAGGCTTCCTCCCGAGTCCCCAGGATTCTTCAGGATCCCACAGGAACCAGTGGGACCCCCGAAGGTTCTTCGGGATCTCCCCACGGTTTCTCAGGATCCCGAGGGGCTGCTCAGGATTCCTCAGGAGATCGTAAAATTGCTCAGGACCCCCAAGGACTCCTCAGGACACGTCAGGATACCGCAGGACCCCCAAGGACTCTTCAGGGTTCACGGGGACCCCCCCCCTCCAAAGAGTCCGACGGCTTCCTCCTCAGGATCCACACTGATGCCTCAGCATCCTCCTCAAAGGTTCTCCTGAATGCCTGAGGGTTCCTTACGATCCCACAGGATTCCTCAGGATCCCCTCAGGGCACCCCTCAACCCTTCAGGATTCCCCATGACCCCTTAGCATTCTTCAAAATTGCACAGGAATCCTCAGGACACACAGTGACTCCGGCTTCCTCTGGATTCAACAAGACTCCTCAGGATTCATCCGGATTATTCAAGATCCCTCAGGATCCCTTCAGGATTCCTCCCGAGAACCCAGGTTCCCTCAGGACCTCACAAAAAATCCTCTGGATTTCCCAAGCATGGTTCAGGATTTCGCCAGGGTTGCTCAGGATTTCGCGGGCCTGCTCAGGGTTCCTTGGGATATTTTAGAACTCTTCAAGGCCACCAAGGCTTCGTAAGGACACCTCAGGACTCCTCAAGGCTCCCGAGGACTCCTCAGGATCCCCGTCGTCGTCGTCGCCGCCGCCGCCGTCGTCGTCGTCGTCGTGGCCGCCGCCGCCGTCTTCGTGAGGGTCCCTGAGGGTGCCTTAGCTGCACACGGGGCCGGAGAAAGGGGTAGCGCACGGGGAGCGTTTTTTTGTGGAGGGAACAACACAGATGACGGGGCATACGGGGCCGGAGTGTACATTTGCCCACCGCGGCGCGAAACCGCCGCGGATGGCCTCTCGCAGGGCCGGAGAAGTTGTCGTCACAGAGCGTCTCAGGACGGGGCCGGAATATGTGCCCGTCCACAAGGGGAGTGGCAACGGAGGCTCCGGCCCTGCCCGGGGCCGGAGTGTACGCCTTTCCGTTGTTGACGTTGGTGTCGTTTGTTGTTGTTGTTGTTGGTCTTGTTGTTGTTGCTGTCATTATTGTTATTGTTGTTGATGGTGGTGTTGGTGTTGTTGTTGGTGGTGTTGTTTTTGTTGTTGTTATTGAATTCTCACTTCGGAAGAATAATTATTGTTGATCCCCCCCCACCGGTCATACGGGTTTTTCTCAATCAAAGTGTGCCCCTCGACGCTCGCTCCCGCCCGAGACGTCCTCGCATTTTATTCAGGAATCGCGCTCACGCTTGGAACTTTCCTACAATTTATTCAGGAATCGCTCTCCCGGCGCTCTGGAGTCGCGCTCTCGCTGGAGACTTGCTTGCAACTTACTGAAAAATGGCCTTGCGTTGGAATTTCTTGCAATTTGCCCAAGCGCCGCGCTCCCGACACCCAGGCACCCAGGAGTCGTGCCCAGTGTGGCCCCATGTGCATGCCCATCGTGGCCCCGCTGTCGCCATTTGTGTCCCCCCACTGTCCTACGTGGCCCAGTTGCTACCTTCAGTGGCCCCATAGTTGCCTTCTGCGGCCCCGCATTATCTGCACTTCGTGGCCCCCGCTCGTTCGCGCTCTTCGTGGCCCCATACGCATTCCCTTCGTGTCCCCGCTGTCGCCCTTCGTGGCCTACTTCGTGCCCTTCGTGGCCCTGCTGTCGTTCTCTCGCGCTCTCGCTTTCGCTCGTCGTCGCCGTCGTCGTCGTCGCCGTCGTCTTCGACGTCGTCGTCGTCGTCGTCGTCGTGGTCGGTCCCCTGTCCGTCCTTCTTGGGGTCGGGTCGACGGTCCGCGACCGCCCCTCCGATCAGCGCTGCCGCTGGCCAGGCCGACGGTCCGCGGCCGCCCCGCCGCCTGCCGGGGCCCGGCCTGCAGGGAAGAAAGGTATACCCCCAAAAGGGGGTCGATCGAAGACGAAGAAGACGGGTATCGAGGGTTTGGGGAACACGCGTTATTGGACACTCGAGCATAGACGGGCGAACAGTATTAAAATTAGCGTTGTGATTGTTATTGCTGTTGTTGCTGATGTTGTTGTTGGTGGTGTTGTTGCTGTTGCTGCTGCTGTTGATGTTGCTGTTGTTGCTGTTGTTGGTGTTGTTGTTGTTGGTTGTATTGTTGTTGTTGCTGTTGTTGTTGTTGTAGTTGTTGGTGTTGTTGTTGTTGTTGCTGTTGTTGTTGTTGTTGTTGTTGTTTTGTTGTTGTGTTGTTGTTTTGTTGTTGTTTTGTTGTTGTTGTTGTTGAATTCTCACTTCGGAGGAATAATTGTTGTTGATCCCCCCCACCGGTGCATATTGTTGTTCTCGATCAAAGTGTGCCCCTCGACGCTAGCACCCTTTGTTTTTTGACAAGGCAAATTTTCCTGCTCAAACTGGGCCCCTGGCCCCCGGGTTACAACAACAATGGCTCCCGCCTGAGGCATCCTTACAATCTAGCCAGGACCCCCGCTCCCGCCCGAGACGTCCTCGCATTTTATTCAGGAATCGCGCTCTCGCTTGGGATTTCCTTACATGTTATTCCGGAATCGCTCTCCCGGCGCTCTGGAGTCGCGCTTTCGCTGGAGACTTGCTTGCAACTTACTGAAGAATGGTGCACTTTGCCCAAACCCCGCGCTCCCGACACCCAGGCACCCAGGAGTCGCGCCCATTGTGGCCCCATGTGCATGCCCATCGTGGCCCCGCTGTCGCCATTTGTGCCCCCCTCACTGTCCTACGTGGCCCAGTTGCTACCCTCAGTGGCCCCATAGTTGCCTTCTGCGGCCCCGCATTATCTGCACTTCGTGACCCCCGCTCGTTCGCGCTCTTCATGGCCCCATACGCATTCCCTTCGTGTCCCCGCTGTCGCCCTTCGTGGCCTACCTCGTGCCCTTCGTGGCCCTGCTGTCGTTTTCTCTCGCTCTCGCTTTCGCTCGTCGTCGCCGTCGTCTTCGACGTCGTCGTCGGTCCCCTGTCCGTCTCTCTTGGGGTCGGGTCGACGGTCCGCGGACGCCCCGCCGCCCCGCCGCTTGCCGGGGCCCTGCCTGCAGAAAAAAACGTATACCCCCAAAAGGGGTTCGATCGAAGACGAAAAGGGCGGGTATCGAGGTTTGGGAAACACGCGTTATTGGACACTCGAGCATATAAGGGCGAACAGTCTTAAAATGATTGTTGTTGTTGTTGCTGCTGTTGT
The DNA here is from genome assembly GCA_963575745.1 of Prorocentrum cordatum. Lineage (NCBI taxonomy): Eukaryota > Dinophyceae > Prorocentrales > Prorocentraceae > Prorocentrum > Prorocentrum cordatum. The sequence goes on from CAUYUJ010011203.1 coordinate 240,195, forward strand.
TGCTGCTGCTGTTGCTGTTGTTGTTGTTGTTGTCGTTGTTGGTGTTGTTGTTGGTGGTGGTGTTGTTGCTGTTGAGGTTGTTGTTGTTGTTGTCGTCGTCGTTGTTGTTGTTGTTGTATTCTGATTCCTAAAGAATCATTATTGTCGATCCCCCCATCACCGGTGCATGCTGTTTTTATCTCCATCGAAGTGTGCCCCTCGACGCTCGCACCCTGTTTTTTAAACAGCGAAAGCATTCCTGCTGAAACTGGCCCCCTGGCCCCCCGGTTACAGCAACAACCGCTCCCGCCCGAGACGTCCTCGCATTTTATTCAGGAATCAACTCTCGCTGGGGACGTCCTTACATTTTATTCAGGACTCGCTCTCCCGGAGCTCCGGGGTCCCGCTTTCGCTGGAGACTTGCTTGCAACTTACTGAAGAATGGCCTTGCGTTGGGATTTCTTGCAATTTGCCCAAGCGCCGCGCTGCCGACACCCAAGCACCCAGGAGTCGCGCCCGTTGTGACCCCATGTGCGTGCCCTTCGTGGCCCCGCTGCCGCCATTCGTGTCCCCCTCATTGTCCTACGTGGCCCAGTTGCTACCCTCAGTGGCCCCATAGTTGCCTTCTGTGGCCCCGCATTATCTGCACTTCGTGTCCCCCGCTCGGTCGCGCTCTTCGTGGCCCCATACGCATTCCCTTCATGTCCCCGCTGTCGCCCTTCGTGGCCTACTTCGTGCCCTTCGTGGCCCTGCTGTCGTTCTCTCTCGCTCTCGCTTTCGCTCGTCGTCGCCGTCGTCTTCGACGTAGTCGTCGTCGTCGTCGTCGTCGTTGTGGTCGGTCCCTTGTCCGTCCCTCTTGGGGTCTGGTCGACGGTCCGCGGCCGCCCCGCCGATCAGCGCTGCCGCTCGCCAGGCCGACGGTCCGCGGCCGCCACGCCGCTTGCCGGGGCCCGGCCTGCAGGGAAGAAAGGTATACCCCCAAAAGGGGTTCGATCGAAGACGAAGAGGGCGGGTATCGAGGGTTTGGGAAACACGCGTTATTGGACACTCGAGCATATAAGGGCGAACAGTCTTAAAATGATTGTTGCTGTTGTTGTTGTTGTTGAACTCTCACTTCCGAAGAATAATCATTGTTGATCCCCCCTGTCCGGTGCCCATTGATTTTTTCAATTGAAGTGCTTCCTCCGGGGCTCGCACCCTGGTTTTTGACAGGGAAAGCCTTGCGGATCAGATTGCGTTGTTGGGCCCCGGACTACAACAACAACAACGGCTCCCGCCTTAGATTTCCTCACAATTTACTCAGGACCCCCGCTCCCGCCTGAGACTTCCTCAAAATTTACTCCGGAAGGGCGCTCCCGCTTCAGACTTTCTTACATTTTATTCAAAAACGGCGCTCCCGTTTGAGACTTCCTTATTCAGGACCCCTGCTCCCGCCCGAGACTTCCTCATAATTTACTCACAAATGGCGCTCTCGCTTAGGATTTCCTTGCAATTTATTGCAGCATCGCGTTCTCGACGCTCACGAACCACGCTCGCGCCAAGGACGCCCTCGCAATTTACATAGGAATCGCGCTCTCGCTTAACACTTCCTCGCAATTTACGCAAAAATCCCGTTTGAATGTCCCGCCCGCCCGACCCGCCCGTCAGGGTCCGCCCGCCCGACCGGCGCTCCCGCCTGAGACGTCCGACAATGTACTCGGGACCCCCGCTCCCGCCCAACTCTTCCTTGAGGAATACGCCCCCGCCTAGGACTTCCTCGAACGTTCACACTCTTACCCTCCTGCCCCTTCCTCCCCATCCAACCTCCCTCCTCCCTCCCCTCTCCCTCATATCCACCCTCCTCCTCCCTCTTCCTCTCTCCCCTCACCCTCCTCCCATAACCCTTCTCCCTCCTCTCTTCGCCCTCCCCTCTCCAGCCTCCTCCTTCCTCCCTCCTCTGTCTCTCTATCTCCAATCGTCCCCCCCCCCTCCTCGCCCCCTCTCTCCTGGCGCGTTCCCCATTTAGCCTCGTCCCTCCCCCTCCCTTCCTCCCACTCTCCCTCGTTCTCCCCCTTCTTCTTCTTGCAAGGCCCGCGCTAATTCCAACGGTGGGCAAAGAGCTGCGTGCCCCATCCTCCGAATAATTCCCCGCCCGTTCACGCCCGCTTGTGCAAGCCCGCCCGCCCCCGCAAAAAGGAAGAATCCCCCCAGAAGGGGGTACGCTCGAAGACGAAGGGGGCGGGTATCGAGGGCGTGGGTATACACGTTGCATGGCACGCGGGCAAGTAAGAGCGAATAGTCTTAAAATGATTGTTGTTGTTGTTGCTGCTCTTGTTGTTGAATTCTCATTTCGGAATGAAAATTATTGCTTACCCCCACCACCGGTGCATACTGTTTTTTCTCTATCAAAATGTGCCCCTCGACGCTCGCACCGTTTTTTTGACCAAGAAAGTTTTCCTGCTCAAACCGGGCCCCTGGCCCCCGGGTTACAACAACAATGGCTCCCGCCTGAGACATCCTCACAATTTAGCCAGGACCCCCGCTCCCGCCCGAGACTTCCTCGCAGTTTATTCAGGAATCGCGTTTTCGCTTCGGACTTCCTTAAGATTTATTCAGGAATCGCTCTCCCGGCGCTCTGGAGTCGCGCTCTCGCTGGAGACTTGCTTGCAACTTACTGAAGAATGGCCCTACGTTGGGATTTCTTGCAATTTGCCCAAGCGCCGCGCTCCCGACACCCAGGCACCCTGGAGTCGCTCCCGTTGTGGCCCCATGTGCATGCCCTTCGTGGCCCCGCTGTCGCCAGTCGTGTCCCCCTCACTGTCCTACGTGGCCCAGTTGCTACCCTCAGTGCCCCATAGTTGCCTTCTGTGGCCCCGCATCATCTGCACTTCGTGGCCCCCGCTCGTTCGCGCTCTTCGTGGACACATACGCACTCCCTTCGTGTCCCCGCTGTCGCCCTTCGTGGCCTACTTCGTGGCCTTCGTGGCCCTGCTGTCGTTCTCTCTCGCTCTCGCTTTCGCTCGTCGTCGCCGTCGTCGGCGTCGCCGCCGTCTTCGACGTCGTCGTCGTCGTCGTCGTCGTGGTCGGTCCCCTGTCCGTCCCTCTTGGGGTCGGGTCGACGGTCCGCGGCCGCCCCGCCGATCAGCGCTGCCGCTGGCCAGGCCGACGGTCCGCGGCCGCCCCGCCGCTTGCCGGGGCCCGGCCTGCAGGGAAGAAAGGTATACCCCCCAAAAGGGGTCGATCGAAGACGAAGAGGGCGGGCATCGAGGGTTTGGGAAATACGCGTTATTGGACACTCGAGCACATAAGGGCGAACAGTCCTAAAATTGTTGTTGTTGTCGTCGTCGTCGTTGTTGTTGTTGTGGTGTTGTTGTTGTTGTTGTTGCTGTCGTTGTTGTTGTTGTCGTCGTCGTCGTCGTCGTTGTTGTTGTTGTGCTGTGCTGTTGTTGTTGTTGTTGTTGTTGTTGTTGTTGTTTTTGTTGTTGTTGTTGTTGTTGTTGTTGTTGTTGTTGTTGTTGTTGTTGTTGTTGTTGTTGTTGTTGTTGTTGTTGTTGTTGTTGTTGTTGTTGTTGTTTTTGTTATTGTTATTGTTCTTGTTGTTGTTTGGTGTCATCGTCAACCCTGCAACCCACCCTGCGACCACCACCCGCGACCCACCCCGCAACCCACCCCGCGACTCACCCCGCGACCCACCCCGCGACCCAGCCCGCGCGCGACCCACCCCCGACACACCTCGTGACTCGCCCGCGACCCACCCCGCGACACACCCTGTGACTCACCCCGCGACCCACCCGCGACCCACCCGCGACCCACCCCGCGACCCACCCCGCAACTCACCCCGCGACCCACCCCGCGACCCAGCCGCGACCCACCCGCGACCCACCCGCGACCCACCCGCGACCCATCCGCGACCCATGCGCGACCCACCCGCGACCCACCCGCGACCAAGCCCGCGACCGACCCGCGACCCACCCGTTACCCACCCCGCAATCAACCCACATTGTTTTCACGAAAAAATCGGTGCCTGCGGCGGGCTCAATGCATAATTTGTGAAAGTTAGGCGCCAGCGGCCGCCTTCTTCAGAGCCTCGCAGACTGACGACGTCCTCGCCGCCCCCTCACTCTTATCCGCAACTGCGGTGCTACGTTATCATTATTGATGTCAATACTACTATTATCACTGGTATTTGCATTTTTGTTATTATCGGAGATATCGTGATTTTGTTCACAACGCCGACCCCCAGAGGTCTAGGCTCCTTCCCCTGGACGGGCTTTCATACCGAATGATTGTTTCACAGTCCTGGGGCCCGTCAAGGCCCCACGGAGGCCGAAAACTGCGAAAACCTCTTCGAAACTTGCTACAACAGTTCACCGTTGCCCTTCGCGCCGCGCAAGACCGCGTCTTGACTGCATTCCTCTGCAAATGGCAGCGGTCGAAGCCTCCTAGATCGTGTCCGAGTAGATGGGGTCGGAGGATTGCACCGAATCGCCAATGCATCGCCGGCGTGCAGGAAAGCGGGCGCCACTTCGGGCCACACCGCCGATGCATCGGCGGTGCGGCGTGATCAACCGATCGCATCTGCTCGGACCCCATCTGGGAGGCCCAGAGGGTGGCCTCCCCTGCGCCGCAGCTCCAGCGGGAGCGCCACCGCGAGCGCCGCCGCGGCGAACAGGGCCACCGTATGCGAGGCGACGCACCCTCGCCGCCGCCTCGACGGCCGAGGCGCAGACGACCTCGACGACGACGACGACGACGACGACGACGACAACAGCGACGAAGACGACGACGATCTCGACGATGACGACGATCTCGACAACGATCTCGACGACGATCTCGACTTCGACGACGACGAAGACGACGACCACGACGGCGGCGGCAGACGCCGACGACAACGACGGCGACGACGACGACAAGGACGACCACGAGGACGTCGACGACGAGGCGACGGCGAGGACAACGAGACGACGGCGGCGGCGGCGGCGACGACGACAACCACGACGACAAGGACGACCACGAGGGCGTCGACGACGAGTCGGCGGCGAGGACAACGAGACGACGGTGGCGACGGCGGCGACGAGGGCCGGACTTCGAGGATCCAGGGCACCTGCTTGGCCCCGCTGGTCGCGCGATGCGCGGTTACCTTCGCACCCCCGCTTGTGACCTTCGATGGGCGAGGTCTCGGGGATCTGCTGACCCGGGTCAATGCAGACCCGGGTCAGCAGGAAACCAAAAACTGCAATGCAGGAACAAAAAATGCAACGCAGTCTTCGCAAACCCGGGTCAGCCAGAGGGGGTCTTCGCAGGATCCTGCAGGATCTGGCGCCCTGGCTGACCCCCCTTTGCATTGACCCCCGTCTCAAGGCTCCCGAAGGTCTCACGCGCGCTGGAGGCCGGCGAGGTGCCCTCCCCGCGCGAGCCCTCCTTGAGGGCGGCCCTCTGAGCAGGCCTGGGACCCCGCCCAGGAGGCCCTCCTCGAGGAGGGCCGTGGCAAGCCTGAGCTGCATCGGAACGCAGCGTCGGAGCGGATCGCGGAATCGGACCGGGTCGCCAGCAAAACGTCCCAGGCATCAGATCGCCACGCCTGGCTGCGGCCAGCCCCGGCCGATGCTGGTGGATCGGACCGAGTCGGAAAGTCGCGGCCGCAGCCGAGTCGAGTCGCATCAGGCGGCCTGCCTCGGCGGGAACCACCCCGCCAGAGGTCCAGGCCGATCCTGAGGCCTGGATAGGCGTCCTCGCCTCCCTGGCCAAGCCAGGAGGGCGTCCGCGCCAAACCAAGGGACCCAGAATGCGTTGGGCAACATGTCCCAAAAAGAAGGGGACCCAGACATCCTCCAATTTGATGTGTCCAATCCGTGGCCCAGGAGGACCCGACACCTTCCCCAGGATTAGTTTTTGTCTCGGATCCATCGTTCATGTCCCCGGGCCCGATGACGGGCCCAGGCAGTCGAAATCGAGAGAACAACAAAAAAACGCAAGGCGTGAAAACGAAACATCGTCGCAGATCTCCAAAGCGGCGGGTGCAAACCATACCCTCCGCTGGGGAAACCAAACTCTGTACCGATACCGTTATTCCCTGGAACTCTCCCAGGGTGCGTTCTGACTAGGATTTCAAGGCGAATCCAGCGGTAGCAACGGCAACGAGGGCCTCCCAGAGGAACCAAGAAGGCGAAAACGAAGAAGGCTAGCGGTATATGCACCTCTTCCTCCGCTGACCCTCCGTCGCCCCAAAAACACAGATCGCGTTCGCTGCCCCTCCGCGAGCTTCGAGCCCTCGGCCTCGTCCCAAAAGGGGCCGGCGTTCCGCCGAGACCTGTCCCGTGAGAGGCCCCCCGCGGGGCCCCGAGGACACCTCGGGGGGCCCGAGAGAACCCCAGCCATACCGATGCCTTTGCGCGGCGCCAGGGGGGGGGTCCAGGATTCTGGCTCACATTCATAACTAAATGCCAAACAAGGCCAGTACGAGAACAAAATCGGGTGAGGCTGAATCGAGAATCTCTGAAATCTGGAGGCTCTGGAGGATGTCTGGGGCGCCGCGGCCTTCTCAGAGCGTTCCGGAACGCTCTGAGAGCGTTCCGAACGCTCTTGAACGGATTTAGACTCGTCCTAGCCCCGTCCGATAAGAAAAATGTGCAGTCAGGATGCAAGAGCCGTGGACGCCCATGCCGAGGCGCTCGAGCGGGGCTGACCATCGAGAGTGGACGAGGATGGACCAGAGATGCAAGGGTCACCCTTGGAAAGACGATCATCCCAACTGGTAGTTTTGAATGCACGCACGAGCTAACACAACTTCGCGCACCACGCACCGCGCCCCTCGATTGCAGTCTTCGGTGCTACAGTGAGAAGCGGCGTGTAATGGACGCAGGAGCCTTTCAGGCCACGGCGAGCCTCGGCCGCGAACAAATTCCCCGATCTAGATCAGGACGAACAATCCGCCATTGTATCTTCGGCACGTAGTGAAGTGCCCCCCAAGGCTCATGTAGCTTTGCGAGGTAGGAGGGCTTGTGGTTCTTAAGGTGTCGCAAGGGCCCCGAACCGCAGTTTCCCAGGCGGTCCCAGGCCCTGCCAGGGTGTGTCGTCTGAGCTCTTGGGACGCCAAGAAAACCCCAAGACTGACCAAGAGGAACCTAAGAGCTCTCCAATTATCCTTCCTCCCATATCCTCCTCCTCCATCATCCTCCTCCTGCCTCCTGCCTCCCTGTTGCCCCTCCGCACACCTTTCCTACTGGGATGCTGCGAACTGCGAAACTGTGGCTACTTTCGAGGGCTCCTGGAAGGTCTGGTGGACAGGAGTTACACGCAGAACCATAGTGAGACCTCGCAACTCCCTGAGTTGCTGCGAACTGCGCAACTGTCGCCGCTTTCGTGGGCTCCTGGGAGGTCCAGCGGAGTCGGGGCCTACGCGGATCCAGCCGAGACCTCGCGGAGCTCTGGGAGGCTGCGAAGTGCGCAAGTGGCGCCACTTTCGTGAGCTCCTCCCGGAACGAACGCATGGCGTAGATGAGGGCAGCATATCTGCTGGCAAGCGATGCGCTCTGGTGTATGGAACGGTAATACAAATCCGCCGACCCTGTCGGCGTGTGGAATGCCTTGCTCGTCGTGGTTGCTGTCCTCGTACGTACTCGTTGTCTTCTTTTCCGGGTCCCTCGCCGCTCCCCCCTCTTTCCCTGGGCCCTCGTCCTCAAGCGCGCCAGCCAAAGCGAAATGAAGCAACCCAGCCAAAGCGAAATGTTGGCAACGTAGTCGTTGAGTCAAAGGGAAGCCCCTTCCCTTTGATCATCTTTGATCCCTTCCCCGCTGGGGGGGGAGCGTCCCGGGGGGGGTCCCAGAAAGGGTCCCGGGTCAAAATACCATCCCCCGTTTGCGGCGTTTACTAAGGGATCCTCTGTAGATGCTCTGGAGGTGGGGGTCGCCACGACGGATCTGCAAGAGCGCCCCTAGACGGCTCAAGCCCCACAAGATAGCCCAAGAACGTCTAAGGACAGCAAAAGGGGGCCCTCAGACGGGTCAAAAGAACCCCACAAGGACTCTCAAGAAGGCCCGGAGACACCATATTCATTGATTTTCTGAAATGGTTATGTTATGTCCCCACCCTCCCCCTCCCATTTCCGTCGAGGGACCTGCCTCCAGAATCGGTTGCTTCTACTCGCCTACTCGCTTCCTCTCACTGCTCCACGACTCCTCCTCCTCCTCCTCCTCCTCCTCCTCCTCCTCCTTCTCCTCCTCCTCTTCTTATCATTATTATTCTTACTATTCGTCTTCTTCTTCTTCGTCTTCTTCTTATTATTCTTCTTATTCGTCTTCTTCTTTTGCTTCTTACTATTATTATTCGTAGTAGTAGTCTTATTCTTATTAGTATTATTCTTCGTATTAATTTAATGGTCTTATTAGTAATAAGGTGTTATTCTTATTATTCTTATTAGTCTTCATATTCTTATTATCATTAAAAAGTATCATTAATAGTATTACTGATATTCTTCTTATTAGTCGTATAATTATTATTCTGAATACTAGTACCCTTAGTATGTTTATTATTGTTATTATTGTTCGTAGTCTTATTCTCCCTCGTATTAATATGATTCGTCGTATTCTTCGTATTATTCTCCGTATTCGTATTAGTATTAGCGTTAGTGTTCTTATTACCCGTCGTAATACTATGTGCATTCTGGTTCTTAGTATTAGTATTATTATTCGTCTTAGTATGATTAGTATTCGTCGTATTCGCATTGTTATAGTCGCATTGTTATTCATGTTATTAGTACTATTACTCTTATTAGTGTTAGTCGCCGTATGCTGATTATTCTTATTCGTCTTATGAGTATTAGCATTGTTCGACTTATGTTTTTGTAGTATTACGATTATTAGTATTATTCGTATTCGTGTTCGCCTTCTTCTTCTGCTTATTAGTAATAATATTATGATTCGTCTTCCTCCTCCTCCTCCGCCTCCTCCTCCTCCGCCTCCTCCTCCTCCTCATCCCCCT
>CAUYUJ010011203.1:249232-272010 GCA_963575745.1 Prorocentrum cordatum
TCCTCCTGCTCCTGCTCCTGCTCCTGCTTCTACTTCTCCTCATCATCCTTCCCTTCCCCTCCTCCTCCCTCATCCGCCGCCTCCACCCTTCCTCTTCCCCCCCCACTCCGCTTCCTCCTCCGCCTCCTACCCCCCCCCCGCTCGTTTTCGTCGTCGTCATCGTCTTCAGGGTCGGCGGCACCGGCCGTAAGACCTTCGCAATATCCAGCTCACGTGGCGAAGGGTTTGCGTACGTCTCTGGCAATTCATGATTCACTATCCAAGTGGGCGCTGAGACCCCCCCAGGGCATTTCTCAATCGTTTGGCCGAACTGCTGGAAACAAGCAGTATCGAATATCTGGGGATCCTGAGGAATCCATTGTGAATCCGTGTGACTCCATGCGCAAACCGAACGTCTTGCCCGTCCAGGCCACTAGTGAAATCCGTAGGAACCCCTACAAATCCTTATGAGTTGCAAGGATCCCTAAGGATTTCACGACCTGGGAATCTCTAGGAATCCTTAGGAATCCCAAGGGACCCGGAGGAATCCCTAGGAATCTCTGGGAATCCCTCGGAACCGATCTCTGGGGATCACCAGCGGCGGGGGCGGGTCCCGACGCGGCGCCCTCATCCGCCCCCCGCCGCCACGTCGTGAGGGAGAGCCTCGGCGGCCAGAGCGGCGCCCCCTCGGGGAGCAGCTCGCATCGGCCCCCCTCCTCAGCCTCTCGGCTCGAACGAGAGGGGCCCTCTGCCCAGTGGGGCTCAAGATTTCCAGACGCTCCAGCAGCGGATTGCGCAGCCCGCGCACGAGAGCTTCCCACAGAGACTAGCACCCCAGACGGACCGAGAAATATGGCCTGGCCCCAGAAGCAGAAGCGGCCACCGCCTCAGGGAGAGGCCCTGCTGGCGGACGCAGCCGTCTACGGTGGCGGTGTCCAGCAAGCCACCTGCCTGCAGGTGCGCGGCGGAGGCTGATTGGCTCTATGCGCTAAAAGAGCGGGGACTGACATCGAAACTGACACAGACGAACAACGTGGACGGAGGTAGTACCACCAGCAACGCCCTGGGTGCAACTCGACGGTGGAACTTGGACATGTGCTGCTTAATGTGAGGCGCTGCATGACCGTATAATTGGAAGCGAGTGGGAGAAGGAGAGGGAGAGGATCGAGGAGTGGGAAAACAGAGATAGGGAGAGCGAGAAACCACTGTTTGCATATACAGTTATATATGTACAGATCAATGAACAACACAAACAAACAGAAACGGGGTCAGGGGAAGCGACGCAGAGATTACGAGAAAGAGAGCGACTTGTGGCATGCACTGTGACCAGGGGACAGCAGCAAGAGCACGAATGACAGGTACTGAGATATGTGTATACATAGATACATATATAGAGAGCGAGAGAGAGGTGCAAGGGGGGGAATTAAAGAAGCAGAGAGAGACATACGTATACTGCGTGCTACCGTATGATCAGGTAAGGTGTGGGGGGGGGTACCAAGAAGAGGGGATACGTCTCAGTGTACAACTGCCGATGTGTACAGCGATACACACATGCGGAGAGATGGGGACACACATACATGTAGATAGATGAATACATAACGTCTAACGGCCGTAGAACAGTACGCACATATGATACTATCTATATATATATATATATAAGTTATGGTCCAGGGTCTGGCTCCCACCCCCGACCCCTCATACAGATGTCATCGCCCCACCCCTCCCACGCGATGGCCAAGTGTGGGGTGGTGGGTGGTGGTTGTGGTGGCGGTGGTCGGACTCTCCTAAGTAGGAGGAGAAGGAAGATGAGGAGGATGATGATGAGATGAAGAAGGAGGACATCAGACGACGAGGAGGAGCACGAGGGAGGGAGGGGGACGGAGGGAGAAGGAGAAGCAACATCGTCGTCGACGATGTCTTCCCCGTCGTCGCCTCCCTCTGGGTGTGGCGTGGTGTTGCGACGCTTCGTCATCGTCGTCAGCGTCCCCCCCATCTCATCTGGGGGGGGGGGGCCCGAAAGACCCCGAGACCCATCCCATCTCGGGGGGGGGGGCATGGGCCTGGAACCAGGGATCATACATCCGGAACCGTGCCCTGAAGGCACGAGCTGTAGTGTCCTCATGTCCCTTGCGTATCCACTGGAGCCTCAGTCCTCAACATTGAGGATTCTTTTCGGGGCCCAGACCCCGAATGCACAAATCTCTTGGGGCTTGGCGCGTGGCGGGGCGTGTTGTCGCATGACTTTGCTCGGGCCCAAGAGAGCCCCAAGACGGGCGAAGAGGGCCGAAAGAGGCCCCCAAGACTGTCCACGAGGCCACGGGGTCGCCGAAAGCTCGCTCCAAAACGCCCCGGATGGCCGCAAGACACCCCAAGATGCGCCCAAGACGCCCCAATAGGCCTCAAAGAGGCCTCAAAGGAGCCTCCTAAGAGAGCTTACAGAAGCAGCAATCAGTGATTCTCCTTCGGTGTTTGACGGATTAAGCGTTCTCGCCTTTTCGGCTTCCCGACGCTCCAGGACGGCACAAGAGGCACCCAAAATCGCAGAGACGGCCCAAGATTCTTTCAGGAACGCCCCAAATCGGCCCAAGAGAGCCCCAAAACAACTGGCGAGGCGCCCAAGACGGCCCAGGAGGCGCCCAAAACGGCTCCAAGAGGCGGCCCCGATGGGGGACCCGAACGAGCATTTCGAGCCCTCAGCCCCGAGTGGCCCCCACCCCAGGAGGTCCAAAGGGGACCCAAAGAGGGCCCCCAGAAACCCCAAGAGGCCCCCAGAAAGCCCCAAGAGGCCCACAATAGTCTGAGGTTCCCAGGAGGCCCCAAAACTGCCCCCAAGAGGCACCCGAGAACGCTCCGAAGGGACCCCGAGAAGCATCTCTGAGAACCCTGACCCACAACCCAGGCTAAGTGGCGGGATGGGCTAAAAGCCATTCGAGAGCAACACACAACAAATAGGTTGACACGTGACCTTGTTGCCCGTTCACCAAAAAAACGCTTGGTCAATGCCTGTCCTTAAAAAAGACAGCCCGTGACCTTGTTGCCCGATGATAGCAACCTCCCCCCCCCAGCAACCAGCAACCAACAACCTCGGGCTCCATTCATCTCCGCTGTAACTTCGCCTGCTTAAGGGTGTGAACTCCTCATTCATGCAATGCCCCCATGTCTGCACCAGCGAAGCTCCGGAATCGATCGGCTCCTATATTATCCTACAGAATTACATAGGAATCCTACAAGAATCTTCTAGGAATCCTATAGGAATCCGATGAGGGTCCTATAGGGATCATAAGAGGATTCTCTAGGCGTCCTATAGGGATCCTATATGGATCCCATTGGGATCCTATAGGAATCCTACAGGACTCCTACAGGGATCCGATGGGGATCCTATAGGGATCCTATGGGGATCCTATGGGGATCCGATGCGATCCTATAGGAACCTATAGGATCCGATAGGGATCCTGTAGGGAGCCAGAGCGATCCTATAGGAACCGATTGGATCCCACAGGAATTCTATAGGAATCCCATGCAATCCTGTAGGATCCTATGAGAACCAATAAGATCATATAGGGAGTCAATAGCATTCCCATGCGACATGTAAGATCCTATAAAATTCCAAACGGGTTCCATCGGAATCCCGTGCGATCCCATAGAATCCTGTAAGATCCGATAAGGCTCCTATAGGAATCCCATGCGATCCTGTAAGATCCGATGGGAGTCCTATAGGGATGTATTGGAATCCCATGCGACCCTGTCGGATCCTATAGGGATCGTATAGGGATTGTGTAGGAATCCCATACGACCCTGTAGGACCCTATAGGAATCTTATAGGGATTGCATCGGAGTCCCATACGATCCGATAGGATCCTATAGGAATCGTATAGGGATTGTATAGGAATCTCATGCGACTCTGTGGGATCTTATGGGAATCCTATAAGGATTGGATAATAATCCCATGCGATCCTGTAGGATCCTATAGGAATCGTATAGGGGTTGTGGAGCCCCTTGCGGGGCCAGGGCCACGATCCTCGAGAGGGGTGTGCCGAAATGAACCTTCGGTGGAGATCCCTGTGAGACTAAGGCCACGATCCTCGAGAGGGGTGTGCTGAAATGAACCTTTGGTTGCTGGTTGCTGGGCGGGGGGCCCGGGGCAACAAGGTCACGTGTCAATCAACAAATACAACGCATGTATCATAATAAACCAAACATAATATAGCCAGGAACATATCCAAAAGGAATGGAATGGACAGTTACAGATAACAGATGTGATAACGAGTATAATGAATGAGTATAACTATATAATCTGAGAACAAGGAAAAGAGAGGGGCAGGCATAGAAAGAGAGAACAAATGAGTCATGGAGAGACAAAGAGAGAGGGGAAACTGTAAAGAGAGAAAGAAGGAGACACGGTTACAGACAGACACAAAGATAGACATACGGAAGCAGGCACGGAGCGAAGAGATGGACGCGCACTTGGACAGAGGTCCGCCAGCGTGCCTTCAGCACGTAGTGGTGTGCTCCAGAGTCATAGGTCATAACAATGTGGGTGTTCCAAGTGACTGTGGGACTCTGTAAGAAGCCCTGGCCAACAAATTGTCAGAATTCTGCAACACGCCCTGGCATTTTCGGGCGAATGCCAAGTCGAAGCTCACAGGCCCCAGGATGTCCAAGAAGGGAGTTCGACGAAAATTTGGGGCCACCCTCTCGAAGATGGCCCCCGAAAGCGTCCTGGGGGACCCGAGGAGCGCCCAAGTGGCCCTCGGACCTCACAAGAGGCGGGGCCCCAGAGAGGCCTTTCAGCAGGAGACCCCAAGATGCATCCAAGATGCCTCTTGTCCACGGCGAAGAACACTCGTATTCGCAGCCCCGTGGTTACCCACAGGATCTCGGCGCGCGAGACTTCAGTGGAGCACTCTGGCCCTAAATTACTTGCCCGTCGGCCTATCGCGCCGCCCCTGCGCCTAGGAACTACGTACTTATCCTTCCAAGATGGCTCAAAGAGGGTCTCCAAGAGAGGCTCGCGCCTCCTCCCCCCAGCCCTCCCCCTGTCCCTGCTCAGGTGGGCGCGGCCGGGGCCGACAACTGCAACCCAGACGACGGCGGCCCGACAACAAACCACCGCCCCCTCCTCCAGTTGGTGGTGTGGTTGTGCGGTACGCTTACGCTTCAGAGCCGAACGCAGGAGATATCTCCCGCCCCCCCGTCGCCCGGCCGCCGCTCCTGGCGGAGGGCGGAACCCCTACCGGAGAGGCCCCAGCGCCGGCCCTGTCCAACCTCCGCCCCTCCCTCTCCTCGCCGGACTCGGAACCCAGTTGGTTATGATTGTTCAAGACTCCGCCCTGGAGTGGCCTCAAGTGATTTCTGGCCGGCGTCTTCCTCACCCCCTGCTGCGTTTCTCGGACTTCGGCCGAAGGTGTTCAGGGCAGTGGAAGCCTGTCAGCATCAACTGTAACAGCCAAGTCCGTCTGAGATCAGTGGCCTCCAAGATGGCTCAAGATGGCCCCAAGAGGGCCGAAAGTGCTCCCAGAGACGGCCCCGAATGCCCTCAGGACGGCCCAAGAAGCCCGCAAGACGTCCCAGGACTCAAAGAGGAACCCCTGGAAAGCCTGAAAAGGCAAAAAACAGTTATTCCATGTGTGTGTGTGTGTGCTGAAACGTGTTCAGTGTTCTCGCCTTTGCGGGCTTCTGACAGCCCAAGACGGCCAGGCAGGCCCTCAAGATCGCCCCAAGATGATCCAAGAGGGCCTCAAGAGGGCCCCAGGACACGACGGCCCAAGACGGCCCAAGATGGCCCAAGCGAGCCCCAACACCGCCCCGCAGGGCCTCAAGAGGGCCTCAAGACGGCCCAGGACGCCCAGGAGGGGCCCCCAGGTGGCGGATGGCATCCCCCCAAAAAGCCAGACGGCCCAAGAGCGGCCTAAGACTGCCCAGGAGAGCCCCGAGATGACCCGCGTGGGCCTGAGGAGGCCCTCCAAAAGGCTAACTTGCGAACAACAACAACTCCACGGCGGCCAGTGGGCAGCACATAGCCGCGAGGATCGGCATGAGTCCCGACTGGCTCCGCCAACTACCAGTTATGAGGGGGCGCCCCGAGATTTGTTGCCCCCCGTACGGCAGCGACAGCGTGCGTCATGACAGAGGACAGACAACGATGCGTCGTCGAAGCGGACAACGACGTCGACGACCACACAAGAAGCAAAAATGCTCTGATCAGAAGTGCAGCGGCCGCCTGGTCGTGCTCCTCCTCGCTGTGATCAGCCCGAGGCTCCAGAGCAGCCTATGCCCCCCCGGCATCCGTCGCCTCTCTCGATTCCTCTCCGCGCCCACCTCCGCGCCTCCTGCCCGTTTTCCTCCTGTCGGCGGCGCGCGCGGGGGGGGAAGGCAGAGGTGGCGAAAACGTTCGGGAATCCCCGCTGGTTCTTGGAAGTTTTCCCACCTGCTCGTCAGCAACTGCGCCTTGTGAGCTGTCCGGGGGTGCCTGGATCGTCCCGAACGGGCGCCAGAAGCCCGAATCTTGGCCAGAAAAACACCTCGAGCCTTCGACAGGCGTTCTGGCCTTCTCCGAAGCCAACGGAGGGCTCCTCGGAAGGCTGGGCGGCGTCTGAGAAGTCCCGCCGCCTTCTGAGCAGAGATCTCCTGGATCGGCGCTGGACCCACCCACTCCGTGGCGCACGGAGCGCTCCAGTGGCAGCACCAGAGGCGCCGCCAGGGGGGTCCGTCGCCGACACAAGAAGTATGCGGCGACCTCCAGAAGCCCATGCATGTGTATTCAAAGTTCTTCCTCGCGGGCCTCCTCCAGCGGCTCGAATCAAAACCGCGCCCAGGGGGTCCTGCTCGCCGCGGCGTCTCAGGGGGGAGGGGCGTCGCCGTGCCCAGCGGGACTCCGGTCGGCGGAACGACCCCGCGCGGGGAGGGGGACAACAAACAACCGATTTCTCCAGTGCGGAATCGGCTGGTTGTGCATGTGCGGCCTACCGTGCGCGTCGAGTCACGATGCCGAATAGAAGCTGACCTCTCCCTAACAGGAAGCCCCGAGTCACACTCGCCCAGAGACGACTACAAGGCGAGCGTGCGGACACAGGTTGACTACGCAGTGGGAGCGAGGCAGCAACGACCAGGAAGAGCAGAGCCGCCCACCTCCTGAGGAGGACTACCTAATATATATATATATATATATATATATATATACAAGACTGCATTGGCGCTGCGCGCCATGCACCTTGGTCCTTTGAGTTCTGCACGCAAGCGGAATGCGTGCGTGCGTGCATGCGCGCATGCATGTATACACGCGCACGTGCATGCACGTTCCGTATACATGTCTAGGTGTATACAATATACTTACATTGTTGTGTGTATACAGCGTACGTATGTGCATATAAATACATGTGTGTAATGGTATGAACATGCATATGCAGCTCGTACGGGGCATCCTCGGGCATCTTCGCCGCATGCCACGAGACCCTCAACGACTGGGTCACAATGTGAAATGTCATGGGAGCAAAATCAATGAATGTTGGCATTCGGAAACATCTTGGGGGTGTTTCGGGGCCCTCGTGGGCCGTTTTGGCGCCTTCATGGGCCGTCCTGGGGCCTTCTTGGGCAGTCTTGGGGAGCTTGGGCCCGCTGGAGCCCCCTTTGGACCCATCTTGGGCACTTCCGGGGACGTCCCATGGCCCTTTTGGGTTTGTGCTGGGAGCCCTTGGGGGGCCTCTTGGTTCAATTATGTCTTGGGGCTCTCGTGGGCGATCGTGGGGCCCGGCTCGGCCGTCTTGAAGCTTTCTTGGGGGCCTTGTGGAGCGTCTTGAGGCGATCTCGGGGGCTTCGGAACCGTCTTGAAAGGTGATGAAATCCGAAAGGCGAATATGATAAAATAGTATTTTTTTACGGAGGGAATGGGACGATTTTTGTAGCTTGAAGGCCCCTTGGAAAGCTTTTTCGGGTGCCTTGGGGGTCTTTATGTTGGCATTCGGAAACACTGTGGGGGTGTTTTCGGGGCCCTCGCGGGCTGTTTGGGGCCTTCATGGGCCGTCCTGGGGCCTTCTTGGGCCGTCTTGGGGAGCTTGGGCCCGCTGGAGCCCCCTTTGGACCCATCTTGGGCACTTTCGCGGACGTCCCATGGCCCTTTTGGGTCTGTGCTGGGAGCCCTCAGGGGGCCTCTTGGTTCCATTATGGGCTGTCTTGGGGCTCTCGTGGGCGATCGTGGGGCCCGGCTCGGCCGTCTTGAAGCTTTCTTGGGGGCCTTTTGGGACGTCTTGAGGCGATCTCGGGGGCTTTGGAACCGTCTTGAAAGCTGATGAAATCCGAAAGGCGAATCTGCTAAAATAGTAAGTTTTACAAAGGGAATGGGACGATTGTTTTGCTTTGAAGGCCCCTTGGAAAGCTTTTTGGGGTGCCTTGGGGGTCTTTATGTTGGCATTCGGAAACACTGTGGGAGTGTTTTCGGGGCCCTCGTGGGCCGTTTTGGGGCCTTCATGGGCCGTCCTGGGGCCTTCTTGGGCAGTCTTGGGGAGCTTGGGCCCGCTGGAGCCCCCTTTGGACCCATCTTGGGCACTTCGGGGGACGTCCCATGGCCCTTTTGGGTCTGTGCTGGGAGCCCTTAGGGGGCCTCTTGGTTCCATTATGGGCTGTCTTGGGGCTCTCGTGGGCGATCGTGGGGCCCGGCTCGGCCGTCTTGAAGCTTTCTTTGGGGCCTTTTGGGGCGTCTGGAGGCGCTCTCGGGGGCTTTGAAACGTCTTGAAAGCTGATGAAGTCCGAAAGGCGAATCTGCTAAAATAGTAAGTTTTTTACGGAGGGAATGGGACGATGTTTGTGCTTTGAAGGCCCCTTGGAAAGCTTTTTGGGGTGCCTTGGGGGTCTTTTGGGCCGTCCTGACGCAATTGGAGTCCCTCTTGGAGCGCTCTTGTGCTGTCTGGGGCCTCCCTTGAGCCTTTCTGATGACCCCTCGGATCGCTCTGGGTCTGCTGGCACGGCGTTTGTGGAGACCCGGAAAGCCGGGTGACCTTTCCCAAGGACGTCCAAGGGAGCCCGAGAACCCCAGATCCCGGGGGTCTATTTTTTTTTGGGGGGGGGATGGGTTTCCCCCCCCCCCAGGCTTGCAAAAATATAGGAAGAGGAATATATGCCTATATATATGTGTGTGTCTATATATGTGTATATAGATGTGTGTTTGTGCGATTTACGCACATATGTAAACATAACTATAGATACTCACACACCTGAATATATATATGTTAGAACCACCAGCGAGCTTCGCGCGCGCGCTTAGGTTCTAGCACGCTCTACGCAATTGCAGTCGAAAGTGTTCGGCATCGGAGGACATATATTGTCACACGGATCATGCCCCTCAGAAAGTTTCTTGCGGCCGCCCCAGAGACAGGCTTGGCTTAGCGTCCCCCCGCCCATGCTGGCACACCCCTCATAGGGATCGCGCCCCAGAGAGTCCAACTACGTTTCCAGAATCAAGCTCGCAGAATGGCACGCTCAGGCGGATCGTGCCCCGCATGTAGCTGCATCTGTGACACCAGAAGGAAGCTCCATAGCGTCGCCCAGCTCACTTCGGCACGCCTCTCACACGGATCGTGGTCCACAAAAAGTTCCACGGACGGCCCCAATGACAAGGCTCACATCCCGCCCCCCGCCTACTTCGGCACACCTCACACGGATCGTGGCACACAGGGATCTCCACCTACGGCCCCAGAGGCAGGGTTCGCACTGCGCCCCCGCCCCCCCTGGCAAGTGCGGCACACCCCATCACGCGGATCGTGCCTACAAGGAATACCACCTAAAGGTCCAAAACAAATTCGTACAGCACCTCCCCGCCCATGTCGGAACACCCGTCACGCGAATCATGCCCCAGAAGGGGCTCCACTGTGGGCACCAATGGCACCATGCACTCGAATGGCACCCCAGAAGGAGCTCCACCATGCACGCGAATGGCACCAGTTGGGAAACTTCGCATGGCTCCCTCCCGCCCATTTCGGAACATGCCTGGCACGGATCGTACACAGAGGAGGTCCGCCTGCGGCCTCATTGGGCATGTTCGCGCGGGGTCATCCGAATATTCGGCACACCCCCACGCGTATCGCGACACACAGGTAGTTCAGAACACACGTGCACGCGTGATCCGCAGCAGTCATCTTTCCGCATTGCCCCGCGGCGCGCAGTGTATGAAGAATATGAAGAGAAACAGGCACCCTGCGCTACACATGACTGCACAAGGATGGGCCCGCCGCCAAACAAGTTGCATTCTTATGGGACGAAACAATGTGGGCCTCCTAGAGCCCTCTCGGGCCTCATCTTGGAGATTTCTCACGACGTCTCCAGGGCCTCTTGAACCGTCTAATTCTGGCGTTTTCGGCCCTGCCAGGCCACTTTAGTGCCCTTTTGTAGCCTCCAGAAATGTATGAGCAGCGGGGGGGAGGCCCGGGGATGCTCCTGAAGTGGTCAAACATGTCGTGGGCCAAAAGAGGAGGACATCTGGGAAGGTGTCCGGGCCCAGTTTTGGTCCTCCTCCGCCTTCTCCTCCTCCTCCTCCTCCTCCTCCTCCTCCACGTCCTCCTCCTCCTGGTCCTTCTCCTCCTCCTCCTCCTCCTCCTCCAGATCACCTCCCCCTGTCGCACCCCAAGGCCAGTTTTTTAGGGCGGGCAGGGCGTTTCGCCTGAGACTTCCTCATCATTTATGACTCTGATGCTTACAAAAATGAGGGCAGCTTCGCAGATGGAGGTCGTTTTCGAAATGTGGCTCTCGCCTTAGCGCCGCGCACCATCGTTGTAAGCAATGACAAGAATTTCAATGATTGAGGGCGGGTGATTTCAAAATGTGGCTCTCGCCTTAGCGCCGCGCACATTCGTTTTAAACACGTGCAAGAGTTTCACGGATTGAGGGCGGATGGTTTTCAAGATGTGGCTATCGCCTTAGCGCCGCGTACATTCCCTTTAAACATGTGCAAGCGTTTCACGGATTGAGGGCGTGTGTTTTTCAAAAAATGGCTGTCGCCTTAGCGCCGCGCACATTCGTTTTAAACACGTGCAAGAGTTTCACGGATTGAGGGCGGATGGTGTTCAAGATGTGGCTCTCGCCTTAGCGCCGCGCACATTATTTTTGAACATTCGCAAGCGTTTCACTGAGTGAGGGCGGTTCGTTTTCGAAATGTGGCTCTCGCCTTAGCGCCGCGCACATTCGTTTCAAAAAAAGGAGAAGTTTCACGGACTTCCACGATCAACGTACCAGAAATGTTCGTCTGGAAGGCTTCAGGATTATGCGGGCTCAAAAGTTATGTTGGTTCGCGGTTTTGAAGTCCGCAAAACGGCGTTCTGGCAAGAGACGCAGCAGTCAGGTTGATACGTGCGTTAAAATCCCGAGAACAATGTTGTGGCACGCATCAGGATCTTCCAGCGGTTGTCTTCCAACGAGGCAGTTCCCTCAATGGCAATGAACTGCTGTAGGGCCCTATGAAGAGGGAGCTTGGAGGGATGGTTAATTCCAACATCATTGATGACCCTTGGGTTTACACTGGTCCTCCTCCTCCTACTCCTGCGCCTCCTCCTCCTCCTCGTCCTCGTCGTCCTCGTTTTTTCCCTGCTCCTCCTCCTCCTCCTCATCTTACTCCTCATCCTCCTCGTCCTCCTCCTCCTCCTCCTCCTCCTCCTCCTCCTCCTCCTCCTGTCCTCCTCGTCCTCCTCCTCCTCCTCGTCCTCCCCCTCCTCCTCCTTCTCCTCCTCCTCCTCCTCCTCCTCCCTTCCTTCCTACGTAGGACATGTGGGGACCTCTGTGGGCCTCTTGGGGGCCTCGCAGAGGAGAGCGTCACTTGCAAGCAGCACCGTCGACACCGAGTCCACCGGGAGCAAGGCCGCGGGCCAGACCCCCGTTCCGCTGTGAACGGGTCCCCGGGCAACGCTACCCTGAATTGGAAAGTCCGGTGGGATGGCACCTCCTCCTCCTCCTCCTCGGTCTCCTCGTCGGACCGGCGGCGACAATTATGTTCCTAGAAGGCCGTGTTGGAGTCCTCGTGGAGGCTCCCAGGGTACCACACATCAGGCTGCAAAGCCCGAAGGACAGCCAGATGGAACCATTCGAGCATCTTGAGACTGTGGTGAAGCTTGGAAGTGAGATAACCGAGGTGCACGGTAGCAGAACAAAAAAACAGGAGCTGGGAAGGCCACGGCGAGGAATGTGAGAAGGAGCGTAGGAGGTGTGCGAATGAGAATGTGAGAATGTGAAACCGAAACTGGAATGGCCTTCGACCCATCTCGCCACCGTGCCTGGGTAGTGGGCCAAAAAGCCATGAGAGTGTTAGGAGGGATGTGGAAGGAGGCCTCGGGAGGGTCTCTTGGAGGCCGTTGTTTGGCTTCTTGGTGGCCGTTTTGGAGCCTTCTGGGGCGTCATGGGGGCCTCTTGGGGTCCTCTTGGAGCCTCGTGGCAGACTATGGGGGAAAGGGGCCTCCTGGGAGCCTCTTGGAGCGAAAGACTCGAAATCTTGGTTCATGCTCCCCCTCTCGAGCCCATCTTGGGGCCGTCTTGAGGGCCTATGAGGCCGCCGTGGGCGCCCCCGGGGCCGTCATGAAGCCCTGTTTGGCCGTCCCTGGGCCGTCATGGGAGCCTCTGGGCCCGTCCTGAGGCGGTGTTGGAGGCCTCTTGGGCCGTCGAGGACTGTCGGAAACTCGAAATAGAGGAGACCCAAAACATAGAAAAACTTTAAGGCCTAAGGCAATCTAGTATGTTTGCCTCTGGAAGCACTCGTCTGGGGCCTCGTGCGCCCACTGAAGCCTGCCCGGGGCCGTCCTGGCGCCTTCTTGACGCCTCCTGGGAGCCTACTAAGGCGAAGAACTCATTCGGCTCATGATCCCCCTCTTGAGCCCATCTTGGAGCCGTTTTTATGGCTTCTTGGGCTGTCTTGGGCACCCCTGGGGCCGTCATGGAACCTTGTTCGGTCGTCCCAAGGCCCGCCTGGGGGCCTCTGGGCCCGTCCTAAGGCGGTGTTGGAGGCCTCTTAGGCCGTCGTGGATTGCCGGTATCTCGAAAAATAGAGGGCCTCACAGATTTCTGAAAAACCCAAGAGCAATCAAATCTGTTGGCCTCTCGAAGCACTCGTCTGGGGCGACGGGCGCCCACTGGAGCCTGTCTGGGGCCGTCCTGGCGCCGTCTTGAAGCCGCCGGGGAGCCTTTTGGAGCGAAAGACTCGAAATGTCGGCTCATGTTCCACATCTGGAGGCCAGCTTGGGACCGTCTTGAGGGCCTCTTAGGCCGTCTTGGGCGCTCCTGTGGCCGTCATGGAGCCCTGTTAGGCCGACCTGGGGCCCTCCTGGGGGCCTCTTCGCCCGTCCTGACGCGGTGTTGAACGCCCCTTGGGCCGTCGTGGATTGTCAGAAACTCGAAAATTAGAGGACCCCAAAAACATTGAAAATACAACGAGACATGAAAGATTTGCGCCTCTCGGGGCACTCGTCTGGGGCCTCGGGCGCCCACTGAAGCCTGCCCAGGGTCGCCCTGGCGCAGCCCGAAAGCCTTCGGAGGCCGTCCAAAAAGCATCTGCGGCGGTCTCGGGTTTGTGGTGCGAAGGTCCAGTAAACATGTATAACAATTTCGGAGTCATTGGGACGCCCACGGGGCCACATTAGGGGCCACAGGGGCGCTCCTGCGGCCTCCGGAGACCCCATGCCAACCTCGGGCTGCGGTCCAGCCCCTCTCCCGACATGCCTCGATTATGTATATATATATATGTATACAGATGCATATGCAACTACACATGTAAACATATACACACATGCACATACCATTACACATACACATACACGTACATATACACATACATATGCATATGCATACAACTCTACACATACAGATGCCTTCCTAGGCATGTACACATTCATATACCTATACATATACATGTGCACATACACATGTGCGTGCACATGATTACGCATACACATATATGTGCAGATACGTGTACATATACATAAACCCGTACACGCATACACCCATATATATATACATACATACATACATGCATACACATATCAGCATTGTATATACATATACATACACACATATATATCCACCAACACATACACATACATCGACATCTGCATATACACGTGTACGCCTCTACATATGCACATGCATATGCCTCTACCTATATATAAATAACTGTGCATATACGTATACCTATACGTATGCGTATGCCTACGCATATACATATACCTTCGCATGTGTATACCTGATATTGTACATGGATATAAGAACATGCATGCACACATACATATAACCATGCATACACACATATATATGTGTATGTCTGCATGCATACAATGTATATATATATATATAAAGAAAGACATGCATACCTACACACAGACATATACGTCTACATAGATGCACGTATACACATACGTAGGTGTGTATATGTACATACGTACACGTGTGTATATACACATGCACATGAAGATGTATGTGTACACACAGTCTGTGCACATGTGTGTATACATCTATTCCTATGTATCAGCCCAGCAAGGCACTCTACTGGCAGCAAAGGTGAAGAGGTGGGGCAGGGGTGAGAGCAGCAAGGACAGGGGTGAGAGCACGGTCATGTACACCTTCGCGTATGTAGTGCAAGGGATCGTCGCCGTTCGAACCAAGAAACTTGCCAGCAGTAAGGCGAGAGCACGGCCATGTGCACCTCGATGAAAGATCTAAACATGATGGTGGCCGTCCAGACCAAACAAGTAGCCGGCACTGAGGCGAGATTCCGACTCCTAAACACATGGAAAAGACGTCTTAAGCGAAACGGCTGCTGGACCGAGCGGTCTAGGGCTCTGAGTCCCAGACGGAGGGGTTAGAGCGCCCAAGATGGTTCACTGTGGCTTTAAGAGGGTCTCTGATGCTCTAAGACGGCCTCCAAGCTGGTTCAAGATAGTCAAGGATGGGTCCCTCCAGGAGGCCCCGAGAGAGTCACACGATGGTTTCGAATGCGCTCGGAGCCCTCGACGGACCCCACAAACCCCAAGATTGTGTCAAGAGAGCACTACGCGGGGCGCACGAGGCCCAAGACGGCCCCAGGAGCACCCAAGAGGCGCTTGTGAGCGCTCCTGAGGAGGGGCCGAAATTTACGAGCCCCACTCTTTTGATCGATTCCCGCCAAGATGGCCCCAAGAAGCCCTCCAAGGCTCCCAAGGGGCCCCCAGGAGGGCTTCAAGAAGAAGCAAAGACCCCCCCAAGAAAGCCCCAAGAGGACCCCAAGACCTCCGAAATAGCCCCAAGAGTGCTCCGAGAGGGCCGTTAGAAGATGACCTTACGAGGGCCTTCAAACGACCCCAAGGTGGCTCCCATAGTTGTCCACTTCCTCCTCCTCCTCCTCGTGTTTGTCCTCTTCTTCCTCGCCCTCCTCCACTCGTCCTCCTCGCCCTCCTCCTCGTCCTCATTGTCGTCCTCGTCCTCACCCTCGTCCTCGTCGTTCTCATCCCTGTTATGGGTCTGATCAGGCTGATCCAAAACTTGTTCCAATGCACGTTTCTTCGCTATCCTGGGTGAGCTAGTGAGGAAACAAGAAGCGTCAGTAATCTCTAAAGCTTGGGTCAGTTGGGGACCCATGGAGGTCTATGGAGACACCAGGGAAGCCTCACAAGATCTCGGCCGCCCATGTGTCGGACGTACCAGAGACTGGGCCATGACCCCGACTGGTGAAAGCAAGCAAGACGAGCGGCTCCAGCAGAGCGCACAAAAGAGGAGGCGGATGACGAGGAGGGAGATGGAGGAGGGAGGAGGGGAGAGCAAGCTGTCAGGTGGAATGAGGAAAAAGCGGACAAACAGCGATGGCTCCAGATCCCTCCGTCATCATCATTGTCGTCAGGCTCTGACCTTCTATATGAGCTCTCCTTTAACACCTCCCATATCCTGCGTCCTTCACGTCATATTAGTTATGAAGGCTCATTCGCTCTCATCCCTCCGATCGTTAAGTACCTCACGGAACCACTGTTATCCTCCACTCTCAACTTCTCCTCTTGCTCACTATCTGCATCATCTCGACTCGATCATTAGCAACCTACTGCCCCGTTCAGTCTTCTGCTACCCTTGAACGTCATCGTCGCCTACCACCTGCACCTTAGCGCAACTAGTCGTCCCCGCCATTGTGTCCCTCTCCTTGCGCTTCTTACCAAGTCTACCCCATCAACCTCAGCGCAAGCATCGGCATGGGTAGAGCACCATGACGCGGACTCGCCACCGTCGTCGTCGCCGTCGTCGCAACCGTCGTGGCCCCTGCTTCGCGAGCCCCGGTCTCTGCCCATCCCGTGCCCTCGTGCCTCAGCGCTGGGCACCAACAAGTACGCATCGCAGGCTGACTTGGCCATGGCTCGCCGCGCGGCGCGCGCGCGCCACAATTGATGCAAACGCCTGCGCACAACGGGGGCACAGGAGGCCGCGCCCGGGAGAAAGGCGGGCTCGTGGACCCTATCGCCACTCACTCGCCATCGCTCGGACGTCCATTCCCCGTGAATGTTTCGGCTTCGTGCGCTGATCTTGTCGCAAGATGGCCTAAGAGGCTCCTCGGTGGTCCTCGCCGAGAAAAAAAGCACGCGTCCGAGCGATGCCAAGCTCACCTCTGGGAAGGCCCACGGGTTGCATCGGCCCCGAGCCGGGGCAGGGAGAACCGTTCAGGACGACCCTGGCGCCCCTGGGAAAAGTCCGACGAGGCACGGCTGCTCGGAAATACCCCGGGGCTGATCATGCGCCCTTCGGGACCGACAACCTTCAAAGATCTGCCGAAAACTATCGAGGACCCACGCGCACGCGAGGCTCTGACAGAAGTATGTCCAGAATCGACGATGGACCTCAAGCAGCACTTGGCAGGGATAGGCTGGGACCAGCGCGTGCCATGCCAGTGGCGGCAGCCCGCGCTGGCGGCTTCTAGAGCTAACAAGACCACACAGGGGCAGGAAGGAATGTGGGAGCTGGTGTGGCGACCAGCTCTGGCGGCACCAATAATCACAGGCTAGTGCGGCTGGCGACAGACTCCGGCGCTAGCGGAGTGCGGCCATGCAAGAGCACTGTGTATGGGGTAGGGCGGCGACGGCTGGCATTGACAGTTCGTTCTCTGGGTCGGGCGTTGCCGCAAAGCCAGAGGAGGCCCAGCCCCAGGTGGTCCCAACTTTCCTACTTGGGCCCAGGTGGCCTCCAGAGCACCCCTCACGCGGCCTACGAGGGCCCATGGCCCGAAAAGCCAGGGAGGGCGCTTTGGGCCAGGGTTACCTCTGACTGCTCACGCCTGGAGCAGCGTGGCCGGGGAGGAGCGTCACTAGGCGGCAGGAGCGAATGGCGGCAACCGGCCGCCGACGGCACGAGAAGGGCATGGGCAGCGCGGCGGGCCCTTCTTTTTAGAGCGCCGAGGGCGTGCCAAAACAAACGCGAGCCGGCCAGTCCCTGCTGCGCACCAGCCCCAGGTCACCCCCTCCCAACCGATCGCGTTCGACGCCATCTGCTTGCGTATCGATGCCTCTCCCCCCTCTCTCCCAGAAGAAGAGAAACGGCACAAGCATACACGTGTTGCGTCCGCGCGAAAATCCCTGGAGCCGCGCTGCCCACACACACCCTGGCGCGCGAAACGCGCCAGGGGCGTTGCCGGAGGCGCCGCCAGGGGGTCCCGGCGCAAATCCAGGAGATCCGCGTGGAGCGCCAGAAGTGTATGTTTCTTGCATTAGTTGTTTCTTCGAATATCGATGCCTCCCCCCCCTCTCTCCGGCCGTGCAGCACAGGACTGCCGGGAGCCGGCATCTCTGGTAGAGGCAAGGACGGAGTGGCATGTCCTCACGACCTCCGACGTCGTGGTCGTTCCACGTCGTGTGCCTCCCAGTCCACAGGACCGATATTTCTCGTGGGTCGATCCTTCGACACTCCCTGGCGCGAAGAACAGACTGCCGCACAAGAGAACGGGAAGCAATCGGAGCGAACGGAAGTGGCCCAAAGGTAAACATAAAACTGTTAATTCCTCGAGTTCACGATGTGTATCAAAACTTCGCAGGAGACACGCATGCCAGGGATCATACGAACGTCGGTGTACGAGAAGACCGCATTGGACCGTATTGGAGGCATCTACCAACTGGGATTCCTCTGTTGATGAGAACGAGGTTCGAGCATATGAACCCCATATGCCGACGGCTCAAATTCGCGTCTGTCACGTGTGCATGATATGTGTACCTGTTGTGCTCGTAGTGTCTGCAATGCCCGCATGTGCCGCATGCCGCATGTCCGTGGGTAGTGTTATGCACATCTGCTATGCGCGTCCGTCCGCCGAGTGTTCAGTCGGGCATGTACCGTGTCTCATGTGTCCGGTGTGTTTGTTGCTCCTGTCTGTTCTGAGAGTATCTCATTTGCGGCGGTGCTTCGTGCTACGAGGTGTGTTCACAAGGCGATCGACATGTCCTCCATGCCCTTGCTCACGCCCCGACCCCACGAGGGGCCACAGCAGCGGTATGGTTAACACTCCGGCCCCCGTAGCCACGTGTTCTATCCATGCCCTGCTTCCCCGCGCGCCCAGAGCGGGGGGCAGCGGCGGGGGTACGGATCGAACGTCGATGGTCGACTCATGGCTGCGCCAGCTGTCTGCCGCTTGCCGCTTGCTCGTTACCCCCGCGCTGCACCTGCTCCCCGGTCCTGCCAGGGAGCCTCGGAGCCCGTCGACACACAGCGCGCGGGCAAACGGGTGAGGCGGGGGCCTGCCTGGCGGGACTTGGGCAAGAATTGGTCATTCACTCAGCGTGGAATGCCAGGACTCTCATGAACCGGCAGGCCCGCTCACCCGGGGTGGGGGGGGGGGGCGAAAGGGTAGCATAGCAAAGGGTAGCGTAGAGAATCAGCTCACGCAGCTGATCTTCCTTGCGCCTCCTGGCGCCGGGGGGGGCCCATGTCTCGAGGCACGGGCCCGGCGGCAAGGCGGAGACCGACTGCATGCAGCAAATTTAGTAGACTCCTCTTTCCCTGTCCCCGCCTCTCGTCCGGCCCGACTCCTGGGGAGGCGAAAACCGACCCCCACCCCCAGTCCAGACCCCATCCCGGAACCCGCGACCCCTGCGGGTCGGGACTGGGGGTGGGGGTGGCTTTCCGGGGCCCAAGAATGGAGAAAACCCACCCCCACCCCCAGTCCCGATCCCTTGAATCGCCGGCTCGGGGATCAGACTGGGGGTGGGGGTGACTTTTCGCCTTCTGAACTCCTGTGCTCTGCTGGCACGGCCGGAGCACGGCCACGGGCAAGCGGGGAGCGGCAGCACGAGAGAGCCCCTG
Source organism: Prorocentrum cordatum (assembly GCA_963575745.1). Taxonomy (NCBI): domain Eukaryota; class Dinophyceae; order Prorocentrales; family Prorocentraceae; genus Prorocentrum; species Prorocentrum cordatum. Next base: position 268,472 of record CAUYUJ010011203.1, read on the forward strand.
CGCCGAAGGCCCGCGATGGGACCCCTGTCGGGAGAGATAGCTGGCCCGAAGCCGAGAGCGGGCCACGGCGGGGAGCCCAAGCCCGCCGAGCACGGTCCCCTCCGCCTCCCCCTCCTCCGCCTCCTCCTCCTCCACCTCCTCCTGTGGCTGCGCTTGACCCTCGTTTCGGCTTAGGCTGGCTTTTACTCCACGAGCAGAAATCCCCCTCCTCCGTCGCCCAAGGAACACAGATCGCGTTCGCTGCCCCTCGGCGACCCCAGGGGGCAGGCCTTGCCGCCGCGGCCTGTCAGGCCCGCCGCGCCCTCACATCAAGAACTGATGGCAAGGATGCGCGATGAGGATGCAAGGGCCTTGAACGCCCGTGCCAAGGCTTTTCGAGGGGGGCTGGCCATCGAAAGTGGCCGAGGACGGGCCGAAGATGACCGAAGAGGCGAAGACGCCAGGGGATCTCTGGAAAGTCGATCACCCTTACTATCAAAGGTTCACTGCATCGCATTGCGTGCTGTGGGCTGTGGCTGAGACGGTCATAGTGCACTTTGCCACGGGTGCGAACTGCCTGAATTGATAGACGGCGGTGCGCCGAGTGGGGAAGTGAAGGGGCAGGCCCCCCGGCCTTCGGAGAAGCCCCCTGCGGCTTCAGAGAAGGCCTGGACAACTTCTCGAAGGCTGGAGGCCTTCCGAGCCTTCTGAGAAGGCCCGCCCCCTCTGCCTTCCCCCCAGGGCGCGCCATCGAGATAATCCGTTGCCCAGATCGGTTGCAGTGCCCCCCCCCGTCGAAGCGGCGCAGAGCAATGATGCCACGGTGCGCCCGGGTCGCTCACCGCTTGCCCGGCCAGTGACGACTCTCGGGATCTGCTGGTCGCGGGCCTCCGGGGGTGACAGGCAGGCAGGAGGCACTCGCGGCCAGCTTCCTCCCAGCCCGCCTCCCATCAGCCACCACAATATCCACAAAAGAATATCAGCTCGGGATCATGATGTGGAGGATTTGATCTCTCTCCCTCTCTCTCTCTCTCTCTCTGTATCGCTGTCTCTGTCTCTGTCTCTGTCTCTCTCCGACAACGAAGCTCCTCTCAAACCCGCTGCTTTCCATCGCTCGCTCTCCGAATTCTCTCCAGGCCCTCACGATGCATGTCTCTCTACCGCCCCTGTCCTCCGCCAGAAATCGTACATCGCTCATCCATTTCAAGATGGCAAAGATGAGGGGAGGAGGCATGGAGGCGAACAGGAGGAAGAAGAAGGGGACGTCGACGACGGCCACGACAAGGTAAGCACGACTCTGTGTAAGAGGAGACCCAGGCCTCGAGAGAGAAAGGAAGAGAGGAGGAGGAGGAGGTGGTGGAGGGGGAAGAGAGGAGGAGTAGGAGGATAAGGAGGAGGAAGCGAGGAGGAGGAGGAGGACGAGGAGGAGGAGGAGGAGAAGGAGGAGGAGGATAATGATGAGAAGAGGGGGACGTCGGAGGAGGACGACGAGGCGCACTGACACCGGTGCATCACGTGGTGGCCTGGGTAGAGAGGAGGCAAGAGGAGGGGGAGGATGAGGGGGAGGATGAGGAGGAGGGAGAAGGGGGGGAATAGGGGGGAGAAAGAAAAAGAGAGAGAGAAGGAGGATGAGGAGGAGGAGCCGGAGGAGGAGGAGGAGGAAGAGGGAGGAGGAGGGAGGAGGAGGGAGGAGGACCAGGGAGGGAGGTAGAGGAAGGGCGAGGGCGAAGACGACGAGGAGGACGAAGGCGATAACGAGGAGGACCTCGGATTCGCGGGGGCTGCTGCTGGCCCGCTGAGCAGCGCAGCGGACGCGGCAGCGCAGCGGGGACCCGCGGCGAGCGCGGCTGCGGAGCTGCCCCCAAGGTGCGGCTCTGGCGACGAGCGGACGCCAGCCGGCGGGCGCTGGCGCTCGTCTCGGCGCAACAGCGCCACACCAGATCTCCGAAGATATGATGTGTTCAATACCGTTGTGTTTCCTTCAGTTCGGCCTCCGGGGGCCCGTTAGCCTCGGACCTACAGCTACCCCTGGGGAAGGGGTCGGGACCTCTGGGGCCGCAGATTGAAAGACTGTATCAGAGGATGCCTGGATTAGCATGCGCGGTACAAGCATCGCGCTACTGTCAGGATGGCCGAGTAAGAAACGAAGGAGCTCCTCTGTCCACAGCGAGCTTTTGCCACGAAAAGGTTGCACGGCATGGGTCTGAAGAACGGCCAAGACAACCCGGGCACCTCCTAAACCTAAACCTACAGTGGTTGTTTGCTCAGCGTCTCGAAAAGATCCTGGACGCCAAGTTGAAACCTCTTTTGGATGAGAATGACATGGAGCAGTGGCCAAGAAAGGGCGCTGAAGACGCAAGGTGAAAGGGTGCTCTTGGAATGCTGCTCGTCCTGATGATCCTGTTTGCAACGGGGGGCATGATCGAGCTGCCGCCGTAGAGGTGCTGGAGAGGTGCTCCGTTCTTAACCCTCCCGCCGACTTCTCCCCATTGCCGTTCTCCCCACCGTTCAGGGCTCAACCACTCTTCTTTCGCCGAAAATGCTCTGTCCTTCGGCGGCAGCGCACAAGGGGGTGGCGCGAGGTGGGCGGCCCCCTTAAGCAGGCGATTGGGCCTTCAGGAGGGTGGGGGCCTACAGTCAAAACCGGTAGCCAGGATGCTCTGTCAGGATGCAGGGGCCATGGACGCCTGTGCCGAAGCGCTTCGAGCGGGGCGGCCCCCCGAGAGTGGTGGAGGACGGACCGAAGACGACCGAAGAGGCAAGGACGCAGGGGCACCCCTGCGAAGTCAATCATCCTTACTGTCAGTGTTGATGGGCCTGTCTTCCACCACCACCACCATAAGTTGGAGGGGGGCAGGAGGAGGAGGAGGAGGACCCCCTCCCCCTCCAACATATGGTGGCGGTGATGGAAAGCAGGCCCATCAAGTGCTGTCTGTGCTCGAAAGCTCCCCCGGCTTCTGAGCAGCCCGCTCGGAAGGCCGCCCCCCTCGCGGCAACCGCCCATTCCATGGCACGGGGTCGAATCCCACTCGGGGAGTGTTTGGATCGGGGAGTCAGCTGTGGGCCCAGAGCTCTGTGAGCTGAACGCTTTTTCTTACCGAGGATAGGCAGCACCTATTCTTCACACGTCAAAAGGTCTACCGACTTATGATGCCCGTCGACTCGTGCGGTTTTTCTCCCGAAGTAGCCAGTTTGACCTTGAAAATATGGAATGAACCTCGGACATATTAGGCTTGCAACAAATCCCACAAACCTTCCGACATACATCTGGCATGATCCCTACATCCATGCAAATCGGTTGCAGAAGAGCCGTGAAGCCCGTCGAAATGAAAGCGGGGGACGACACTGCCGTCGCTGACCACGACAACAACCTTAATCCTCCCTCCCTCCCTCACTCCCTCACGCCCTCTATCCCTCCCTCCTCCCTTCTTCCTCCTCCTCCGTCCCACATTCTCTCGACGCCTGCCCCATCCTCGAACATGCTTCATCCTTCCGCATCCCTCTTCCTCCTCCTCCTCCTCCTGCTCCTCCGCATCCTCCTCCTCCTCCTCCTCCTCCTC
>CAUYUJ010011203.1:272110-432110 GCA_963575745.1 Prorocentrum cordatum
TCCTCCTCCTCCTCCTCCTTCTCCTCCTCCTCCTCCTCCTCCTCCTCCTTCTCCTCCTCCTCCTCCTCCTCCTCCTCCTCCTCCTCCTCCTCCTCCTCCTCCTCCTCCTCCTCCTCCTCCTCCTCCCCCTCTCACATCAATCGTCCCTTGCCTGCAGATGGCAGGAATTGTCAGGTCTCGACTCCTTGGGACATGGGCATCCAGCCAGACTCATGAAAGAGTCGGCGCGTGCTCCCAGCGAAGGCAATGGCCAAGCGGTGAGCAGCACAAGTAGGCTGGGGCGGATGCAGGGCGGGACAAATGCTCGCCACCGCACACCCTGGCAAACTGAGGGGTGGCAGAATGCCAATGCTGCCTGGTAGGGTTCTGTCGTCTTCGAATGGCCCCCCCACCACCTACCCCCTCGTCCCCTCGCTTTCCCTTGGTAAAGGTGCAGCTTGGGCGTCGCTTAATGGGGGTCCCCCCCCCCTTTGGGGCCCTAAAGATCAAATTTTCGATAGCCCGCGCTGCCCCCTTAGATCACCCCCCCATTACGCGTCCTCCGAGGCTCCGGAACGAAGGGGCTGGCGCTTGCTCCCCGAAGCACTCCCCAGGTACGTCTTCAGAATTGCATTTGCTGCCGATGCGCCGTCAGGGCGCGGCTCTTGCCTGCCTGGCTGCCCCACCACCCCTCTCCCAGCAAAGCTCTGCATACATCGCCCCACCCCTGTCTGGAGACTTCCCCGTGCGGCCCAGCGTCGCCCTGGCGCACTCCAGAGACCTCGGAGACTGCCGAGACGGCCCAGGCAGGCAACCAAGACCGCCAAGGCGGCCCCAAATACCTCCAATACGGCCCAGGATGGTCCCAAGACGGCCCTCAAGACGGCCCTCAAGATGGCCGAAGAGGCCTCCGAGACGGCCCAAGAGGGCTTCCTGAGGACCAGCATTGCCCGAAGATGTGTAAATCCTTGACGGTCCATTAGAAAAAATTTGAAGGACTATCGGATTCTCATATTTTCGGGCTTCCGTCAGCCCAGGACGGCCCACGAGGCCTCCAAGACGGCCCCAAGACGGCCCAAGAGGCCCCCGAGAGGGCTCCGAAGACGGCCCAAGAGGCTCTCAGGATATTTCCCCCAAAGCGCCCAAGGACATCCCCTAATGGCCAACATAGTAGAACCTTCAGGTCCCCAAGAGGGGCCCAAGACGGCCTAGAGAGGCCCCAAGACGGATTCGGAAGGAGCCGGACTTCCAGAGGGCGCCCTGAGACGTCCTAAAAAGCCCCCAACAGGAGCCGAGAGGCTCCCAAGACGCCACTAGGAAGTCTCCACGAGGCCCCGAAGAGGCCCCAAGAATGGAGTAGGGAAGAAGAGGAAGGAAGGAAGGAAGACGACAACGAACACGAAAATGAGCACCACGACACAACGCGGAAGAGCCTCACGGGTCTCTCAAGCCTCAGGACACCGGGTGTCACACGCTACAGCTTCCGACTCCTCGAGCAGTAACCACACAAGATGCTGGGCTGGCACGGTGGCGGGACTTGCCGCAGGCAGCTGAAGGAGATCTCCCTCAAGCTTGGCATGGCAGGCCTTACCAGGATGTGTCCACCAAGCAGTGCGTGTGGTCCCCTGCTTTCCGCCCAAGGGGGGCAGACAGGCTCAACGACTGTCTTGGAGCCTGCAGGGGCCTCCCACGGGGCCTCCAGCAGCATCACTTAGGCCTCCAATGGGGTCCCCGAGGGCCTCCCATGGGGCGTCCTGGAGCTGCGTGGGGCCTCCTGGGGCGTCTCTCTAGGGGTCCTCCACTCCCTGGAGCTGCCTGGGGCTCACCGGAACGACCTGCGGCCCCGTGGGGAGAGGGGGAGAACCCCGACATCATGACGATTTCACAACGTCGACCCCCAAATGTCTCGACCCCTTCCCAAGGGCCGCTTCTTCATCCCAAGCCGCCTGTGTGGACGGCCCCAGGGCCCGGGGATGCGCCCCCCAGAGACCGAGCACATCCCCCCCCAAAAAAAGCCCGCCACCGTGACAGTTTCTGCGACGCGGCGGGTGGGTCTGGGTCGGGGAGCACAGAATGGCATAAACAGAAACTTGCGGAGTCCCCGGGCTTGGCAGTGTTTCCATACTCACCGCCTGCCGAGGTCCCCGAAGGTCGATCCCCAGGCGGTGGTGATGGATACATCCCCGCCTCACCAGTGGGGCGTGCACGCCATGCCAGATGAGCGCCCCGGCAGGTTGCATCTGTGCGCCCCCCTGGCCGACGGCCAAGAGTCGAGCAACAACACATAGCCTACACATAAACTTTTGGAGGTCCGCGCTGGTCCCTTGGACGGGCGCCGGACACCCCTCCCTGGCGTGCAGAACGCGCCAGGCTAGGTACATAGCTCCAGCGCAGACCCAAGAAATCCGCGCGGACCTCCGAAAGTGGATGCTTACGCTGGTCTTGGCTCCCCGAGTCCAGGGCTGCTGGGCGGCAGCCAAGCCGATAGAAGTCGAGCCGACGGACATCGGCAGGCTGGGACGCCCTCCATTGAGAGACCGAAGCCCGCATCGGAATCCGAAGCCGAAGCGAACCGGAATCGATCGACGTCGACATCGAGCCGAGCCGGAGGCGTCGACAAAGCGGGGCCGCAGGAGGAGCGCCAGCGCCCAAGGCGCCCGGGCATCTCGGTCCCCGTCTGCCGCGGCGGCGCCCCGGTGCGGCAGGCGCCCCCGAGGGCGCGCCGCAGCCGCTGAGGGCCTTCGCAGGGGGCACGCGCACGCCACCACCAAGCCTGGCTGGGGGGCCACCCTGACGCACTCGACGATGGGCCCCGTGGTGACCCGCCAGCCCTGGGCGGTCTTCGACGGTATTCGACGATCTTCTGGCGGTCTTCGGCGGGCTTTGGCCGTTTGCTGACGTTCTTCGGCGGTAGTCGTCGGTTTCTGGATGTTTCCTGCGGTGTTCGGGACGAAAGCTGGATAGAGGCGGTCCGCAAGGCGTCCATGATTAAACACCCCACCACCCTGGACCCTGGAGATTGATTTTTCTTGCCCTGGCGATAATGGGCGTGACCGGGCGGGGGGAAGAGTGGGGGAGGGTGCCAGTCACTTGGCCGTCGGCCCCGAGGGCGTACAGATACACCCTGCAGGGGCGCTCTCGTGGCGTGGCGTGCACGCCCCACTAGTCAGGTGGGAATGTATCCATCACCACCGCCTGGGGGATCGATCTTCGGGGACCTCGGCAGGCAGTGGGTATGGATACATGGCCACCCACAGGGCCTGAATGTATGCGTACTCTGGATGGGGCCATAATCGCCCCCCCCCCCCCCCCCTTGGATCCGCTGGGGGCAGGCGGGCACGTGCTGTCGGAACGGGTAGAGTGGGGGTTGGAGGAGGAGAAGGAGGAGGAGGAGGAGGAGGAGGGAGAAGGAGGAGGGGGGTGTGGTGGGCAAGCTCCCCCTCGATAATATCCCACCCAGAGCATCCACCGCCTGCCGAGATCACCGTACATCGAACCCACGGGCGGTGGTGATGGATAAATCACCGCCTCGGTCTCCGGGCTGGGGCCGGGAGAGGGCCCGCATGAAACCATCCTGGGGTCCAGGGTGGCCCTGGCAAGGCGTGGTGGTGGCGTGTCGGTACCCTCTGCGGATTGCACCCCGACGGGGGGGTGCGGGGAGGGGTGGGGATTCGGCGGCGCGCACAAGGGGACAGGGGGGAGGGGGGAAGGCTGTTTGAAGGAGGCTGCCTCTTAGAAGGGGCCGGCCTGACTACATCTGTAGATGGGGCCCGCGCCTTCTCAGAAGCAGGCGTGCTTCAAAGAAGCCTTCCCCCCTCCCCCATGCCCCCTCTGCGTGTGGCCGAGGGATCGTGCCAGGGAATCTCTCTCTTGCGCCGAGCAGCCGCTGCCGCGGCCGCTGCAGCCACCGCGGCCGCTGCAGCCGCCGCGGCCGCTGCGGCCTTCGCTCCCCGCCGGGGATCTGCCCGCCTCCTGCCCCTTCCCGCCCGAGGCGTGCACCCGAAGCGAGTGGGAGCAGGAGCTGATCGAGCTGGTCGTGGGCGGGGGAGCGCGCCGGGGACGGGCCGAACTGGGCCGGCGCCAGCCCAGGGCCAGCCAAGGCCGAGCCGCGCGAGCCAGGGCCGGCCACGCAGTATACTGCCCCCAGGCTCGGGTCAGCAGAGGGAATGGAGGGAGGTGTCGGCCCCAGGTGGCTCTCAAGCCTGGGCAAGCCAGAGAGGATCGGCCCAGACATCGGGCTGCTCCAATGTTTCCGATGCGTGGACCCCAGAGGTCTGGACAACTTTCCCAGGGCAAGTTTTTGTTTCGTCCTGCCGCGTCCTATGACAAGCCCCAGCGAGGGCCCCCCGAGGCCGAACACGGCCAAAAGCCGCCCGCTCCAATGTCTGTTGGAGCGTCGGATCTGTGGGGGCCACCCGTACACGTGCCGCGACCACACCAGCCTCCCCGCGCAGCCTGAGGCACGAGGCACGACCGCCTGCCCCGTGGGGCCCGACTGCGGCAGGCTCGCGTCGCGACGACGTGGGCAGTTCCAGCCAAGGACCGAGGATCGAGGATCGAGGATCGCGCCTCGAGGGCCGAGGAGGGGGGGGGAGCATGGGGGAGAGGGAGGAGAGGAGGCCCCGTCTGCGAGGGTGCCGCGGGAGCCTCCCTCGAGCCCCGAGCTCCTGACGGCGACACTCCGTGGACCGTTCAGTCTCGAACGATCGCCGCGTTCCAGCGTCGGAGCTCGGTGCCGGCCGAGGTCGGATTCTGGCGGAGTTCAGCATTGCACGCCCGCACTTGCGTCGCCGCATGCCGTGCGCCCCCAGGATTCTCTTCCCCTCGCCAGCGGGCGAGTCCGGAGGCATCCCCCCCCTCGCCATCGCTCGGACGTCCATTCCCCGTGCATGTTTCGTCTTCGCGCGTGTCTGCTTCGCACGGTGATCCACGGCGCTCCTCGATGGCCCCCGCCGACAGAAGTGCACGCGTCCGCGCGATGCCAAGCCACCTGCCGGGGTCGGAGGATCGCACCGCATCGGCGATGCGTCGGCGACGGCGAGGTGGAGAGAGAACGGGCTCCAGAGTGTGCCACGCCGCCGATGCATCGGGGATGCGGCGCGAAGGCGTAAGGCCCGAATTCTGGGAGGCTCAAAACTCGCTCGACGGGGCCGTCCCACAAGCACGCGTGGGCCTGGCCTGAACTTTGAAGCGCCCTCCCGCTGCGGCGAACATCCCCCTAAAAGCCCGACCGACGGAGCTCACGCCGTGGCTGGCCGTCCGAGAGGCGGCGGCGAACTCGGGCGCCGGCAAACTCGAGCCTTACGCCTCCCCGAGTGGGAGGCCTCGGCGGCGCGCCGAGCGGGGAGGCGGGAGGAGGCAGGCCTTCTCGGAAGGCGGCGGGGCTCCGGAGCATGCCCCGGGGCGGAGGCCGTCCGAGCCTTCTGAGACGTCCCGCCCCCTCCGCCCTCGAGATCCCGAGCGGCGCGCCGTCGACGGCTGGAGAGCCCGGAGGTCCACCTCGCCCTCGGGAGGTGCCCCCTGCCGCGCAAGGCATCCCCCCGAGGATTCTGGAGGCGCCCCCGCCGGACCAGGCCGGGGGTCGAGAACGTCCAATGCCTCGAGCCTCCCCTGCCACCCACCCTGCCTCAGAAACGTCTGCGGCGACGGAAGACTCGGAGAGCAGACAGAGCGAGAGAAAGAAAACCGAATCCAAAGAAAAAGTCAAACTGAAAGTAGGCTGGAAAGCCGCAACGGCGCGACAACCGACCGAACAAGACCCACCGAATGCAGCCGACTGCGAGGCAGCCGACACCACTGTTTTGCATCGATTTGCGGACACTCAGGAGGAGGAGGAGGAGGAGGACCAGGACGGGGACGAGGACGAGGAGGAGGAGGGAGGAGAGGAGTAGGAGGAGGTAGGAGGGGAGGAGGTAGGAGGAGGGAGAAAGAGATAGAGACATCTGCCACCGTGCCCCCCTGGCACCTTGAGGCGCGTCAAGTGCTCTGTGGCCGGTGTTCTACAAGTCTTCTGAGGACCCCCCAGCTCTCGCATGCCTCTGCCCCCCCCCCCCTGCCGGCACAGGTTCTCGGAGGCTCTCTACGCCCTACGGCTTTCAGGACTGCCCCAGAGCAGGCCACCAAAAGGGCACCAAGAGGCCCCAAGACACCAATGAGAGGGCCAAGAGGCACAGGAAAGCCAAACATACTGGAAACAAATGGACGATCAAACCGATCGTCAATATGTTGGGTGTCCTGCTCCTCGGCTGAAGATGATTCCCAGAGGGAATTGGATGAGCCAAAAATCGCACGAAGAGCCCCCTGAGGGCCCCAAGGAGTCCCCAGACGGCCGAGGACAGCCTCAAGAGAGCCCCACGGGCCCCAAGAGCCCCAAGGACAGCCTCAAGAGAGCCCCAAGGGCCGGAGAGCCCCCTGAAGGCCCCAGCAGGGTCTCAAGGCGCCCAGACAGCACATCTCCAGACGGCCACGAGAGGCCCGAGACGGCCCAAGAGGGCACCGAAACGAGTCCAAGAGGGCCCCGCGACGGCCCACGAGGACCCCCGGACGGCCCACAGGAGCCCGAGACAGCTCCAAGACCGTCCAGAAGGGCCCCATGAGAGCCTCACGAAGAAATCTGCCACCGTGCCGCTGGGCACGGAGTGGTCGTGTCCTGAGGTCCTTCGCCTGATCCCTGAGGCCTCAATCTTCGCTCCTGAAGAGACTTTAAGGGGCCTGGAGCCCAAATTGCCCAATCTCCAGAGGCTTGGCGCGGCTGTTCGTTTGACTGTTTTCTAGAGCTAAGAAGGCCCAAAGACGGGCCAAGAGGGCTCCGAGAGCCATGCCCCACAACCCAGGCAAGGTGGCGACATTGGCCGACGACCATTAGATGGAGAAGGGACGTGTAAACGTGCCACGGTCGTGTTGCCGTGCCACAGCAGAGGAGGGGGAAGAGGAAGGCCATACTAAATCCAGGATCCCATAGGCAAAACGCTTCCAGACGGCCCGCGACGCGGTCAAGACCCCCCCAGCGGCCACCAAGAAGCCTCACATGCCGAACGCAAAGACTGAGAAAAACAGCCGCCGCCCCTGCAGCTCCGCACCGCGAAAGACCATTCGGTCAGTCGACAACGGCACGCAATGATGGGCCGGCGGAACGAGCGATGCGATTCAGTAAACCCAGGATGCGTCAACGACGATGCCGCATTCCATATTTGGTCGGCGGCCTCAAGAAAGTCCGGCGGCGGTCAGTTTCGGCGGGACGCGCCGAGGCTCGGCGAGGCACGATAGGGGAGAAAGGGCGGGGACGGCAGGGGAGGCCGGGAGGCAAGAGGGCCCCACTCATGACTGCCTACCAGACCACCCCAACCCAACCCGAAGGCCCGAATTGGGCCCGAATCTCGGGTTGGGAGGGGGGGTACGGGTCCCATGTGTCTGTTCAGTGTTCCCCGACCCCCTCCCCCCACTGGAAATGGAGGGCAAATTAAGGCCTGCGGGTTGGGTTGGGGTGGTTTGGTAAGTGGTGAACTCAGACCGTGAGCCTTACGTCCCCTCCTCCGTAGGCCCTACCGAGCATGCCGCTTCACCACGGAAAGCGCACCCTCTGACTGGCGTACGCCTGGTGCGCCTGCCATGCCACCGGGGAGAGATCCCGGCCTGTAATAGGTCCACCCTCCTTGTAGTCTTCGGTCGGGCCTGTCCCCCTACAGGCGGAGTCTGGACGAAAAATAACAGATACTCAAAGAACACTCAAAAAAAACAAAAATTGCTCACAAAATCCTCCCCAGACTATTTGTTGACTATTCTTGAATTTTCCTCTTGTAGAGGAACGGGCCCGACTTCATTGTAGTCAGTGGAAGCGCCAGCATGGTGGATAAACAAAGTCCAAGAAACATCCAACGATGACCCCATTCAAAGAAAGGATCAGCCTTCCGCCCGTGTAAGGGTTGCACGATCAAAACAACTTAGAGTCTTGAAACAACTCAGAAACGAGATCCCCATCGTGAAAAGAAGCCGCCATCCATCTGTTTAGCTGTTCCGCCGGTCGGAACTCCGTCCTTGTAGCTGTCTTGTGCTGTTAAATAAATTGCGCGCAGGACTACAACGAGAACCGAAGTTTGTGGAAATGACTCGCCCCCCCCCATCCTTGTGATTGTCGGGTGTTTGGTTAACGAATGTGCGCGGCGCTGCGGCCAAAACCATACTTCAAAAACGACCAGCCCCACATCCGTGCAACGGATGGAGTGTGTCCAGCCTCGAAGTCGGACAACGCAGCAGAATCTCCAGCGAAACGCCCAACCTGACCTACGAACGCGCCTGGTGGTGCGACAGGGGGGCGGGCTACCTAGAAGGAAGAGGGATGCGGGAGGGGCTCAGAACTCAGACCGTGGCCGGTCCCTCGCGTGGGGAACAGGTCATAAGATGAGGGATGGGATGCGGAGGAAAGTAGCGTGAGGTGGGAAGAGGAGGGAGAACGGAAAAATTAGGCTCTGAGATCTGACATTGCGGGAAACATGCAACATCGTGAAAAATTAGCCTGGCGAAGGACCCAACCATATGCAGTTGTTAATGCCGCAATTGTGCTGGGTGGTGGCGGACGCATGCGGGCGGTGCCACTGGGACCTTCGGTGGAGCTCCCTATGGGGCCACGAAACGCTGTACTGGGTGGGTGAGACGCGGTCAGCAAGGGCTGTGCTGCGTGGCGGCGGACGCATGCGAGCGGTGCCACTGGGACCTTCGGTGGAGCTCCCTATGGGGCCACGAAACGCTGTACTGGGTGGGTGAAACGCAGGCAGGGAGCAAGGGCTGTGCAGGGTGGTGGCGGACGCATGCGGGCGGTGCCGCTGGGACCTTTGGTGGAGCTCCCTATAGGGCTACGAAGCGCTGTTCTGGGTGGGTGAAGCGCAGGGAACAAGGGCTGTGCTGGGTGGTGGCGGACGCAAGCGGGCAGTGCCACTGGGACCTTTGGTGGAGCCCCCTATGGGGCCACGAAACGTGCGAGGGGTGTGCCAGAATGGGGTGTGGAACCGCATGCCAGCGCAGCCACTGGGGCCTTCGGTGGAGCTCCCCATGGAGCCACCCACGAAGCGTGTGAGGGGTGTGCCGAAATGGGGGGTGGAACCGCATGCGAGCGCAGCCACTGGAGCGTTCGGTGGAGCTCCCTATGGGGCCACGAGACGTGTGAAAGGCGTGCCGAAAAAGGGGGTGGAACCGCATGCGAGCGCAGCCACTGGGGCCTTCGGTGGAGCTCTCTATGGGGCCACGAACCGTGTGAGGGGTGTGCCGAAATGGGGGGGGACCACATGCGAGCGCAGCCACTGGGGCGTTCGGTGGAGCTCCCCATGGAGCCACCCACGAAGCGTGTGAGGGGTGTGCCGAATGGGGGGTGGAACCGCATGCGGGCGCAGCCACTGGGGCCTTCGGTGGAGCTCCCTATGGGGCCACGAAACGTGTGAGGGGTGTGCCAGAATGGGGGGTGGAACCGCATGCGGGCGCAGCCACTGGGGCCTTCGGTGGAGCTCCCTATGGGGCCACGAAACGTGTGAGGGGTGTGCCAGAATGGGGGGTGGAACCGCATGCGGGCGCAGCCACTGGGGCCTTCGGTGGAGCTCCCTATGGGGCCACGAAACGTGTGAGGGGTGTGCCAGAATGGGGGGTGGAACCGCATGCGGGCGCAGCCACTGGGGCCTTCGGTGGAGCTCCCTATGGGGCCACGAAACGTGTGAGGGGTGTGCCAGAATGGGGGGTGGAACCGCATGCGGGCGCAGCCACTGGGGCCTTCGGTGGAGCTCCCTATGGGGCCACGAAACGTGTGAGGGGTGTGCCAGAATGGGGGGTGGAACCGCATGCGGGCGCAGCCACTGGGGCCTTCGGTGGAGCTCCCTATGGGGCCACGAAACGTGTGAGGGGTGTGCCAGAATGGGGGGTGGAACCGCATGCGGGCGCAGCCACTGGGGCCTTCGGTGGAGCTCCCTATGGGGCCACGAAACGTGTGAGGGGTGTGCCAGAATGGGGGGTGGAACCGCATGCGGGCGCAGCCACTGGGGCCTTCGGTGGAGCTCCCTATGGGGCCACGAAACGTGTGAGGGGTGTGCCAGAATGGGGGGTGGAACCGCATGCGGGCGCAGCCACTGGGGCCTTCGGTGGAGCTCCCTATGGGGCCACGAAACGTGTGAGGGGTGTGCCAGAATGGGGGGTGGAACCGCATGCGGGCGCAGCCACTGGGGCCTTCGGTGGAGCTCCCTATGGGGCCACGAAACGTGTGAGGGGTGTGCCAGAATGGGGGGTGAAACCGCATGCGGGCGCAGCCACTGGGGCCTTCGGTGAAGCTCCCTATGGGGCCACGAAACGTGTGAGGGGTGCGCCAGAATGGGGGGTGGAACCGCATACGGGCGCAGCCACTGGGGCCATCGGTGAAGCTCCCTATGGGGCCACGAAACGTGTGAGGGGTGTGCCAGAATGGGGGGTGGAACCGCATGCGGGCGCAGCCACTGGGGCCTTCGGTGGAGCTCCCTATGGGGCCACGAAACGTGTGAGGGGTGTGCCAGAATGGGTGTGGGAGGGGGAGGAGGGGGAAGGAAGGGGAGGAGGAGGAAGGAGGAGGAAGGAACGCGGGGCGACGTCTCTTCAAAACGAGGACCCAACACCACAGGATGGTTGGGAACAATTGCCGGAACTCGGGTGTTCGTGAACGGGTGCGCAATGCGTGAACGTGGGGTGAAGAAGCGGGCGCATTTTCTCCACAACTTCGGCCAGCGGTGGCAGTTCAGCGGCCGTTCAAGGCTTAAGGTCCTTTGAAAAAATGTTTTTGTCGCAAGCCTCGATCACCAACGTTCATTGCCTCCCCGTTGCCGTCCGCCCGAAGAGCACTAGACCCCGACTTTCAGCAGCATCTCCCGGCAAGGATCGATACAGTCGGACCCAGGGTTGAACCACATCTATCAGAAACATGAGGCCCTCCCTCGGCCAAATCACACAGAGCATCCAAGGGTACCCTCCCCAGGATGCACAAGAGCATCCAACAAACATGAAGAACAACAGGGTAACGTCCCCGAACAGACCTCGATCGTTTTCCTCGGTCCGACCGTAACCGAAGGCCCCTGGGTGGACCCGGGAGGACTGGGCAAGAGCGCCTGGCGCGAGGAGCGGTCGCGACGCAGGGACCTTGCGGGCAGGCGGGAGCGCCGCACGGCCGCGCGCCTGAGGGGCAACGACAGGGGGGGACAAGCTTCGGGGGGGTGGGACCCCGAGCTGCAGTCGGCGACTCGTCGCCGACAAGTCGGCGCGGCAAGCCCTCGATGCTGGGATTCGCGCGCGTCCTGGCGGAGCAGGACATCGGGCCTCAATCGGCGATGAGCTGTATCTCTTATCAGCGACGGAGCGCGTCATCCGACAACCCCCCCGCGCATCTCGCGCACCAGCCGGCGTTGCAAATCAAACCGCACGGCTATGAAACAAACAAACCGCCCAGCGAGTGTGAAGGAGGACGACGAGGAGGAGGCGGATGAGAGAGGAGACAAACACAGAACGTCGTCGAAAATGCGCATCGCCGACGTGCCCGTCGGCGATGGCCGACGCGTCCGTCGGCGATGACTGGGCGATTGCGGGCCGACGCACCGGCAGCCGGACCTGTCCCCCCCGTGGGCGTTGCCCCCGAGTGCCCCGCGACTCCTGGGAGGCCGCGCAGCCCGGGGTGGGGGCCGTGCCCCGTGGGCGAGCAGGTCGCGCGCAGCCGCGGCGCGCCGCGGCGGCCCGCGGGGCTGCGCGCAGCCGCTGGCCCTCGCAGCCCCCCGCACGCCCGCGCGCGGCTCCTCCGCCTCCGCCTCCCGCACGCCTCCTCCTCCCCCTCTCCTCCTTCGACCCTCCTGGGACCCTCTTGGGACGCTCTTGGGAGCCTTGGGGGCGCTCTTGGAGCCTTCTTGACCATTTTGGAACCTTCTTGAAGCCTCGGATGGCCATCGGAATCGAAAAGACAAGATATCTGAAACACATGATTTGTCTCAGGGTTTTGGAAGAAGGTTCGCCTTTTCGGGGCCTCTTGGGCACGCCACCGTGCCTGCAGCGCGAAATGGAGTGTAACGAAATTCATGCAGCCCTGAAGAGTTCAGAGTTGTGAGGTTCAGTAAGTGCTGAAGGCCAGGCCCGGGCCATCAGTTTCCCAATGATTTCCGGGATGTTTTGGGATTTTCCAAGATTCTCCGGGATCCTCTGGGCGTGTCGCGCGCGTCCTCTGGTAGCGCAGCTGGCCAAAGATGGGCCCAAAAAGCGCCCAAGAGGGCCGAAGATGCCCCGAGAAGGCCCAGAAGTGCCTCAAGACGCCCAAGATGGCCTCAACGTGGCCCAAGAGGCCCCGAAGACGTCCCAAGAGTTTTCCAAGAGGCGTCCCAAGAGGGCCCCGAGAGGCAATCATCAGTGATTATTTGCCTTAGGTGTTTGAAAGTTGTTGACCTTCTCGCCTTTCCGGCTTTCCGACGCTCCAAGACGGCCCAAGAGGCCTCCCAGATCGCCACAAGATGGCGCCAGAGGCCCCCAAGACGGGCCCAAAACGGCTTAAGAGGGCCCCAAGACTGCCCAAGAGGGCCCAAGACGGCCCAAGAGGGAGAGCCCAAAGACAGCCCCACGAGGGGGCCCAGATGGGGCACCCGGACGGACATTTCGAGCTCTCGACCCCGACGGCCCCCCAGGAAGCCCACAGGAGGCCCCCAAGAGGCCCCCCAGAGGTCCCTTAGAGGCCCCAACTGGATCCAAAGAGGCCCCAAGAGGCTCCCAAGAGGCCCCCGAGAGGCCCCCACGAGGCCCCAAAATTTCTCCCAAGAGGCCCCCAAGAGCGCCCCGAAGACACCTGAATAAGCATCCCTGAGAATTCTGCCCAACAACCCAGGCACACTGGCGGGATGTGCAAAAAACCATGACATACTCCGATGAACCACTGCACTACCGATCCGGGCAAACGCAACATCGATCGAAAACGGGCATTTCGACGTTCTTCATCAGGATGTACTTCCTTCCTTGAAACTCACCCACCTCCTCCCGCCGTACACCTTCTCCCCGCTTCGTCCTCCTCCCATTTTCTCCTCCTCCTGCTCGCTCCTCCCCCCATCCTGGCTCCTCCCCCTCCTGATCCCGGCGTCGTCGCCGTGTTCCTCTTCATCCACGAACCTTCCTCGTCCTCGTCCTCCACCTCCTCCTCCTCCTCCTCCTCCTCCTCCTCCTCCTCCTCCTCCTCCTCCATCCCTTTTCCTCGTGGGTAACTGCCCCCTGTGGCACCACCAGACGTATCCGTAGGGCAGCCCGTGCACTTCGCCAGAAAACTCCTCACCGCTTACCATGGACCACAACTACCCGCATGGAGAGCGGGTCGTTTTCAAGGTGGGGCTCTCGCCCTGGTGCCGCGCACACGCGCCTCACACAAATCAACCGTGGCACGGATGGAGACCCGCTCCTTCCAAAGATCGGGTGATCACTTGAGATTTCCTCTCACCATATGCCCACCGACCCTGTCAGCGTATGTGAAACGCTCTTCCGTTTGGGTCGTCGTCGTCGTCGCGGTCGCCACATACCCCTTTCCCTGGGCCCTCCTCCTCAAGCGATCCAGCCCAGTGGGAATCAAACAACGTCGTAATTGATTCGAAGGGCAGCCCCTTCCCTTTGATCCCGACCCCTTCCCTGCTGGGGTGGGGGGGGGGGGCAGCGGGGAAGGTTCCCGAAGGGGGGGGCGCCGGGGGTCGGGGGTCCCATGCGTAGAGAAGGGGGCGGGGGGGTGGTCTCCGTGTGGACAGGGAAGCTGAGGACCACTCCCCCCGCGTCCCCCCGGTGAACCAGGGGGAAACCACCACCACCCTTCTCTCCTGACCCCCCCCCCTGCGGAGGCACCCTCCTCATTCTTATCTCCTGCTGCTGCGGGGTGATGCGCACTTCCCCTTCGAGGGCGCCCCAAGTGACCGCGGAGCCTCCCAAAAAGTCCCCAAAGAGGGCCCCCCAGAAGAGCCGCTCCAGCGCGTCAGCGTCGTCGTCGTCGTCTTCCCCCTTCAGGGTCGGCGGCACCAGACGTAAGGCCTTCCCAATAATACACGGATGGGTCGGGAGGGCGGCCCAGTTTCAAAACTGGACTCTTGCGTTGAGCCCTCGTGCGGGCATGTGATCAGAAGTCTGAAAGACTTGCGCAGACTTGGAGCGGACGGAGGGCAGTCATTCTGCGACGCGGGGCTGCCGTCGGGGACCTCCTTTATTCGTAGGATCCCGCTATGTCGCAGCTGCTATGGCCCGGAGAAATGGAGGACGGCTCCTGTCAACCGGGAGCTCCTGGAGGAGTTGCGGGCCCATGGGGGGCGTTCGGGGGCGTTCGTCTTGCAAGGCGGGCGCCTCGCGCAAGAAAGAAGAAGGACCGAAGGGACTGACGGAGCAACCTTCGTAATGTCAAATTCGTCGATTCATATAGGGGCTTCTGTGGTCAGTACTCCTACTCAACCCTTCTCATCATCCTCCACCTGTTTCATCCTCCTCCTTGTCCTGCCCCTCCTCCAGGTCTCCTCCTCTTTCTCCTCTTCCTCCTCATCCACCACCTCCTCCTCATATCGTCCTGCTCCGCCCCTTCGCGTCGCCCGCATATCCCCCTGTGTTACCATCATCCTCCTCATCCTCATCGTATCATTCCTTGTCCTCCTACAATATCTCCGTTTCAGCCTCCTGCTTCCAACCCGCGTTCTCCTTCTGGTATCGTCCCTCCTATCCTTCCTCCTCCTCCTCCTTCTCCTCCTCCCTCCTCCCATCTCTCCCACCTTCTCCTCAATCATCCCTCGTTCTCCCTTCTTCTTCTACTCCTTCTCCTGTTCCTCATCCGTCATCCTTCTCCTCGCATGGATTTCAACCATGCTCATCCTCCCTCATGGCATCGTCGTCGCCCTCCTCTTCATCCTTTTCTTCGCGCCGACCTCCTCCTCTTCCTCCACACCCTCCTCCTCATGATCATCCTTCCTCGCCACCTCGTTACTCCTTTTCCTCCCCCTCCTCCCCCGCCTCCTCCATGCTTTTCTGTCAAGAAATGATACCGGAGAAAAAAAACAATCATCATATTTTTAGAGCTGTAGGGCTATGGGGCTATACGGTTATAAGACCATAGGGCTAGGGCTATGGGACATAGGGCTATAGGCAGATAAGGCTATAGGGCTACAAGGCAATAAGGCTATAGGGCTATAGGCCTATACGGGCTATACGGTTATAGGGCTATAGGGCTATTAGGGCTATAGCCCTATAATTAGGGCTATAGGGCTATAGGGCTATAGGGCTATAGGGCTTAGGTATATAGGGATGTAGAGCTATAGAGCTAGAGGGCTATAAGGCGATAGAACACCCGGGCACCCCGGGGCACCCGGGCACCCTGGGGCACCTCCGGGCACCCCTGAGCACCTCCGGGCCCCCCCGGGCACCCGGGCACCCGGGCAGCCCCCGGCACCCGGGCACCCCCAGGCACCCCCGGGCACCCCCGGGCACCCGGCCGCCGGCCACCAAATCGGCGCCGCACCTCACCTAATCATATGAATCCGCTAGGACCCCTACAGAGGCAAGCTCTGATTTGGGAATAACTCATCCCTGTCACTCCTCCAGACATCTCGGTAGGGCGGGCAGGGCGTTTCGACTGCAATGCCCCCACAAATGGAGGGCGGCGGGTCGGTCCCAACATGTGGCTCTCGCCTTAACGCCGTGCACGTTCGTCTCCAAAGTTTGCAAGGATAGAGGGCGGGGCGTTTTCAAAATGTTGCTCTCGCCTTCGCACCGCGCACATTCGTCTCAGTTGCAACTGTATCAAGAATGGAGCGGATTTCCGTTTCATAACATGACTCTCGCACTTGCGCCGCGCACATTGGTCTCTAAAGTTTGCGACAGCTTCGAGGATTCGTATGGTTAAAATCCCAGGAGAGGTGTTACGGTACGAGTTTTGATTACTACGGCGCAAAACTCCCGCCGATTCGCGATGCTGAAGTCCAAGGGAGAGCACGACGTAGGATTTGCCGGACGCAACACTCACGTTGGTCCGCGGCGACGAAGCGCCTTGGCGCGATTGAGCATTCTCAGATGATTGTCGTATGATGGGCCACTGTCGCAATGAATATAAATTCGTGTGGGGACCTATGAAGAGGGGACTTGAAGAGAGGGTTATTACAACATCGCTGTTGCGTCTTGGGCTTGCACTGGTCCTCCTCCTCCTCCACCTCCACCTCGTCCTCCTCATCCTCCTCGTCCTCCTCCTCCTCCCTCTCCGCCTCGTCCTGCTCCTCCTCACCTCGTGCTGCCCAGAGAGGGGGAGAAAGACGATTGTCATGAAGGAAACAAGCCCTGGAGGAGACGGGTCCTAGACCCTGGGGCCGTCCTCCGGGACCAAGCTTTCATCCCGAACCGTTTCCTGACAGCGCCGGGAGGCCGAGCACGGCGAACAACCTCCGAACCCCGTTCCATCAGAACCAGTCTCCTCCCTGGCGACGAGGACGATTGGGAGTTCATTATATGGGAGGCCGATGACGTGCACCTCTCGTGCCCCTTTGGGGCCCCCTTCAGGGCCCCTTTGGGCCCCAGAAGGTGCACCTTTCTTCACCTCCTCCATGCATCGCGCCCCCACCCACTCGACGCCCGCAGAGGATCGGGGGAGACGAAAGGGTAGGATATCAAAGTCCCAGCCCAGAACACATCCCTATCCCTGTGTGGGGCATCGCCTCATCACGATGGCGATCTTAGGGACTCCCTCAGTTTCTGAGGGTGCATACCTGAGATTGCCACCGCCTTTTGGCGCGTCAATCGTAAGGATAGGAATAAGTCCGAGGCTGGTGAGCAAAGAGTAGGGTTAGGTTGGGCCTGTCCACCACCTGGGAGATTTTGAACGAAAAATAAAAAATCATACCCAACAAATACTCCAAACATTGTCAAACAATATGAAGAAATCGTCCCCTAGAGGGACAGGCCCGACTTAAGAGTAAGGTTGCGAATCGCCTCACGTGGCCTTGTTCCCCTGGCGCCACCTGGCGCCGGGAGCCGCGACACCACCTGCACGCAAGGGATTTCGTACAGCCCCTGCTGGGCCTGTTCTCCACCACCACCACCACCACCACCACCATAGGCTGCATGGGGGGAAGGAGGAGGAGGAGGACGAGGCGGAGGAGGGGGACGAAAAGGAGGAGAAGGAGGAGGCAGAGGAGGAGGAGGAGGAGGAGGAGGAGGAGGAGAAAGAGGAGGAGGAGAAAGAGGAGGAGGAGGAGGAGGAGGGGGAGGAGGAGGGAGAGATGGAGATGGAGAAGGAGGAGGAGGAGGAGGAGGAGGAGGAGGAGGAGGATCCCCTCCCCCTCCAACTTATGGTGGTGGTGGTGGAAAACGGGCCCATCGCCCCCCACCCCCCTGCCCTGTCGTCCGGCCGGAGAGGAGGCCGGCGCCTGGCCCACGAGCGGGCGGGAGACCAAAACCAATACCTCGGGCGGCCCCGTCCACGGAGAGGGCGGCCTGCAGAGGGCGGCGCCACGCCCGCCTGGGCGGCGCCGGGCGGTCCCTCCCCGCGAGCGACGAGCACGAGGCCGACAAGAAGAAGTGGGTCTTCCTGTAAGACGAGGCCAAGACGAGGATCAAATCAGGTGAGGACCAGCCGGGAATTTCTGGGATCTGGCGGCTCTGGAGGATGTCTCGCGCCCCGAAAAGTTCCAACGCGCTCCTGGAAGCGTTGCGGAGCGCGCTGGAACGGATTTACCTCGTCCTAGCCCCGTCCGATCCTGAGAATTCCCAAGAGCAAGTTGGGAACCGCGCTGGGTCCTGTCCCATGGGGCTCCGCAGAAACGCCACACGACATCATGTGGTGTACGATGTTCTGGCCAGTCCTCTGGGCCGCAGGTGTCGAAAACAAACTACACGCGGTGTTTGGACCGCCATTTGCCATTTGTTTTCCCCTGGCCACTTCCGCGATCGGCGGCGAGCGAGGGGGGGAAATGGAAAGGAAAAGGCCCTCCCAAAGGCGGCGGGGTTCTCAGAAACCCTCCAGTCATCTGACAAGTCTTCTGCGTGTTCGGGGAGCGCTCGAGAAACTTCTCGGAGACTGGGGGACTTTCGAGCCTTCTGAGAGGGCCCCTCTAACTGCCCCCTCTCACTGCCCCACTGAGAGGGTCTGGCCGCCGACGAAAGCAAGGGAGGAGATCAGGCCGCAGCCCGTGTGGAGAGATCGACGAAGCGACCGCACCAACCAACAGGCCAACGACCCTCCAAGCGGGACTTGCAACGGGACTCGCAGTGGGTCTTCCAGCCTGGCCGCCGACATTCAGGAACGGTAGATAAGGAACGAGCCCCCTTTGTGTGGCCCCAAGGGGCACCTGCGCAGACGAGGAACGCTCGAGAAGCCAAAGCGGTCCTTGTTCCAGCGACTTGGCTGCACGCGAGAGGGTGTGGCGACCCAGCGCCCTTTTTACGCGGTGCCTTACGCAAGCCGCCAGCGTAGCACTCCGCGTGGAAGGGAGGGCGCCGACGAGCGGCCCTGCGTGGGCAGCGTACGCGCCAGAGTGTCGGCGGCGGCGACAAGGGCGGCCAGCCCACGGGCGGGCGTTCTACTCGCACTCGCCAAGGGAGCCTCGCCGAAGTCGTGGATCATCGGCGCCCCTGGACGCGTGTGTTGCTCCCCCTCTCGCCTGTTCGGCCCGATCGTCGCCTCCGAGCGTCCGGTGAAGACGGTCCAGCTCTTCTCTCCGTCGTCCACGCGTGCCGGCGACCGCGCACGGAGGGGAGCGGCGCAACGTGGGCGGGGTGCTGCCCTGACACCTGGGCGTTGCAATGCATCTTGCCGCCGGGCGCGTTCGCCAAGCCTCGGGGCCCTGGGGCCTCCCAGGTCGATCCCGCTCGACAAGTTCTGCGGGAGGACGGGGATCGGGGCTCCCGTTGTGATGTGGAAGGTCGCGGATCTCTGCTGGCATCGCACTCTCGCCGATAGGACTGCGCAGCTCAACTGGCCATGGGCCCTGAAAAAGCACTAGGGCCACGATACGCGATGGTCGAGCGGGTAAGAGCAGCACGAACATGAGAAGGGAGGGAAACGGAAGTTTGGCATAGTTGTGGCCGATGACGTTATCGAGTCGAACGGAGTCACATGGGCAGCCGGGGCGACGAACACTTCATTCGGTCGCATCTTCATGAGGCCGGATAGGTCGAGCAACGGTTCGCACGGCTTGAGAAATGCAGGCATCCCCTGCTGGGTATTACAGCTCTGAGTGCCATGGGCATTTTGATCAAAAAAGGAAAGGCGAACTTGAAAGGTGATCTTCATCACCTCTGAGCGGTAGCGGATCTAGCAATTTGTCAAGAAAAGCGCTGCAGCAATGTGGACTTACGTAGTCTGTGCCGAGATGGGCGAGGAAACACAATTCTAGCTTGCAGTGCGGACTTACGTGGTCAGTGCGAAAGCTGGCGCTACGCGGGAAACGGCAGATCTGACTGGCGATGCGAACTTACGGTTGTCAGGCTGAGTTAGCTGCTCTCACCTACGCATTCTTGAGCGTAGTGCCGGGAGATGGCTTGTCCGCTCCCGCGTTCGGCAGACCCGCGATAAGTCCCCAGCCCCCGGGAGTCGGCCAGTTCATGCTGGATGGTATTGTGCACGTGGCTGAAATCGGCTCTGCCATGTCGTTTCAGCCAGGCGCAATGCTTCCGACACGTGCGACACGTGACGTAGGCGCTGTGCAAGTTTGGGGCTGTGGCTGCCTTGGGGCAGTACGGCCGTCTTGAGGCCATCTTGAGGTTCTTTTGGGCCGTCTTGAGCGTGCCGAAACCGAAAAGGAGACCATGTGACACTGGACAAAACAAATGACCTGCGTGGAAGCCTGAACACGATTTCACATGCTGCTACATCTTCGAGGCCTGCTGGGGGTCCTCTCGGAGTCGAGGATAGGGGCAAATAGCAGAGAGGGTAGCAAAACATGTATCTAGGGGCGCCGACACCGACGGTCCATCTTTTCGGCATGTCTCCCGGAGGGATACGCGTACTGCTCCCCCCTGCGCTATTCGCACCCATCGTCACCTCCAACTCTCTAAGGGCCGTTTGGGGGCATTCCTCCCGCACCGACCCGCCGCCCCCCTGGGCAGCCTTAGGCCTCGTCCCCGCGCTTGCGGTCGTCGGCGTTCGGCCTCGCGCCAGACCGGCCGTCCTTGGCCTGCCACCTGCGAGGAGCGCGCCACCAACGACGATGACGACGACGGCGACAACGACGACGACGACGGCGACGGCGACGGAGACGGCGACGGCGACAGCGACGGCGACGACGATGGCGACGGAGGCGGCGACGGCGACAGCTGCGGCGACGGCGACGGCGACGGCGACGGTGACCGCGACGACGATGGTGGCGACGGCGAACACAACGACGACGAAGTCGACGACATTGGCGTTCCCGAGGCTTTTGCGAGTCTTCGGAGTTCAGCCAGACGCGGCTCGAAAAATTCGACAGGAAGGAGCTCGAAGAAGAAATCCGCCTACCCTGTCGGCGTGTGTGAAGGGAGTTGGAGGCTCCTCCTCCCAGGGCGATCCTGGGCCCTGGGGGACTCCTTTCATTCGAAGCATTTCCTCCCTTCCCAGTGGCCACCTTTGGCTCTCCAAGCGCGCCGGTCCGAGGTGAATCGAACCAGGTCATGATCGAGGTCGTCATGGACTCGAAGGGGAGCCTCTTCCCTTTGATCACTTCCCCGCCCCGGGGTGACGTCCTGGGAGGGGTGTGGGATCATGGGGGGTCCCGACGGGAATCCCGGGTCAGAACACGGTTCCTCCCCCCTTCTATTTCGGGTCGTATTCCGGCAAGTTTGATCCTTCGTGTGTAACCAGAAGTCCGAGAAGGTCCATGAGGGGGCTGAAACAATCCCAAGGCGCTCCATCACGATCCCAGATGCCTCAAGACGGCCGAAGACATCCCAAGACTGCCCGGCAGGACTCCCAGAGGATCCCCAAGAGAGCCCCCAAATGCAAGAAATGACGGTTGTTGATAAGTTGTCGCCTTCTCGTTTTTACTAGCTCCCGACCACCCCAAACGGTCCAATAAGAAGCCCCCAAGTAATAGCCCAAGAGGGCCCAGACAACAGCCCAAGAAGGCGCCAGGACAGCCCACAAAGTCCCCAAAGAGGGCCCAAGAGGCTCCCAAGAGGAAAGATAACCTCCGAGACCGCTTGCATGCCCCCGAAAGATCCCAAATAACTCCTCTGAGGACTCCAAAGCGCCCCCAAGAGGCCCCAAGCGACCTCAGAAATTCATCTAACAGGTGTCCCAAGAGATCCCCCTAAGAGCCTCTATGGGTCCGCGACGTTCCTGGGATCCCATTTCAGGGTTGGCAGAACCGACCGAAAAGTCTCTCCAACTACTATTTGACATACGCTTGCAAAGCTCAGAGTGGACCTCCGAAAATTTGTTGACATCGCGGTGCCAACAAAAATCCGCACCCCTAGCTGCACGGAGCGTGCAGATTAGAATGGTCGAGTGTTGTCTGGAGAGCTGTTTACTGTTTTCTACGCATCCCCCCCTACCCGCATGCACCCCTCAAAGACCGCCCCCCGCCTGCATTTGCTTTCTGGCGCTCTTTTCCGCCTCCCGATGGGGAAGAGAAATCTCGAGATGGCTTCCAAGACAACCAAGATGTCACCCAGACGGCCCAAGATGGCCTCAGGTAGCCCAAGACGGCATAAGATGCTCCCCAAAGGGCCGCAAGACGGCTCGAGAGGCTTCCAAGATGGCCCAAGAGGACTCCAAGAGGCCATCCAGGAGAGCCCGAGGAGGCAAAACGCAATCAGATCCGTTTGTGTTTGAAGGCGTTGGAGGTTCTAACCCGTTTGGGTCTCCGACCGCCTGCAAGCTAGCTCCAAGACGACCCTTGAGGCCCCGAAAGAGGACCCCAACTCGGCCCGAGAGAACCCCAGGATCGCCCAAGAGACTCCCAACAGGGCCCCAAGACAGCCCGAAAGAGCTCCAGGAGGGCACCACGACGGCCACGAAAGGCCCCCATGACGGCGTCCGAAGACCCCTAAGAGACCCCTAAGAGACCCCCAAGAGACCCCCAAGAGGCCCCCAAGATGCACCCAGGAGGCACCCAGGAGGCACCCAGGAGGCTCCTCATCCATCTTCCTCCTCCTCCTCCTCCTCCTCATCCTTCTCCTCCTCATCATCATCATCATCCTTACCTCGAAGACGAAGATCAGCCGCCTCAGTCCAGACCGCTCGATGAACTGCAGCGGGGCGTGAACGAAGTCGAGGTCGAATTCACGACTCGTCCGAGTTCAGACCAGTCGTCGGAATTGATGGTTTTTCCACTGAGTCTCATTCCTGCTGCGCTGTTGCACAAGCAGGGTGGCGGGGATTGCCGCAGGCAGCTGGATACCATGCAAGGGGCTGTTCTTGCAAGTGGTAGCCTCGGCCACTGTAGGCCCTAAGACCTAGATCTAATGAAAGAACGACCCGAAAACCAGAGCCCCTCTGAACCCACAGGAGTCTCTATTTCAACATCTTGACTGCATGTTTCCTCAACCAGCGTGTCTGAAATAGTCCCAGCTACCTACTTGTGTGTATATACAAATAGATGAATGTAAATACACACTTACACATATATTGATTCTTATGCCGTGTGTGAACGAATCTGGATGTGGAATCAGAAGTTCTTGGCCCGTGGTCTCCCGCATGATCTCCCGCATAGTCTCATAGGGGTCCGAGTTGTTAGATGGGTCCGAAGGATCGCGATGCATCGTGATGCATCGGCTATGCATCGGCGACGTCGGCGATGCATCGGCGACGTCGGCGTGGAGAACATCGGGCTCCACATCGAGCCGCATCGCCGATGCATCGGCGAAGCGGAGCGATCCTGCGACCTTTCTGCTCGGACCCCTTGTGGAGGCCAGGGGCAGCGGTATCACGGCCGTTTCTTCCTCTGCGCCTGGGGTCTTCCTGCTGTTGCCCCTCTGCTTCAGCGACCTTCGCCCGCTTGCTGCGCACACGCGCGGGACCGCGCGCATCCCCCAGGCGAGCGCGCGGGCAGACGCACGGGGCACACCATGCGGTGATAGACCAGATTGCGGCCTCCGGGGCCCACCATCACGCCCCGGGCCATCAAAAATGGAGCCGGAGCGACCAAAACTGCCCAACTACCCACCAGGAAGACGGCAAGAAATTGTGGGGCCGAGCATGAAGGAAGACAGATTGGAGGATGTCTGAGGATACCTCCCCGTTCTGAGAGGCCTCGGGGGCTCTGGTCGCCCGAGACATCCGCGGAGAACGACCCGAGTCCCAAACCGTGCGGTCCCCACAGATCCCCACCGACTCACCGCACAGTTTGGAGGCCCCCGATCCTATGGGGACATGATGACGCGGTGGAGAGGCCAGTTCCCAGGTTGTCCCGCGCCAGCTGGTCGCTCCCAGGGGTTGGACTCAGGCGAGGGATGCGGATAGGGGGGTGGTTCACCGTCCATAAAACGTAGGGAGGAGAAGGAGGAAGAGGAGGGCGGTAAAGAGAGGACAGGGGGCGCGAGAGGGGGAGGGAGAGAGGGGGGAGAGACGAGGGGGGTGGTGATCGGGTGCGTAGGCGCCACACCCACCTGGGGCGCCCCCACTCTCAACAGTCGGCCTCGGAATAACCCGCCAGGGGAAGGGGAAGAAAGAGGAGCACGAGGATGAAGGGGGTGGAGGATGATGCGCCCCTGTTTGTTGCGATTGCTGCGCGGCTCCCGGCTCGCTCCAGGATCACCTGCCTGCTGCGAATTGCTGCTCAGGACTGAGACGAGACTCGCGATTTACGATAGGACGCAAAAAGTGATGACGAGGGAGATGGATGGCGGCCGCTGCGGGCTGGGATTGTTGGGGATCCCAAAATACCTTATGGTGACGGACCGCGTGGTGATCTCGAAATCCCAAAAGACCTCACCGCAAGGTGCGTCGACGCACGGTGTTGGGACCCTGGAGGCCCCAATTGCCCGAGACCTCCTCGAAGAACGACCCGAGGCCCGAAACCGTGCAGCTACCCCGAATCCCCACTGACTCACCACACGGTGTGGTCACCACACCGCCTGTGGGCCCCTGAGATTTGGCTTCGGGGGAAGCTGCTGGAGGGCAGCCCGAAGAAGAACTCAGCTCGGCGAGATCTCACTCGGCCTCCCCGCCCGCCCCCCTCAGAGGCAGATCGGGCGAGAAGGGGGGACTGGCCTCGCTAGCTGCCCCTTGGCGGTCGCTGAACGGTGCGGTGCCAGGCCGTGCGATGACCTCGGAACCCCCGAAGACCTCACCGCGCGGTCCGTCACCGCACACTCTGGGAACCCTGGAGGCCCCAATCTAAGACCTCGCCGCACGGTAGGTCACCGCACGCTTTGGGGGCCCTGGAGGCCCCAGTCACCCGAGACGTCCTCGGAGAACGACCCGAGTCCCAAAACCGTGCGGTGTCCCTGACTCCACTGGCTCACCACGCGGTATGGTCACCACACAGTTTGGGGGCCCCCCAGGAGTGGTGCGCGGGGCATGGGGAGACGGATCCAGGGCGTGTGGAAGACCCCCAAAACACGCGACACATGTCGACCGAGATGTCCCGGGCGGGCCGCGGCCGGATGCAAATTTGAGCGACCAAACAAAAGGGGGTCCAGCTGAAAGGGGGTGGTGCAATAGGCTTGGGGCAATTATATTGCGAATGTATTTCCCCAGAGAATCGTATCGTATTGAATTGTAGTGTATTGTTATGCACCTGATGCACTGCACGCAATGGCCCAGCAATACATCTGCGCACCACAATGATTTCCACACCCCCCAAATCTGAGCGCACCAGATCTATTGCACCACCCCCATCGTAGCTGGACCCCCCTTTGGGGTCAACCAGGGCAGAGGAGGTTCTAAGGAAGGATCTGCCCCGGGGGCCAACCAGCCAGTCCGCGCAAGGCACATCGCTCTGTCTCTCGCCCCCGCCAGGCCCATAGACACTCAAAAGCAGCCCCCAGACCCCTCGCGGGGATCCATCCTGACCCGTTGTTCGAGGCGCCTCTGGCCGTAGCGACGAGAAGCGAGCGCCACGGAGGACTGCCGCTGTCTCGACTGGTCCTCCTCCTCTGACCACCGTTCCGTACCACCCCCGATCGAACGGAGCACGGAAGGAGCACGGAGTTCCTCCTTCTCCTGCGCCTCCTCCTCCTCCTGCTGCTGCTCCTCCTTCTCCTGCTCCTCATCGTGGTCGTTATCGTAGTCGTCGACGTCGTCGTCGTCGTCATCGTTCGTCGTTGTCGTCGTCGTCGTCGCGGCGGAGATCAGTTGCCCTCGATTGGTGGGCGGGCTGGATAATGTTGCGGGGGCTCTTCCTTCCAGGGAACCATCCATTGTGCGCGACCCTGCACGCGACAAGATGGGTGAGCATCTTCTCACGAGGACTGCAATAGGAATCAATGGTGTTGGTTGTAGTCGTGATTGAAATCGTGATTGTACTCGCGATTGCAGTCGCGATTGTAGTCGTACTCATTGTCGTCGTTGTGGTGCGGCGGGTGCCGCGTATAAATAAGAATGTTCCACGATTGGTGGTACCCCAATCCATCAATAAGGTGGCCGGAAAAGATAGTTTCCGACAGCTGGGGGGGTGAAAAAACCTGTACCAGCTACGAAATACGGGAAGCCCGTGTAATGACGAGCCTGGGGATGGTTTCGGACACTGCGAAGATCGTTCAACCTGCAGCGACAGGCGGCTTGTTCATCGCCAACTCTACGAGAAGGCAAAACTGCATATCGGGGGCGGCCTCACCGGCCCCTAGCAAACCATCCCCTTCCGCGACGTCGCCCTCGCCTTTTCGAGCATCCACCCAGCCGAACACATACGCATTGGGGCGTGGCGAAAGGCACGTCACGAAAAAGGATGGTTTGCTAGGGGTGTGCTAAGCCGCCCCCGAGCATAAGCATGAACTTTCTTTCGGAGGTCCGCGCAGGTTTCTTGAATCGGCGCTGGCCGCCTTCCTGGCGCGCGGGGCGCGCGACGGGCGGGCGGCCCCAGAGGCCTAGAGGCGACGCCAGGGGGGCCCAGCGCACGCCATGCACGCAAGAAGCCGCGGGCGGGCGGCGCAACGGCAAAAAGTCCACATGATACGAAGACCAAAGAGAAGAAAAAAAATGCATCACGAACGCAAGCGCGCCAGAACACAGACACCAAGCGTTGGTCAATGCCGGGCGGCGGGGGACAGTGCATTTACGGGACAAGATGCAGCAAGGGAGAGGGGACGGGGAGGAGAAGTGGGAGGCGAAGGGAAACGACGAGGGGAAGAGGGCACTCAGCTAAGCATGTCTGCAGCACTGCACCACGGCAGCCTCCCACTGCGCAGGCGAGCGGCTCAGAAACTCTCGTAAACGATCCGGATCGCCCCCCGCCACGTTCAGGGCGCAGGCGTGCATGTAATGGCCCCATTGAACTCTAGGTCGTCCTCGTTTACGGCGAATGTTCCAACTTCTGGGTAAGATATCGCCCGCCTGGCCGTCTTGGAAAACCATTTGTCTAGGCAACGTCCAAGGCTGATTGATCACTGGCGAACTTTCCATAATTAGTTTGTCAGCTGTCTCTGCAATGACTTGTCGAAAAAAACACTGGGCTTTGTTTATGCGTTTTCTCTTTCTCTCTCGTGAGGGAGAGGGAGAAAAAGAGAGAGAGAGAAACAAAGAGAGAGAGAGAGAGGGAGAGAAAAAGAGAAAGATGAAGGCGGCTGGGTATTCTGGATCCTCCGCATACACCGAGCACGATACCCGTCGAGTTTTCCCTGATCGGCGGCAAGCAGCACACATGGTTTGAGCCCATATAAAAACTCCGGGGAAGAACAAACATTGATTTCCAATACTAGAACAATCGTGAACGAGATACGTCTGCTCGGTTACAAACAGGTCGGAATTTTTGGAAGCCGCATCGCTTAACCAATGCGTCGCGTCAAGTCTGTCTTGGGGTTTCCGTCCGTGCTCAGGTAGCCACCAATGGATACGGCGCTGCCTCGGCACTGAATCGGTTCTCCTTCCGGCGCAAGCATCGCGGGCGCCCAACCAATGTTTAGTTATATTGGTTTGATGGCGTCGAGCTCCAAACCAAATGCTTCCGCAAGTTCCGCGATGACGTCCAGGTGCTATTGCAAAGTATTTGGGCCCTCCGATGCGAACAGCGCGTCGTCGGCGCATTGCATGTCCCGTGCGATGAGATGCCGCTTCTTGGATGTCCACTGGCAGGCCGCGCATGCTGTCGACCCGACGATGACAAACATATACGGTGACAAAGAACACCCTTGATTGACCACTACTTCCTGCGACATATGCGAAGATCTCCCCCCCCTGTCTCGCGATGAACTTGCGGGCGGCGCAGATCCCTCCAGGTAGACCATGTCAGAGCGCATTCCAAATCGCCTCAAAGCGTGATGTAATCCAGCATATTTGATACGATCAGCTGCTCGGGCCCAATCCAGAAGCAGCAGCATGAGCCCGCCCCACCCCACACACGCACACACACACACACACACGCACACACACACACACACACACACACACACACACACACACACACACACACACACACACGCCCACCCACCGCCACCACCGCCACCGCCACCAGCCCATCCCCCAATTCCGCATCAATGAAGCGGCGCGCCAACGCAAGTGCACCAGCTGCGCCGCGTGCTGGTCTGAAGCCACACTGAGACTCTCGCAGGCGATCCCCCACTCCTTCTGCTTTGGACCCGTGCGGAATGCTGCTCGCGATTACAGTGGAGCCAACTGCTAGCAGAGACATGGATCTACGGTTGCTTGGTTGCGACGTGCCCCCTGTCATGATGGAAGCTTCCCCCCGCTCTCCTGGCACTTCTATATGCTGCCAGCGACCGTCGCACAGTTGCCGGGGCATCTCCGAGTCTGCATCGTTGGACCGCAGAAAGTGCCATGGACCTGGCGGCGCATCATCGTTCCCTGCTGTTTTCTGGGCCCATGGCGCTCTGACAGCTCTGCGGGCTTCTTCGAGTGCGACGCGCCCAACGTCGATGTTAAGGGGCCGCGTTGTGCTGCGAGTCTGGGAGAACGTCTGGTCCGTCGCTCAACTTGCACTGCGCGCCCTCCAGATAGTCCGCCATTGTCTCTGCTTCCTGATCGGCGCCCACTAGACCGCCGCGCGCTTCGCAAACGCCCTCGGCGAGGTGTCGGTTTCTTTCTGAGACAGCGGGGCCGCATCATCGATCCATTTCTTCTTATCAACGCGCGCGGAAACATGCGCTTCCTCGTTCAATCGCCCCCCCCCCCCCCCCATCAACATGGCATCCCTTGGACCTGGCCTTGTTCCTGCGGTCAATCATAGATAGCGCCCGCGAGGATATCCAAGGGCGGCGCGGCTCAGCAGCTAGCACGGCTACGGTTCCCATGGCGGCCTGCCCGATGCATCCTGCAATGATGCCCGCCTGCATTTGCGTGCAATCGCTCGGTTGCTTGCCCCCCCCATGCTCGAGGATGCCCCCAATGTACTCTGCTGTGGGGTTGCGTCGCAATGCTCTGCAACGCGGCGGCCGCGGCGCGCGGGCGGCGACGGGCGCCGACGCCCGGATCTACAACGCGCGCGCAAAATTGCGCGACTGAAGCGCTCGACGCCGAACGGCTCAGATATCTCGCACGTTTGGCAAACATCGCGGGACAACACCTGCATAGCCCAGCTGCGCGAAAGCTCCTGCTTGAATTGTCTCCGCGATGTCCACGCCAATATCGTAGCGGGTCACTTTTGTCTCCACTGGCACATCGAAAAACGCATTTGCAACGCAAGCCTCTGTCGCAACACAAACTCCCATCAACAGTTCTCTGTTGGACAGCAGGCGCCATCTGCGTTGAGAGTTTGGAGACGCACGCGCAACGAGAACCTGTTCTTCGTCTGCAAATCTTGACAACAAATCGAGCTTTGGAGTTGCCAAGCAACCGCGCTGGCCCATGGGGCCAGAAACGCGTGAATAGATGCTCCAATCATGTGTAGAAGTCGCGCCAGGCGTCGTCGCCGCGCGCTTGTCCAAACGCATGCTCATATTGGAAGACATGCGCCTCCTTTTGCCCGCGCCCACACTCCCGCCGCGCGATTATTGCATGGCGAATAACATTTGATTGATCGTCGCGCCCTGGGTGCCACGATGAAGCCGCTTCCCCCTTATTCTCTTCGACCTCCCTCTGATCCGGATAGAAAATCCAAATGGCCTTCGAATTCGTGGACTTCGGACCCACGGCATCGCGTCTATTGAAGACAAAGACCTTGCAGGTCCAACTCCCGCATATGTTTGATGAGCTCGATGAGTTCGCGCAGACTGCCGCTGGCAATGCGTTCGACATTCCAAGTGGCAACCCTGCCACACCCCATAATGCAACATGGGTAACATACCCATTTGCCTACCCGAGCTATCTCTGGAAGCCCGATGAACCGTCCAGACACCTAATGGTCATCCGCTCCACCTTGCTTCCCTTTCGCATTCCCTCGCCCAGCATGCCGCTGGCACGCGCGATAAGGCGTGCCACTTCGGGGCTCTTCGTGAGTCCCCCCCCCCATTATTTCCACGCTCCTCCCCTGAAATGTGACTGGGTGTTTTTGGCAATGCTCACTGTTGCCACTGGGTCTTTGGCCACATTCATCCCGCGAGCGCCGGCGTTAACACAAACCTCTCTTTTTCAGTGCCCCCATGCCAAAAACTGGTTTCGTACACCGGAAAAAAAACTATTTGGGATCCCCTTCTCAAAACGTTGGTCGGCCTGGGCCCACACTGCATTCCCAGAGTGGCTGATCTGCGCCCTCCCGAAAGCGTTGACGAGCTGCCCCGGGCCACTTTGTCGCTGAACTTCACGAAAATGACGCTATTGAAGTCGCCCTTCGTAAAATCATCGATGTGATCTGGCGGCTTGAAGTCCGAAAAATTGCGGCTCAAAGAAATCCACGGCCATATCCATACTTGAACAAGCGCGTGGGCCTCCAACGACAGCGTTGCATTCGTAGTGTTGGTTAGTGGTGAATGCCTCCATCTGGCGTTCGAGCTGGTTGACCTTCGTCTCCCATGGTGTTGCCCATGACGCGTGCGGACCCGGTTTCAGCAGAAGCCAGGTATGACGTTTGGGTCTCAAGCGCAATGACCCTCTGGGAAGCGTCGTCGATGGCCGCGCGTAGTGGCTGCATTGCATTTCGAGAGCATTGCTGTGAAACTCCGTGTTGAAATATTGCCCAGAAATGGGTTTGATGAAGTTGCAACTGTTCACGGAGTATTTGGTAAAATTGTCCCACTGTGAGCCCTTCCGCATCGGCAGCTGCGTTTCTCCGTTGATGCTGCCAAACTGGCCGATCCAGGTTCACCTCCGTTGCCTCCGTGTCCGAATTCTCCTTGGTCGGGTCCGGCCACGCAAAGTTGTCCTGCAATTGGAGTAGAGGTGCGGGTTCGGGGAAGGCTTCGTCGTAGAGCCCGTCGATCTCATGTAGCGGGCTGTGGATCGTGTGCTGCTTCGCTCTCCCCGCGAGGGGCTACATGGCGTGCTTGACGGGCGTGCTGGCCATGCGGGTGTGCTTTGACGTAGGCGGGAACGACATACTTCCACGAGAACAAGCAAACAAACGTATATAAGACGTATGGGACGGAAAGCAATGGAAGATGGGATTGTAGTCTGCGGGAATATGCTTGCTCGCTTGAGCTTGAACTCTGGGGGGCCCAGCACCGACCCCGAAAATCCGAGCAGACCTTGTTCTTCTTCGTCGTCTTCAGATTAGCGTCACCATGAATATGTGTAGTATCGTTACTCGCATTTGTCTTGGTATGTTCTTTAACCATTAGCGCCATGATTGCCAATATTAATAACCTCACATACTAATGTTACTCGTCTTATGGTTAACCGCATGCCGATGATCATAAAGGGACCCCCCCCCTTCAGTGTTTAGAGTTGATTATCGTCGCCCTATACAAAATTCAAATTGGGCGGCGAGCGCTGAGGCCGACCTTCATTATCACCTCGAAACGCTATGTTGAGATAGCAACATCAAGCGATGTTGATATAGCAACATCAAGCGAAGCGATCACACTTTTTCAGGATGTGTCAAGCGAAACCAATAATTTTGGGAGGCAGACTCAAACGAAACGAGCAATGTTCCAAGGATGTCTCAAGGATGTTTCAAGCTAAACCAGCAAGTTTTTTCTTTTTATTTATATTTTTATTACCTTCCTTTTTATATATGTATATATCCCCGCGCGCGCCTGAACTTTTTTATCTCTGGGGTTGAGTATCCATGGAAAGGGGAGCACATGAGCTACCCTACATGAGCACTTAAAAACATCAATGTTCATAAAGCGTTTGTAAATTAAAATTGATAGATTTGGAACTTTCCATTTTTCCGTTCGTCTTCTCTTCTTCTTCTTCTCTTCTTCTTCTCTTCTTATTATTATTATAAGTTCCTCTTCTTCTGTTTATATGTCTATATGTCCTCACGCTCGCCTGAACTTTTTTATCCCTGGGGTTGATTATCCATGGAAAATGAAGCACATGAGCTACCCTACACGAGCACTTAAAAAAAAACAAGTTCCATAAAGCGTTTGTAAATTAAAATTGATAGATTTGGAACTTTGGATTATTCCTTTCTTCGTCCTCTTCTTATTCTCCTTTTTCTTCTTCTTTCTTGTTATGTTTCTACTGTATTCTTCTTCTTTTATATTTCTCTCTGTCCCCACGCTCGCCTGAACTTTTTTTATCTCTGGGGTTGATTATCCATGGAAATTGAGGCACATGAGCTACCCTACACGAGCACTTACAAAAAACAATGTTCATAAAGCGTTTGTAAATAAAATCGAATAGATTTCCTACTCGAGATGTTTTCTGCTTTTCCTCCTTTCCTCCTTTTACAAGCGAAAAACACAATTATTTCGAGGATGTCTCAAGCGAAATAAGCAATAGTTTGACTGTGTCTCAAGCGAAATAAGCAATAGTTTGCGGATGTTTCAAGCGAAACAAGGGATTTGTCGAGGATGTCTCCAGCGAGATAAGCCATTGTTGAGGATATTTCTATGAAAACTAAACGCCAAGGATGTCTCAAAACGTGCTCGGCTAGGTCTCCTCTTGATCATCTCTTACTTCGAGATTATGCTGAGGTCTGCTGGGCTACTTCTATTATCTCTCCCTGAACCCCGAACTTTATTATCCCCTAGTGTTCATTCTCACGGGCATGAGGTTATTCTTCCTCCTCCTCTGCCTCTTCCACCTTCTTCAAGGTTCCCTCCGTATCGGCCGATTTTTAGCCACTGGCGGCGTTCTTCAGCCTTGAACGCCCTGGCAGACGACCCTTTCTACAGGGCTGTGTTGCATGCCGGGACCACTTCCTGACGGTCCGCGGGCCAAGGGAGGGCCAGCGGAGGCCGAACAGGGGGGACATCCCTCTGCCTTGGTTTTTTCCCCGCGCTGGACGGTGTGGGACCTCGAGCCACTGTCGGCGTTCAGCCTCGGACGCCCCCGCGGCGGGGGCCGCCGCCGCCGGCACGACGAGAGCCTGCCGCATACACCAAAGGCCGCCAGAGACCACGACCCTTTCCCTGGGGACAACTTTTCGTCCTGGACCCGCTCTTGCTGGCCCAGGGGCCCGTTAACGGGCCCCAAAGGCCGGAATCGTTGACGAAGGCAGGGTTGAAACAGCCGTATCGTCGGATCGGGGAGACGTCAAACTCGGGCTCGGGGGACTCGGGTTGGCCTGACAGGGCCATCTTGAAAAAAAACGATACCAAATCTGAAATTTGGCGCGAGCTCCCGCTGCAACACGTCCCACGAAAACTGGACCGACAAAATCCAGGGCGAACTAGCCAAAAAACGTCGGCACACCCGAGCTCCGGCGTACTCGAACCTTCCGTTTCCCATCAGAGCTGGAGAAACCAGCCGGCACTGATACCGCCACTCCCCAGACCTCTCCCGTGGTGCGTCCTGATCAGAATTTCGAAGCGAATCCAGCGGTGGCAACGGGAGCCTTCCACGAGGCCTAAAAGGCGAACATTGATAAGCAATACAAATACCCCCACCCCTTCGGGAAGGGACCTCAGTTAGGAGGGCCAAAGACATCAGGGATAGGGTTTTTTTTCTGCAGACGTGTCAGACCAAACCGCCCAGATGTATTACGCCTGATGCGAAAACGGGGACCTAAGTGAGGCCACGTCTTCATCGTCTTATCAGGGTTGAGGGCTCTTCTGTTCTCGACGAAGAATGAAGCCAGCGCCAGCAGACCCGTGATAAGCTTGTTGCCCACCACCACTACCATAAATTGGAGGGGGGAAGGAGGAGGAGGACGAAGACGAGGAGGAGGAGGAGGAAGAGGAGGAGGTGGAGGAGGAGGAGGAGGAAGAAAGACCACCTCCCCTCCAACTTCTGGTGGTGGTGGTGGACAACAGGCCCATCAGACCCGAGCTCCGCGATCGGAGATCTGAGTTGGCAGCGTTCGGCCTCGAACGCGCAGCGGGAGCCGCCGCCGCGCCGGCACGACGAGAGCCTGCCGCTTCACTCTCCGGTGATGGGCCTGTTTCCCGCCACCACCATCACTAGTTGGATGGGGAGGAGTAGGAGGAGGAGGAGGAGAAGGAGGAGGAGGAGGAGGAGGAAGAGGAGGAGGACGAGGAGGAGGAGGACGAGGACGAGGAGGAGGACGAGGAGGAGGAGGAGGAAGAGGAGGAGTTTTGGTGGTGGTGGTGGTAGAAAACAGGCCCATCAAACAGGGGCCGCCCGCCTCCGCTCCCTCTCCATGATGTCCACGCCCTTGGTGCGGAGCTCCTCGCGGATCCTGTCGGCCTCTGAGAAGTCGCGGTTCCTTGCGCGCCGCGGCAGGGGCCTCCTTGAGACGGAACCAGGGCGAGGATAAAATCGGACGAGGCTAGATCGAAAGTCTCTGAAATCTGGCGGCTCTGGAGGCTGTCTCGGGCGCGCCGCGGCCTTCTCAGAGCGTTCCGCAGCGTTATGAGAAGGTTCCAGAACACTCTGGAACGGATTCATCCTCATCCCAGCCCCGCCCGATGAGGGTTCCTGGGAGGTCCAGACCTGTGGGGAGCGCCGTGACCAAAAAAAATACGTCGGCTGTCCAGGTCTGCTCGGCTTGTCTAGGTCACCTAACTTGATGCTTCGCTCGGACGGGCGAAAATACGTGCTGGTGCACCGGTGCCATTCTCTCGTTCTCGCCTGCGGGGGGGCCTCCTGGAGGGCCAGACTCACCTCGAAGTCCTTGTCAGAGCGCGCCCCGGGACCGCATCTGTTCCCTGCTCCATAAAGGGAAGAGCACGGCGCGCGGTTATTTCTGCGCCCAGGCGTCGCACCGTGGATAGAAGACCGATTTTTCAGCGAAGACAAGCTGGCGCGAGGAGCTGTGACAGTCGGACCTAGGCCAGAAGAACATCCCTCAAGAACATAAGAACCATCCACAGGCCCAACCTGAAGAACATTCGAGGGTGCCCTCCCCCACGATGCGCAAGAACATCCAATAAGCACGAAGAACACTAGGATACCGAACCGACCTCGATCTTATACCTCGGTCCGACTGCACCCTCGCGCAATCTCGGGTGACATACAGTCATCGTGCATGAAGCACGCTGCATGAGACGGCAAGGAGCTTTTCGGGCCACTGCGAGCCTCGGCCACGAACAGGTTCGCATGAACCTGAGGAACGGCCCGAACACCAGATCCCCTCCTCCTTGAGTCCCAGGTGGTCCCTATCATAGCGTCTTGACTGCCAAGACCACCGCTGAACTTGAAACAATCGTTCTGCCTTGGAGGCGGCCGGGGGTTCGCTCTGAAAGGACACCAACGAGACAATACAGGACGGGAAGGTGGGCACGAGCGGCATTCGATGCCCATCTGGAGAAAAGGCGGCCCGGGAAGGACAGGGCACGAAACATGCGCACTGCCTCTCCTTCACGGCTGAAACCACTGGTGCTGCCCCACCTCGGCCCCCTTAGCCAGCTCCAACTTCTGCCCTCTGGTCCAAACATGTCACTGTCTAGCGACGCCGACCAACGAAGCCTGCGGGCCCCGGCGGCCGTTGCAATTGCGGGTCTGGGGGTCTAGGGGGACGGGGGCGGGCGGGCGCCGACGCGCCACGGGAAGGGCATGCTGCAGAACTCGCAGAGGAAGATGCATCTGCTCACGTCTGCGAGCCTTGAAAAGAAGTTGGACTCCGCCCCCCCATAAAAGAGGAGGGAGAAGGGAAGACCACTCGCCAGCTGAAATAGACCAGGATGGCGCCTAGAGTAGAGTGGGTATTGCGGGCCCCGAAATACGCACCTTGAACTACCGATGGGCACTTGTTTGAAACACGTTAACCACGCAAGAAAGCACTCCCCACCCCGAGCCTCCCTATCGACCAATGGCCGGCCGCCAGGGAATCAGTCACGCACCAGCATCACGTGCGCAGCTCGCCGATGGAACTTTGCAGCCACGCCAGTGTATGCACGTCTGCCGTCTGACCTCCCTGCGCCAGAACATCGCAGGGAAACGTCGACACCAGACTGCACCAGCAACTACATACCGCAAGCGAGTTTGCCACGAAAGGGAAACAGGTCATGAAAAATCGCACCAGCCCCCGGGACGGAGGTGGTTTAGCAAGATTGCGTTTCCATGTTCCTTTTCCCCCTTCGGGCAACGTTTCATCACTGTGCCCTATTCGTATATACACCGCCCAGCCAGCGGCCAACCTGGAACCATGACGACCCCTATGAGGCCCCCCCCCCCCCATCCGCACCATCCCTGTCAAATTACCCTGCGACGTACCGAACCGATTTGCATCAGCTAACAAGAGGAGTTGGCCCGAACTTGCCAGGACAATGACAGCGCAAGCGTCATAATATGTTGCGCAAGCTACATGGGATGCGCCCACGCGGCGCGATTCACAGGCCAACAACTGAAGGACGAGGAGCGAGGACACAGGCTTGAGGAGGCCATGGGGGCGGTAACGAATGGCACGAAAAGGACGCGCGGGCCGGGGGCCGAACCGTCGGCGCGGCAGCAGCAGAAGGAACGTGGCAGGGGGCAGAGGGCGACGACGAAAGTGACGGGACGAGACCGAAGAGTGTTGCTTTTGTCGGTAGCAAGCTGAAGATGCAACGCTGTCTGCACCATGTCGCCGCGGCGCTCGGAAAAATGATTAAACCTGGATATCAGTGCAAGAAGCGAACGAGGCCTGGCTCCCACGCCAGCTTCTCTGCTTCCTGCCTGCACATTTCAGCACGGGGGCTAAACGCTCGAAGGCGCGCCGCCAGGTCTACGGGCGGCCCGCGGGCCGGGAAATCCAGGCCGGGGTCGCGTATCATCAAGAGGTTGTCCACGGTCGTTGCCCTGGACAGCATCACGGAGAGATGCAGCCAGAGGTCTCCTGGTGGTCCGCGCAAGACATCACTCCAGCGGACCCCACAGCAGCCCTCGAAACTGGCGACAGTTTGGAAGATCGCAGCCCCCCAAGGCTGGCGGGGTCTGCTGGTGGCCCGCGTTTGCCACAACTCCGCTGGACCACGCAGCAGCCCTCGAAAGTGGCGGCAGTTTCACAGATCACAGCCCCACAGGGATGGCGAGATCTCATCTGAGTCCGGGTAAGACGTCACTCCGCTGGACCCCCCAGCAGCCCTCGAACGTGGCGACAGTCCCGCAGATCGCAGCCCCCCCGGGCTGGCGACATCTCAATTGAATTTGGGTAGGGCGTCACTCCGCTGGACCCCCAAGCAGCCCTCAAAAGCGGCGACGGTTTCGCAAATCGTAGCCCCCAAGGGCTGGCGAGGTCTCATCTGAATATGGGTCGGACGTCACTCTGTTGGACCCACCAGCAGCCCTCGAAAGTGGCGACAGATTCGCATACCGCAGCCTCCCAGGGCTGCCGAGGTCTCATTTCAACCTGTGTAGGACTTCACTCCGCTGAGCAGCCATCGAAAATGGCGACAGTTTCGCAAGTCGCAGCCCAGAAGAGGGCTAGCGAGGTCTCATCTGAATCTGGGTAAGGCGTAACTCCGCTGGGCCCCCGGAACTAACCCTCGAAAGTGGCCACCGTTTGACAGATCGCAGCCCCCCAGGGATGGCGAGGTCTAATCTGAATCTGGGTAAGACGTCACTCCGCTGGACGCCCTGGCAGCCCTCGAAAGCAGCGACAGTTTCGCAGATCGCAGCCCTCCATGGATGGCGAGGTCTCCTTTGAATCTGGGGAGACGTCACTCCGCTGGACGCTCCAGCAGCCATCGAAAATGGCGACAGTTTCGCAAATCGCAGCCCCCAAGGGCTGGCGAGGTCCTATCTGAATCTGAGGACGAAGTCACTCCGCTGGACACCCCAGCAGCCCTCAAAAATGGCGACAGTTTCGCATACCGCAGCCTCCCAGGGCTGCCGAGGTCTCATTTCAACCTGTGTCGGACGTCACTCCGCTGAACCCACCAGCAGCCCTCGAAAGTGGCGACAGTTTCGCAAATCGCAGCCCCCCAGAGATGGCGAGGTCTCATCTGAATCTGGGTAGGACGTCACTCCGCCGGACGCCCCCGCAGCGCTCGGAAATGGCGAGAGTTTCGCAGATCGCAGCCCCCCAGGGATGGCGAGGTCTCATCTGAGTCTGGGTAGGACGTCACTCCGCTGGACGCCCCCGCAGCGCTCGGAAGTCGTGACAGGTTCACATATCACAGCCCCACAAGGATGGCGAGATCTCATCTGAGTCTGGGTAGGACGTCACTCCTCTGGACCCCCCAGCAGCCCTCGAAAGTGGTGACAGGTTCACAGATCAAAGCCCCACAGGGATGGCGAGATCTCATCTGAGTCTGGGTAAGACGTCACTCCGCTGGACCCCCCAGCAGCCCTCGAAAGTGGTGACAGGTTCGGCACATCGCGGCCCCCCAGGGATGGCGAGGTCTCCTTTGAATCTAAGTAAGAGGTCACTCCGCTGGACCCTGCAGCAGCCCTCGCAAGTGGCGACAGTTTCGGCATATCGCAGCCCCCCAGGGATGGCGCGTCCCATCTGGATCTGAGTAGGACGCGTCTCCGCTGGACCCCCCAGCAGCCCTCGAAAGTGGCGATAGTTCCGCGGACCTCAGCCCCCCAGGGATAGCGAGACCTCATCTGAATATAAGTAAGACGTCACTCCGCTGGACCCCCCAGCAGCCCTCGAAAGTGGTAACAGGTTCACAGATCAAAGCTCCACAGGGATGGCGTTGGCACATTAGAATCTGGGTAAGGCGTCGCTCCGCTGGACCCCTGGATGCCCTCGAAAGTGGCGACAGTCCCGCAGATAGCAGCCCCCCAGGGATGGCCAGGTAGGAGGCAAGCTGGCATGCAGGAAGGAGCGAGGTGAGGGGCAGGAGAGAAGGGGAGAGGGGGCGGGAAGGTGTGTGACCGCAGTCCTCTATTCAAAACGAGAACTCAACACAGGAGGGTTGGGAAAAATAATACAAAGCGCACTCTGCCTTCACATTTGGAACATTCGCGGCCGCCCCGCGACAATTGTATACTGGCATGTTACAGGGACGGCTGGGGCGCCAGCAGATCCTACCTGCCTTCTGGGCGCAGGTGGTCGACCGACTGGTTTGACAAATCAGTGGCTGCTGCCCTTCTCGCACGTGTATTTCTCATACGTGGATGGGGGGGAGGCCGTCCTCTTTCCTCTGCTCGGCTCCTTTGTTTTTCCCAACCATCCTGTGGTGTTGGGTCCTCGTTTTGACGAGACGGTCCCCGCGTTCCTCTCCTCCTCTACTCTTCTCCTTCTCTTCCCCCTCCTTCTCCCTCCTCCCTCTTCCATGCATTTCACCCACCCAGCACAGCGCTTCGTGGCCCCATAGGGAGCTGCACCGAAGGTGTGGCACCGCCCGCATGCGTCCCCCACCACCCAGCACACCCCTTGCTCCCTGCGTTTCACCCACCCAGTACAGCGTTTCGTGGCCCCATTGGAAGCTCCACCGAAGGTCCCAGTGGCACCGCCCGCATGCGTCCGCCACCACCCAGCACACCCCTTCCTCCCTGCGTTTCACCCACCCAGTACAGCGTTTCGTGGTCCCATAGGGAGCTCCACCGAAGGTCCCAGTTGCACCGCCCGCATGCCTCCGCCACCACCCAGCACACCCCTTGCTCCCTGCGTTTCACCCACCCAGTACAACGTTTCGTGGCCCCATAAGGGGTTCCACCGAAGGTCCCAGTGGCACCGCCCGCATGCGTCCGCCACCACCCAGCACACCCCTTGCTCCGTGCGTTTCACCAACCCAGTACAGCGCTTCGTGGCCCCATAGGGAGCTCCACAGAAGCCCCCAGTTGCACCGCCCGCATGCGTCCGCCACCACCCAGCACAGCCGTTGCTCCCTGCGTTTCACCCACCCAGTACAGCGCTCCGTGGCCCCACAGGGAGCTCCACGGAAGGTCCCAGTGGCACTGCCCGCATGCGTCCGCCACCACCCAACACGGCCCTTGCTTCCTGCGTTTCACCAACCCAGTACAGCGCTTCGTGGCCCCATAGGGAGCGCCACCGAAGAAGATATTCCCAATTGCGGAACTCACAACTGCATATGGTTGGGTCTTTCTCCTACATTCCCCTAATCAGAGCAACTGGCCAGGGCATCGTTGCTGAATGGGCGAGTAGGGATGCGCGAAGCGTCAAGAATTACCCCAGAGCTTCCATGACT
Organism: Prorocentrum cordatum; assembly: GCA_963575745.1. Taxonomy (NCBI): domain Eukaryota; class Dinophyceae; order Prorocentrales; family Prorocentraceae; genus Prorocentrum; species Prorocentrum cordatum. The sequence continues at coordinate 311,675 of CAUYUJ010011203.1, forward strand.
GGGCTTTCAATCCCGAATCGTGCCGGATGACAATCGCGGACGAGCTCGGCTGACAATCGCGGTGAGGTCAAAGTGAAACCACAAACGTCATACACCAAACCATCAATCAGGTAAAGTATTGTCCTGCGGACGTGGCTGAAAAGCCAGGTCCCCGGGCTGAGAAAGAGGAGTAGAGGCGAACCTTTCGCATACAGACGCAAACGTCCAGCAATCGCGATCCCCTGGAACGTATTATTTTATGATTCGCGGTAACGCCTGCTTCCGCCTCCCGCCGCGGAAATGTCTCGAGTCGCGCCCCCCCCCCCCCTTCGCGATTCGCGCTGGCGCCGTCTCGGAGTAGCCATGCCATGCCGAGGCAAGCCCAGAAGGCGCCTGCGCGACCCGTGGCGTCACAGGCCTCCTCTCCCACCCACCCCTCGATAACGCACGCATCGCCAGGGGATAAACGAGCCTTACGCGAGATGCAGTAGCGATCCTACGCCGCGGCTTTCGCGGGCCGCCAGCTTGGCACACCACGTGGAGAAGAAGGCGGTTGAGCGCGACCTCCTACGAGGAACGTACGCGCGAATGACGGCGCATGAGAACACGGCTTCTGCGTCGCTCAAAATAAACATGCGCGTTCCGCTACTCGAAGAGTCACTACTCGCAGATGGCCTGGGTCCGCCGCCGAGGGTTCACGATCCATTACACCGAGGCGAGCATGTGTTGGGTTCTCGTTTTGACGAGACGGTCCCCGCGTTCCTCCTCCCTCTCCTCCCCCTACTCCCTCCTCCCTGCGTTTCCCCCACCCAGTACAGCGCTTCGTGGCCCCATAGGGAGCCCGCCGAGAGCCCTAATGGGGGTGCCCGCATGCGTCCGCCACACCCAGTACAACGCTCCGTGGCCCCATAGGAAGCCCCACCGAAGGCCCCAGCGGGGGTGCCCGCATGCGTCCGCCACACCCTAGTACAGCGTTTCGTGGCCTTACAGGGATAACCACCGAAGGCCCCAGTGGGGATGCCCGCATGCGTCCGCCACACCCACTACAGCGCTTCGTAGCCCCATAGGGAGCTCCACCGAAGGCCCCAGTGGGGGTGCCCGCATGCGTCCGCCACCGTCACTACAGCGCTTCGTGGCCCCATAGGGAGCTCCACCGAAGGCCCCAGTTGGGGTGCCCACATATATACGTTCGCCACACCCAGCACAGCGCTTCGTGGCCCCATCGGAAGCTCCACCGAGGGTGCCCGCATGCGTCCGCCACACCCACTACAGCGCTTCGTGCCCCCATAGGAAGCCCCACCGAAGGCCCCAGTGGGGGTGCCCGCATGCGTCCGCCACACCTAGTACAGCGCTTTGTGGCCCCATAGGGAGCTCCGCCGAAGGACCCAGTGGGACCGCCCGCATGCGTCCGCCACACCCACTACAGCGCTTCGTGGCCCCATAGGGAGCTCCACCGAAGGCCCCAGTGGGGGTGCCCGCATGCGTCCGCCACCGTCACTACAGCGCTTCGTGGCCCCATAGGGATACCCACCGAAGGCCCCAGTGGCAAGGTCACATAGGGAGCTTCGCCGAAGGACCCAGTGGGACCGCCCGAATGCGTCGGCCACACCCAGTACAGCGCTTCGTGGCCCCATAGGGAGCTCCACCGAAGGCTCCAGTGGGACCGCCCGCATGCGCCCCCCCCACCCAGTACAGCGCTTCGTGGCCCCATAGATAGGGGGACCCCACCGAAGGCCCCGATGGCACCGCCCGCATGCGTCTCCAAAACCCACTATACAGCGCGTCGTGACCCCACGGGAAGCTCCACCGAAAGCCCCAGTGGGACCACCCGCATGCGTCCCCCCCCACCCATTACCGCACGCCCCATCACGCGTTGCGTGGCCCACCGGAAGCGGCACTCACAACGCGTTTCACACAACTACATGTGGTTGGGTCCCTCGCCAGGATAACGTTTCGGACGTTTGCGAGCATGAACTTTGCGAGTAGTGGAGCACGCTCGGAGACAAGTGGGCGACGATCAGAAACGGGTGTCACGCGAGATGGCATGGCGACCTTACGCGGCGGCGTACGCGGGCCGCCAGCGCGGCACGCTGCATCGGAGACGAGGGCGCTCACGCGCGATCTTACGCGGGCAGCTTACGCGCCAATGTCGGCGCAGACGACCCCTTCCTTGCGTCGCTCGAGTGGCTCCCTATCCTCCCCCTCGATGCCACGCGGCGGAGGGGCGGCATCTGCAGCCTGCCTCCGCGCCTTCTCGCGGTCGACGAGCCTGGCAGTGTGCGGCACGCGGGGGCCCGAGGCCGCCAGCAACGGGGGCGAAGAAGGGGGCAGAAGAGCTGAAAGACCCTGGCGCCAAGACATGCGGCGAAGATATCTACACAGATCCACCGCCACTGGCCAGGCCCGTCTCGAGTCCAGGAGCGGTGTGTGTGTGTGTGTGTGTGTGCCTCTCTGGCCAGGCCAGGGGGCGCAATTATCCACCGCTCCTGGGCCCAGGATGGGCCTGGCCAGCGGCTGTGGCCAAGAGACATGCGCCATCTCCTGCATTCCGTCGGCGGCGAGCCCAGGGGGGAAGTGCGAAGGAAAAGGCCTTCTCAGAAGGCGGCGGGGCTTCTCGGGAGCCCTCCAGCCTTCTGGGACGCTTTCTGAGCCTCTTCCGAAGACAGAGGTGGCTTCCGTTTCGGATTGCCCGTAGACTTCTGAGAAGCCCCGCCGCACTCTGAGAAAGCCTGCTCCCTCTCACTTTCCCCCCCCCTGGGCTCACCACCGATTCTGGGCAGCACGTCGACAACTCCGCGCCGACAGCCGCTGGCGAACGCATCCTCCGCTTCCTCCACTTCCAGCAATCGGATGGCCCTCATGGGCACAACAAGGAGCTGCCCGGAGGGTGGTCCGCCTGGGCACGACGGATGGTCCTCTTGGGCACCGAGGGAAGTGACCCCAGGCCCGAGTCGAGCTCCTTTCTCTGCACGGCGGACTCGAGTGTGGGGACGATACAGGGCCCCTAGAGGCCTCAAAATTGCCTCCAGGCCCCCGAGAGGCCTCGACGGGATCGCAACGAGCGTCCAAGAGGCCTCACACCCACAACCCGGGCACGGTGGAGGGATGGGTTGGAGGTCATTCGATGATACGATGCGCGCGCACTCGACTATCGCAAAGATAGCTGTTTCGAGAATCCCTTCAACAAAATTGCACAAATTCCACATGCGCGCGCACATGTCGAAATCTGACAAAGCACACCAGTTGCGCAGGCATGTCAAAAATGAATACATCCAAAACCTTCAGGGTGTTCACTACAAAAAATCTTGCAGCGCTGTTTGCCCGCGCGCAATGGCTGAAATCATATAGCTAAATATGATGTTAACCCTGATAGAAAGACCGCGAAATCCCTGATTATCATTCCACCACGCGGTGCATCCGCGTTGATCCAACATGCGCCCAGTGCAGAAATACCATGCGGGTCACACGCACGCGCCGCCACGCGCGCGTCGCAATCCGTCCAAAACCATTGGTTTTCAAAGACCTTTCAAAACAGGGTTCTTCAGAAACAGATGAAGAACCACAAGTTGTCAACACCAAACTTGCCAAAACTTCTTGTCTTCCCGCGCGCGCACATCCTCACCATCACCCTCATTAGCGCCGCCGTGCCACCGCAGTCATCGTCATCATCCATCGCCGCAACTGCCGCCATCAACAGTCAAGCACCGTCATCACCGCCACATGGACATCATCATCGTCGTTGTCGTCACCAGAATCGGCGCAGTCAATGGCTTGGATGTCGCCATCTTCATCGTCGCCACAACCACCGCTACTCTCATCATCGTTGCCCACGTTGCCAGCGTCAACAGGATACCGCGCCAGCCCGAATCGCCCTCCCGCACTGAAACGCCCGCGCGCCAGCGCGGTTATTGAGACGCGTTGGGAAGTTCCCACCGGTAAGCGCCATCGCAGCTTCGTTGGCTGTGCCAAACCAGCTGGACGCCCCGTGCGAATTTGCACGCGTTAGCGCAGCCGCATGGATGTGCTAGTCACTGTCAAGCAATTACCGAAATCGTGGCCGCATGGGTTGTGCAAAATTATCCTGCGACGTACCCAACCCTTTTCTGCACAAGTGACAATTGCATTCAGGACCACTCAATACCGAAGGACATCTCGGCGCCATGGTATAGTGGTGATCTGCGTAGGACGTACCTCCGCTGAGCCTCCCAGAAGCCCATGCGCACCAGGTGAGCCAAGCGCGCCAGGCGCGCCAGGTGCGCCAGGTGCGCCAGGTGCGCCAGGTGCGCCAGGTGCGCCAGGTGCGCCAGGTGCGCCACGTGCGCCAGGTGCGCCAGGCGCGACAGGCGCGCCAGGTGCGCCGGGCGCGCCAGGCGCGCCAGGTGTGCGCCAGGTGTGCGCCAGGTGTGCGCCAGGTGTGCCAGGTGCGCAAGGTGCGCCCAGCGCGCCAAGTGCGCCAGGTCACCAGATGCGCAAGGTACGCCAGGTGCGCCAGGCGCGCCAGGTGCGCCAGGTGCGCCAGGTGCGCCAGGCGCGCCAGGCGCGCCAGGTGCGCCGGGCGCGCCAGGCGCGCCAAGTGAGCCAGGTGCGCCAGGGGTGCGCCAGGTGTGCGCCAGGTGCGCCAGGTGCGCCTAGCGCGCCAGGTGCGCCAGGTGCGCCAGGTGCGCCAGGTGTGCCAGGTGCGCCAAGGCGCGCCAGGTGCGCCAGGTGCGCCCGTTGCGCCAGGCGCGCCAGTTGCGCCATGCGCGCCAGGCGCGCCAGGTGCGCCAGGTGCGCCAGGTGTGCCAGGTGCGTCAGGTGCGCCCAGCGCGCCAGGTGCACCAGTGCGCCCAGCGCGCCAGGTGCGCCAGATGCACCAGGTGTGCCAAGTGTACGCCAGGTGCGCGCCAGGTGCGCCAGGTGCGCCAGTTGACCCAGGCGCGTTAGGCGCGCCAGGTGCGCCAGGTGCGCGCCAGGTGCGCGCCAGGTGCGCGCCAGGTGCGCCAGGTGCGCCAGGTGCGCGCCAGGTGCGCGCCAGGTGCGCGCCAGGTGCGCCAGGTGCGCGCCAGGTGCGACAGGTGCGCCAGGTGCGCCAGGGTGCGCGCCATGTGCGCCCAGCGCGTCAGGTGCGTCAGGTGCGCCCAGCGCGCCAGGTGCGCGCCAGGTGCGCCAGGTGCGCGCCAGGTGCGCCAAGGGGACAGGGAGGCCTCAAAGTGGTCTGCGTAAGACGTACCTCCGCTGGGCCTCCCAGGAAGACACGAAAGTGGCGACAGTTGCGAAGATCGCAGCCGCGCAGGGGACAGGGAGTACCTCCGCTGGGCCTCCCAGGAACCCACGAAAGTGGAGACAGTTGCGCAGATCGCAGCCGCGCAGGGGACAGGGAGGCCTCAAAGTGATCTGCGTATGACGTACCTCCGCTGGGCCTCCCAGGAACCCATGAAAGTGGCGACAGTTGCGCAGATCGCAGCCCCGCAGGGGACAGGGAGGCCTCAAAGTGATCTGCGTATGACGTACCTCCGCTGGGCCTCCAAGGAGCCCACGAAAGTGGCGACAGTTGCGCAGATCGCAGCCCCGCAGGGGACAGGGAGGCCTCAAAGTGGTCTGCGTATGACGTACCTCCGCTGGGCCTCCCAGGAACCCACGAAAGTGGCGACAGTTGCGCAGATCGCAGCCCCGCAGAGGACAGCCAGGAGCCCACGAAAGTGGCGACAGTTGCGCAGATCGCAGCCCCGCAGGGCACCGCGAACACAGGAGAGAAGGAGGAGGAGAGGGCGGGAGGTGGATACCACAGTGCTCTATTCAAAACGAGTACCCAACACAAGGAGGGTTGGGAACAACAAGTTTCGGGTGGGAAGGTGAGATGATTGCGCGAGCAATGGAGTTGACGATTTCAAATTGTCCTAGGTGGATTGCGCCACATAGTAGGGCGGCAACGCCGCCAAGGTCGCTAAGACGGCCCGACTGGGCTCAATATTGCTCCTGGCCGGACCAAGGGGCCCCCAAGAGGCCCCGAGACCGTTTCAAGAGGACCCCCAGGAGTGCCCCCAAGAGGGCCCCAAGAGGCACAAATCGATGAATTTCCTTTGGATGTTCTATGGTTTGACCTCGTTTGCCTTTTCGAACTTCCGACGCTCCAAGACGGCCCAGGAGGCCCCCAAGACCGCCCCAAGACAACGCAAGATGTTCTAAACAGGGCCAGGAACTGGCCAAAGAGGCCACAAAGACAGCCTATGAGGGCCCCAGGACGGATCCAAGAGGGGAAATATGAACCGACGACTCGAGCCTTCCGCCCCAAGAGGCCCCCAGGAGCATCAGATCCGCCGCACCCGGTTGACTTATCACAGGGGTGCCTGGCGTGCTAGATCATACGGCTTGGCTTTGCTCTTTTTTTGTTTCCAAAAAAGCTAACTCCCCCTGGGGCGTCGGTCCATGCAGCCGGCCACCCGGAAGGTCCTCGATGGCCTCCATGACGGCCAGGATGGCCCAAGATGGCCTCTCAGTTTGCCCAAGATGGTCCAAGAGGGTCCCAGACGCCTCCAAGTCCGCCCAAGAAGCCACCCAGACGGCCCAAGATGGCTCTAAGAGCCCCTAAGAGGCCTCCAAGACGGCCCAAGTGGCCTCCAAGGTCCTCCAGGAGGGCCCGAAGAGAACAAAATCGTTGGTTTGATTTCGGTGCTTGAAGGAGTTTGGTATTTGCTTCTGTTCGACCTTCCAACAGCCCAAGACGGCCCCAGTGTGGCCCCAAAGGCCTCCAAGATGACCTCACCAAGAAGCCTCCAAGACGGCCCCAAGAGGCCTCCACCTTCGCCAAAGATGATCCAGGATGGCCTCCAAGACGGCCCAAGAGGGTCCAGGATGGCCTCCAAGACGGCCCAAAAAGAGTCCAAGACGCCCTCCAAGACGGCACATGAAGCTTCCTGGACGGCCCAAGACGGCCCCAAAGCCCCAAACAAGCCTCCAAGACGGCCCAAGATGCCTCCAAGAGGTTCCCAGAAGGGCCCGAAGAGGCCCAAATCATTGGTTGACTCTGGGTGTTCGAAGGATTTGGGTATCTCGTTCTTTTCAGCCTTCCGACGGCCCAAGATGCCCCAAAGATTGCTCCAGGATGGCTCCAAAGGCCTCCAAGATGGCCCCATGACGGCTCAAGAAGCCTCCAAGAGGGCCTCAAGAGGGCCTCCAAGTATGCCCAAGATGATCCAAGATGGCCTCCAAGACGGCCCAAGAGGGTCCAAGATGGCCTCCAAGACGGCCCAAGAGTGTCCGAGATGCCTTCAAGTCCGCAATAAACCTCCACAATACGGCCCTAGAGGCCCCTAAGAGGCCACCAAGACGGCCCAAGAGGCCTCCAAGAGGTCCTCCAAGAAGACCCGAAGAGGCCAACATTATTGATGTTCCGTAGGTGCTCGAAGGATGTTGGTAGTTGCTTCTTTTCGGCCTTCCGACGGCCCAAGTCGGCCCAAAAGGACACAGAGACCACCCCAAGGTGGCCCCCAAGGCCTCCCAAATGACCCCAAGGCGGCCCCAGAGGCCTCCAAGGCGGCCCCGAGAGGGCCCCAAGACGGCCCAAGGCCTCCAGGATGCCCACGACGGCCTCCAGGATGGCCCTGCCGCACCTCAAGAGGGCCACAAGTCGGTTCGGAGAGGCATCCAGGACGGCGTCCGACGGCGTCAGGCGGGCAAGGAATGCCCGAAGACGGCCAAAGCGGCCTCGAACAAGCCCGCTAAGGGCCCAAGGAGGCGGCCACCAAGAGGCCTCCAGGAGGCCTCCAGGAACTCCCAGGAGTGCCCCAAGAGGCCTCCAAGAGGCGTCCTCCTCTTTCTTCTCCTCTTCCTCCTCCTCGTCCTCCTCCTGCTCCATGCTCCGTCTTCTCATGTTTCTTCTCTACCTCACGTGTTCCCCGAAAGGTTTCAACGACAGCTGGGGGGACATGTGGTCCAATAACTCTAGCCAAACTGTCTGCCAAATAGGCGCTCAAAAATGCCGGGGGGCGGTGGTGACTCGCCATAGACGCCTTCGATAAGAGAACGGGAGGGAGCGGTATGCGATGAATTGTTCACGCTACGGCCCGCCCAACGATCCACCAACGAGCCAACCCGTTCGAAACTGGCCAGCCAACAAGCTCAACAGACGATCACGACGCAAACATTCCACTCAACACTAATCTGCCAACACCATCCTTCTCCTCCTCCCTTCTCCTCCTCCTCCCCATCCTCCTCATCCTCCTGTTCCCCCTCCTCCTCCTCCTCCTCCTCCTCCTCCTCCTCCTCCTCCTCCTCCTCCTCCTCCTCCTCCTCCTCCTCCTCCTCCTCCTCCTCACTCCTCACCCGCCCTCCTGCCTCCTGAAGAACAAGATAATAAAAAAATAAACATGACGAGTCCGCACGTAGCGTTCCAGATCGGCAGCACAGGCCGGAGGCCTCTAAAATTATGCAAAAGCAATTGCAATCATATGATGTTCGCATACTCACCTTTTTAAGTTTTAGGAGCGTCCAAGACACCCCAAGAGGCCGTCAAGACGGCCCGCAAGCACCGCAAACAGGAGGGCCCCAGGACGAACCAGAGAAGCCTCCAAGACGGCCCGGCGGCGAGCGCTAGGGGGAAATGAGAAGGGGCGGGCCTTCTCAGAAGGCTCGGAAACATTCTGCCTTCTGGACAGCTTCCTCAGCCTTCCCCGAAGACACAACAACAATTCTCAGAAGGCGCGAGGGCTTCTGAGAAGTCATGCCGCCTTCTGAGAAGGTCTTCCCTTCCCACTTCCCCCCTCGCTCGCCGCCGAAATATACCCGCAAAGGCCCCCTAGAGCAGATGCCCTCAAAACGTTCCCCAGAGGCCCCAGGAGGCCCCCAAGAGGCACCTCAGAGACACTCAAGAGGCCTCCAGGAAGCCTCCAGGAGGCAATCGAGGGGCCCCAAGGGACCCCCATATGGGCCTCCTCCCCCTCGTCCTCGTACTCCTTCTCCTCTTCCTCTCCTCCTCTTCCTCCTCCTCCTCCTCCTCCTTCTCGTCCGCTCCCTTCATCCCCAAAGTGTTCCCCGAAGGGTTGCACAACGACTGAGGGAACGCATAGCCCAAAACTTGGCCAGGCTTTGGCTCAACGATTAGCCATATACGCGTTTACAAAACGCAGAGGGCGGCGGTGTCTTGCCGTAGGCGTCTCCAAAAGACGGGTTGAACCACGGAGAAAGCCAGATTAAGCCGGACTCAACCTCCCAGGAATTGCAACGTAACATGAGATCAGCCGTGGACGTCTTGGAAAACAGCAAAATGGCTCTCAACCCAGTCGTTGCACGAGATGTTCCGAGCCAGGTCGATCCGTGAGATTCCTCGGCCCAGAACAGGACAAAAAAACGACCACAAGAAAAGGCCCTGGTTTTCATAGCGCGTGAACCGTTCAATCTTGCACGACCTCGGACAGCCCCGCAAGCTTTCGACCCCAAACGTTCGGATGGATTTCGGCCTGCGGGTTCTTGGCTGTGGTTCGCCGGCCCCACGGGCCAGAGGCGTGCTAAGATCTCCGGTAACTAGTGTCGAAGTTTTCTAGTTCGCGCGCGCGGGACCGCCCCTGGGAGTCCCCGGATCAAAAGTACCCCGGCTGATCCCTGGCAAACCTTTACTCGGAGATGGTTTTCCTCCTGGGTGCGGCCTCTCAGGCCTCCCTGAGCGTGCCAAGAGAACCCCAAGAGGCCCCCAAGACCGTCCAAGAGGGCCCCGGGTCACCGAACAACCAATCCAAGACCCCAAGATGGCCTCCAGACGGCCCACGAAGCCTGCAAGACGGACCGTATTGTGCCATCGCAGGCGTTTGCCTGCGCGATCGTGGCCTCTTGGGGCCTCTTGGGGGCCTTCTGGGGGCCTCTTGGAGCATCTTTTTGAGCCTCCTTGGGGCCTCGTGGGGCCTCCAGGTGGCCTCCGGGGCTCTCTTGGGGGCCTCTTGGGGCCTGCTGGTGCCTCTTGGGGCGGAAGTCTCGAATTGATGGTTCGTGTTCCCCTTCTTGGGCCCCTCTTGGGGCCGTCTTGGGGCCCTCATTGGGCGATCTTGACGCCTCCGGGGCCGTTTTGGGGCCGTCTTGGACCGTCTGGGGTCTCTCTTGGAGGCGTCTCGGGCCGTCTTGGGGCGGTCTTGGGGGCCTCTGGAGACATCCTGGAGCGTCGGAAAGCCGAAAAGGCGAGAACGCCAAAATCTTTCAAAAGCGTGATGAAACTGAGTAATTTGTGCCTCTGGGGGCCATCTTGGGAGTTCTCCTGGAGGATGCTTGGGGCGTCTTACAGCTTGGGGTCTTGGACTGGTCGTTCGGTGACCCGGGGCCCTCTTGGACCGTCTTGTGGGGGGCCTGAGAGGCCGCACCCAGGAGAAAAACCATCTCCGAGTAAAATTTCGCCGGGGATCAGCCGGGGTACTTTTGATCCGGGGACCCCCAATGGCGGCCCCGCGCCCACGAACTAGAAAACTTCTAAACCAGTTACCGGAGATCTTAGCACGCCTCTGGCCCGTTGGGCCGACAAGTTTTCGGACTAGTCACCCACTCTTGGCGCCGTCTGCGTCTCTTCCAGGTGAGAACTGGGATGGGCGCGGGGAAACCAAAAGGTACCGATACCGCTACTCCCCGGACCTCTCTCGGGGTGCGTTCTGACCAAGAGTTCGACGAGAACCCAGCGGTGGAAACGAGAGCCTCCCAGGAGGCCCAACAAGGGGAAAACGAGGCAAGGGTAGAGGTATGGGTAGCTTTTCCTCCTCTGAGGCCGGGTGGTGAGTCTCGAGGCGTCCCGTCGAGAGCGCGCTCGGCCACGAGCACGCCCGTGCCCGAGCCGCCGCTGCGCCGAGGCAGCGCGAGCATTGGCATGCCGTGAGCCGCCTCGCGGGAGCCCAGGCTTCGGGGCCTGCGCCTCCAGGCACGCTCCGAGGCCCATCCGGGAGCAGTCGGCATCGAGCGGGGAAGCCTTGGCACGGCCCACTGGCTCACAGCACCTTGGACCATCGATGCCTACCCTGCGCACCGTCCTGCCGATGACTGGGCATCGCCAGTTCGACGCCCGGGCATCAACAGGTCGATGCCTAGTTGTCTGCCACGCCCAGCCACGCCCATAGACGCATCCATTGATGCAGGCGTGCCTATGGCCATGCCCAGGCATGCTACGATGATGCGCAGGCATGCAGGCGTGGGGGGCCGAGGTGATGGCCAGGAGCAGAGCGAGCGGGCCAACCCAAGGGAAATCGAATCGAATCGGAGCGTGCGCCGGATCGGTCTCGGACGGTCCCGTGGCACAGGCAGCACCCAGGAGGAAGGACCCCTCTGGGCTCATGGAGCTGGAGCTTCCTCGGGCTCCTTCGCTGGTTGCCTCCTCCTGCGCTCCTCGTGCATGTGGGCGCGAGTGGGGCCAAAAAGGGGGTCCGCTCCTCGTCGGAGGTTATTCGGGGCAAGGCCTCGACCGAACAGGAAGATTCCTCACGGCAGGACTCTCGCTGCAGCCCCGTGGCATGAGGGCAACGAGTCCTGGTGATCCCTGGGGCTCTCCCAGGGACCACGTTCTAATCCCGAGTTGCTTCCAACGGCGCCCCAGGCCTGGGCCAGGATCAGCCAGCACCAAGTAGGGAAATCGGATCGAAATGAAACGTGCATCGGATCGGGCTGCATCGGCACGGAGTCGACATCGAATCGGACCGGCTGCACCGCGATGCACAACAGCGCCATGTAAACATCGGGCCACATCGGATGGTCAGAATCGAAACGGATCGGGCCGGCAAGAATCGAGGTCGAATCGGATCGATCGGATCAAAACAGACATACGTGAACCCTTTGGGGTTAGCCCCAAGAGCCCCAGGAAGAGGAGAAACACCTGGGACCGTTTTCACCTTTAGGACGCTTTCAGCATTCTGGCGAATCATTCCAAGACGCTGACACAGATAAATAACAAAATGTATAAACATAAACTGGCGGAGGGCCGCGAGAAGATCTTGAATCTGCGCTGGACCAACCCCTTGCGACCGCACGGAGCGCTCCAGGGGCAGCGCCAGAGAAGCCACGAGTGGGGTCACAGCGCCGATCCAAGGAATCTGCGCGGACCTCCGAAAGTTCAGACACATGTATAGCAAATTCGTGTCGTGGCGACGCGAAGGGCCGGTCAACATTGATCGTCGATCCCAGCCTCCCGACAACATAAATCGCTCGATGCCTGCCGATCCTGGGCTAACGGCGTTGAACCCTGAACGCCCGCGCTGGTGCCGCCATCGAGTCGGACACGGTACGAACCTGCCGACTGGGTGTTTCCTTCTTCGATGGCAACGACTCTTCTTGAGCGCACGCGAACCTGTCAGCACAACACAAACATTTGAATACGCAAAACCTCAATGACTGGTCTGTGCTGATACCGGCTATCGCGCCCACGAGATCGCATGAGGTCGCGGAAATGCCGTCTATGAGAGCACAGAAACCAGTAAGCGACAAACCCGGCATGAGGTCGGAGGAAAACTGGAAACCACAGACAAGGTGCCAGGTTTGTGCTGATTGGTGGAAGACAAAAACGGCATAAACATACGTAGATGTTTGACGCTCCGCGCGGATTTCTTGAATCTGCGCCGGACCCCCCTCCCTGGCGCGCGGAGCGTGCCAGGGGCGGGAGCGCGCCAGGGGCGGCGCCAGGTGCGTTGCCAGGAGGGCCCAGCGCCGATCCAAGAAATCCGCCCGGAGCTGCAAAAATCTATGTTTATGCAATTCCCCATACAGGCGCTTGCACTTACAGTCAAACGTGTAAGAAGGCTGCGCGGTAAAGATGCAATGGCCTTGGAGTGCAATCGAACGAGTTTGGCAAGCCAAAGCGGCCAAGGATGGACCGAGGAGGCAAGGATGCAAGGGTACCCTTGGGAAGGTTGCCCATCCTTACTATGCGGGTTGACTGTAGGGGTTCTTACTTGCGTTCACCATCTCGGGACCCTTCCCGCAAAATCGCCGCCCGTCCGCCCGTCGCCGCCCGTCGCCGCCCGTCGCCCCGCCCGTCGCCGCCATCCCCGCCCGCCACTGCCCGTGCCGCCTGTCGCCGCCCGTCGCCCCGCCCTCTGCCGCCATCCCCGCCCGTCGCCGCCCGTCGCCGTCGACGGGACCATCGCCGCAAAATCGCCGCCCGTCCGCCCGTCGCCGCCCAACGCCGCCATCCCCGGCCGACGCCGCCCGTGCCGCCCGTCGCCGTTCGTCGCCGCCCGTAGCCGTCGCCGCCCGTCGCCGCCATCCCCGCCCATCGCCGCCCGTCGCCATCCGTCGCCGCCCGTCGCCGCCCGTCGCATCGCAATTCTTGCACCGCATCGATTGCATTACATCGGATGCATCGCATAAATTTCACAACATAATTGCACCACGCATAGATTGCATTACATAGGTTGCATCGCATACGTTCTCCTTTCTAAAAAAAGGATAATAGACTCTACCCCCCCCCCGGACTTATCGGTTCCCCTTTCGGGTATGTGAATCATATATGACTCTGACCGCTCGTCCATCCTAAATATGAAATCATATCATCCCAGCCAGGCCGGGTTCCCCCCTGAGGTTCCCTTGCAAAAAAAACACTATGCGGTGACATGTTTTGTTCTAACACAACACTGTTCCGCGAATCCCTTGCAAAAAACGGGACGAAGTGCACACGCGCGAGTCGTCGCGCGCGCATGCCGAAATCCTTCAAAAACCTTCGGTGCCGGAAGGATTTCGCAATCGAGTTCCCAAAAAACATACAAAAGCACAGGGTTTCGCAACACTGATTTGCTAAAAAAGCTTCCGCGCGAGCTCTTGCGAAATCTTAAGAAAACCAGAAAGGTTTTTCCAGATTTTCACAAAATGCTACCAAACGGGCTTCGCGCGCGCGCATGTTGAAATCTGTCGAACGCCCTTGCGCGTGTGCCGTCGCGACAAACCTTTGCAAAAAATGGGACGAAGTGAAGACGCGCGCGTCGTCGCGGGCGTATGCCGAAAACCTTCAAAACCCATCGGTTTCGGAAGGATTTCAAAATCGTGCGTCCAAGAAACCTACAAAAACCTGAGGTTTCGCAACAGCGCGCGCGCTCTTGCGTCGTCGTCGTCGTCGTCGCCGTCCTCCCTCCTCCCGCGTCGTCGTCGTCGTCGTCGCCTACGTCGTCCTCTGTCTTTTCTCGTGTTCGTCGTCGTCGTCCTCTTTGGCGTCGTGGTCGTGTCCGTCGTCGTTGTCGCCGTGGTCGTCCATCCTCCTCCTCCCACGTCGTCGTCGTCGTCCGTCGTCGGCGTCTCGTCGTCGGTTCTATTTCGTCACCGTCGTCGTCGTCGTTATCGTCGTCGTCTTCCCTCCTCCCTCGTCGTTGTCGTTGTCGTCGTCGGCGTCGGCGTCCTTCCTCCTTCGTCGTCGTTCGCGTCGTCGCCGTCCTCCCTCCTCCCTCGTCGTTGTCGTCGTTGTCGTCGTCGCCGTCGTCGTCCTTCCTCCTCCCTCGTCGTCGCCTTCGTTGGCGTCGTCGTCGTCGTCTTCGTCGTCGTCGGCGTCGGCGTCGTTGTCGTCGTCGACGTCGTCGGAGGCGTCGTCGGTGTCGTCGTCGTCGTTGTCGTCGGTGTCGTCGTAGTCGATCTTATGAGGTTTTGTAAACCAAGTTGCGGGTGGGAGGGTGGGATGCTTGCGCGAGCAGTGGAGAGGACAGCTTCAAGTTGAGCAAGTGAATTGCACCACATAGTTTGCACCACATCGATTGCATTACATAGGTTGCATCGCTACATTGCACCACGCATAGATTGCATTACATATGTTGCATCGCATACATTGCACCACATTGAGTGCACCGCATGTATTGCATTACGCAGGTTGCACCGCATACTTTGCACCACATAGATTGCACCGTATAGATTGCAAGAACCTACTGTTTGGGGTCCACGCTGGCTAACATTGTTGTCTGCTTCGATTAGCACGTCCACGATCTTCGGCGGGCCAGCGGCCTGTTGAAGATCCAGTCGTTCGTCGGCGACCCGTCCCTGGACGGGCTGCGCGGGCCGTCCACGGGGATGAAGCCTCCTGCGGGCAAGGGAGGGGGGCGGGCGGCAGGAGAGGCGGGGAGAGCAGCGCTGGGGCAAAGTATGGCCCGAGGCGTCTGCGCGGACGAGTGAATGGGACGCACAGAGACATACTGAAACTAGATGGCCACCTCGGAGGCGCGCGTCCGACCCGAACATGTAGTATGCCCGACTGGTAGTGCATCGTTTCCCCAGCGGTATGGCCAGAAAGCGCCCGCCACGACGCATATGCTACAAGAGTTCTCGTTGCGCGCGTCGCCCCTGGGGGGGCGACGCACGTACAGTACAAGTATGCTGGGGTGACGCCGAAGTGGAGGCTGGGGGGGGCACAGGAAATGTGTGTGGCTTTGTGCCCCGACCGTGATATGCCCCCCCCCCCTGGTCCTCGCCGTCCTCGCGGGCGCCCCCCAGAAAGGACGGGGGGTGGCGGGGCAGGGAGGCCCAGGCCGGGGAGCTGTCCACGGTCGCCCCTGCCGGAGGAAGAGCAACTGCATAAGCATCACCTTTTTGTCCGCGAAGATTCCGTGGATCGTCGCTGAGCCCAGGGGGATACAGCGCCGATCCGAGAAATCCGCGCGGGCCTCCAAAAGCTGATTCCTGTGCAGCTGTCTCTCCTTCGGCCCCGCGCACTCCCCAAGCAACCAGAACCAACGATACGTTCACTGATCATCCTGATGTCTGTTTCGTATTGTTTCTCTGTCTCTCTCTCTCTCTCTCTCTTTCTCTCTCTCGCTTGCTCCCTGTCTCTCTTTCTCTCTCTGCATCTATAGACACACCCTTTATCCCTCCTCTTGTCTGCATGCCTATTTGCTTTGTGTTGAAAGAACTGAAGAAATCCAATCTAGTTTGGAGGAGCACCAAACACCGCCAGGCGCGGGCATTCGATGTTTGTCAAGCCTGGGGGGGGGGGACCACACACTGCCAGGTACCGGTGTTTTAGGTATTTGGGGCAGTGCCAGTTGCAAGTTGTTCAGGTATGTTGGGCTTGGGGGAGCCAGCAAACATAGCCAGGCACTGAAACTTCAAGCCTGGGGGGTCCACCAAACACTACTGGGCGCAAGCATCGCAAGTAGTGACAGACTGGGCGCCGTTCCTCCCCCCGGGGCAGCGTGTTCGTCCCGGATCCATGCGGGTGGCCTCGGGGCCCGAGAGAAGGGCCCCAGAGGCCAGGATTTCACGAATCAGATCACGAGAACGCTGCCAGGAGCAGAACCGCCCGACCACAAGAAACCTTCCACGAGAACCCCAACCCTTAGACCCCAGACGTCCCTTGATTTTTGGTGTGGAAGCGTCACGCTGTCCGTGGCAAAACCATCGAAACCGGGGGCACCCTGGGGGCAGGCAGGGTGTTTCTTGGCATGGGTCTCCACTGTACCACGTGCTGTCCAGCAGGGCGTCCGCAAGTCGCCCAAGTCGCATGAAATATCCAAATGCCTGCGGCAAATTCCGCCACCGTGCCGGCTCAGCACTCCTGGTGGTAACGTTTCGAGCACCGAAGGCAGTAACATTTGGCACCACCTCTCGATTATTTGTTTGAAGGAACTCAGGAGGATGAGGAGGATGTCTACTTGGGCAGCCCTGGGGCTGTCTTGGGCTCCTGTGCGGCTCTCTTGAGGATCTCTTGGGCCCTTTTTTCCTACTTATGGGCCGTTCTCATGCTGTCTTGGGCCGTCCTGCGTCTCCTTTGATCGTCTGGGGAGTCTTTTGCGGCTTTAATGAAGCCTTCTTGGGCTATCTTGGGGCACTACTGGGCGACCCTGCACCCCTTTGTTGTTTGGGGCCGTCTTGGGGGCCGCTGCTTGGGGCCGTCTTGGGGCCTGCTGGGGGCTGTTTTGGGCTGCCTGGGTACCCGTGGGGCCTCCGGAGGTCCTCCAGGGGCTCTTTGGTGGCCTCTCTCGGGCTCCTCGCGGGCCCTCCTGGAGCCATCCTGGAGCCGAGCGGCCCAGGAGGCGCCACGCACGAAAGGGCCCGAGGGTTCCCCTGGATTCTTGAAAGCGCTCGGCCTGCTTGCAGGGCCTCCTGGCCTTCGCTTTGATGTCTTGGAGGCCTCTTGGGGCTCCTTTGCTCAGGAGGGGAAAAAACACATAGACACAATTAATCGTCGATTCCCCAGAAAATATGGAAAATATCGGAAGTGGTCGGGAAGACAGAAACCCAAAAAATATTGGAAAATATTGGGAATTTGGTTATTTGTGTTTATCTATTTGTGTGTCCCAGTTCCCCTTCAGTTGCCGCCTCTTGGCGTCTTCGCAGGAGCTGTCGAGTGCCTCTTAAGGCAAGGTTTGGCCATACCCTGGTGGCCCTGGTCTGGTGGCCTGCCTCCTGGAGAGCCTTGGGGAGCCTCACTGGTGCGACGGGACGGCCCAGAGAGCCTCTGGATGGGGGGGGGGGGGGGCGCGCACGCGACGGAGTGGCATGAGAGGGGGGCTCCTTGCAGTCAAGACTCGGACATCAGGACCACTTTGGGCTCGGGAGGAGGGCCCTGGTTGTCGAGCGAGGGGGGCCGGGGCCTATTCGTGGCCGAGGCTCCCTTAGAAGGGGCCTCTGGCCACCAGGGCACGAATGGGCCTCCTATCCGTGCCCTGGTCTTCGAGTGGCCCCTGAGAGGCGGCTTCTCTGGCCACGGGGAGCCTTCTCTCGGGGCTCCTCGTGGCTGGGGGACCAAATCCTGCCAGGCGCAGGTATTTCGGTATTTCACGTACTCTGGTTTGGGAACCACCAAGAACTGCCAGGCTCAGGTATTCCAATTACCTCTCAAGTTTGAGGGAACACCTGACACTGCAAGGCGCAGGTAATTCAGATATTCTAGGTTTGGGGGGTAAGCGAATTTCTCCAGGCACAAGCTTTTTACGCACATTGGGCTTCTGTCTTTGAGGGAACTCCAAGCCCTACCGGGCGCCAGAACTTCAAGTATTCTGGGTATCGGAAGATGTCAAACACTGTCAGGCAAAACATTCCATGGTTCTGGCGTTCAGGGGGGCACCAACCAATACTAGGTGTTTGGCTTGGGGAGGCCACCAAACACTGCCAGGCGATGGTATTTCACATGGCTTGTGTGGGGGGGCGCTCAACTCTGGCAGGCGCGGGTGCTTCAGGTATTTGGTGCGTGCGCGGGTCACCGAATACTGCCAGGCGCCGCTTCCCCACCATTTCAACTTGGGGATCACCTGACACTGCCGGGCGCATGCTGTACGTGCTTTGGGGTATGGGGAACCGTGCGGCGCTGCCGAGCGCAGGTGTTTCACGCACCTGAGGTTGGGGGGTGGGGCGGCGGGCCCCTGCAGGCCTGAAGTCCCCGGCCGGCCCGCCGAGCCGCGCCCCGGCGTGGCGACGAGGGCCCTCCACGAACGCCCAGGAAGACGTCCCAGAACGCAGAGGCCGACGACCTCGCCGTCGGCGTCCTCGTTCTGGAGGCAAGGGCGGAGAGAGGCAGTTGCCTCCGTCGTCGCCGCGGCCTCGGCCGCCGCCGCCTCCTTGCCCGTGGAGGCGGAGGGAGGGCGCGCGGGCGGGGCGAGGGCCGGCGGGCGCGGTGGCAGCGGGAGGGCGAACCCTCCCTGGGCGCCGAGGCGAGCGCCCCCGGGCCCAAGAGCCGAGGGCCTGCGGGCAGCTCGGGGGCGGGGCGGGGACCCCACCGGGGGGAGATCCACCTCGGGGACCTCGTGGGCGGCGGGTGTGGATGCATTCGTCCCCGCCGCCAGGGCCTGGACAGATCCACCACGAGCACCTCCCGCCGAGGTCCCCGCAGATCGACCTCCCAAACCATGGTTGTGGATAGCTCCCCCGGTGAAGGAGCAGCCCCTGATCCGTGGCGACTTGCTCACCAGTACGAGAAAGCTGCATGCTCAGGGAGGGGGGGAGGGAGGGGGGAGGAATGAGCAGGATGATCCCAGAGGTGACCCTGGCCAACCATGGCCCCTGCGTTTCCAAGAAGGCCCAGCTGGCCTCCAGGGTGCCGAGACGGCCCGAAGTGGTCCAAATGGCCCCCTAGACTGCCCCACAAAAAGGGCGAAAGGAAGCGAAGAAGACGACGAAGACGAAGAAGAGAACACCCGACAGTGGAGGGGGGAGGGGACGGCGGCCCCCCGTGGCCTCCCCCGGCCAGTCGGCCAGAGGGGACCGGCCGACCCGCAGTGGCGCTGCTCCCCTGTTACTGCGGCCCGAGGTTGGCAGGAAGAGAACGGGCCCCGAGTTGCGCATGCGACGGTCGACCCCTCGATGCCCACCAGCCTTGGGCGGCGTGCGGACGGTCTTCGGCGGTTTTCGGCGGCTTCCTGACGGTCTTCGGCGGTCCTCGTCGGCTTCTGGCGGTTTTTGGCGCGAACGCTGGATAGTGTCCTAAACCGAACACCTAAAGAATACCTAAATCGAACACCTACAAAAAATACCTAACTAATACCTAATACGACCTACAGAGCTAACAAGGGGTCCACAATCGAATGCCCAAAAGAAGGGGTCCTAAACCTCGGGGCCTGCCCACGAGGCAGGGTTCCCATCGCGAGCTGTTGCGTTGACGGTCCAGTGGTCCAAAAACTGTACCAAACGCAAGCGCTTCCCTCGGGACGCTTGCCATCAAGGCGACGATGGAGGCCTCCCACATGGAATCCGAGCAGATGAGGTCGGGGGATCGCACTGCATTGTCAGAGTTTGGCGATGCATCAGCCATGCATCGGCGATGCATCGGTGACGTCGGCCATGCATAGGCCATGCATCGGGCTCCACATCGAGCAACATCACCGATGCATTGGCGATGCAGCACGATCTTCCGACCCCATCTACTCGGATCGCTTTTGGGAGACCTGGAGACGAGGGGGATGAGGAGAAGAAGGGGAGGAGGGAGGGGAGGAGCAGGGAGAGGGGAGGGGGACACGCTGAGTGCGCTCGCGCCACATCATCGTCATACTCCTCCCTTTCCCGTCCCATTGCGCTGCCTCTTTCTCTATCCGCCCACGGGTGTCTTAGCGGACGAGGACCCCCACAACGGACCCCCATCGTGGTATGCGGAATCAGAGAAGGGGAGGTGTGTGAGACGGGGGTGGCATATGAGCAACAAGATGAGCACGAGGAAGAAGATGAAGAGGACAAGGAAGGAGAGGATGCAGATGAACAGCAGCAGCCGGAGCAGAGAAACGACGACCGATAACTAGGAGGACCAGGGAGGTGCGGGGGAGGGGAACTGAAGGAGGCGACAAGGACGAAGAAACGTTCGGGCCGAGAACTGTGGCCCGCGCTTCGGCGAGAACGCCATTCCTAACGACAGGAGCAAAGCGCCGATCCATCCGAAAAGTCGGCCAACGCTGCAGCGGCAGCGCCGTTTTGGAAGGGCCGAGCACGTTCGGATTGGAAGAGCACGTAAGAAAAAAAGACTCGGCGTCATCCTTCAACTCTCAGCACGTCTTCAGGGAAGAAGAGTATAATAGCATTCGTAGTGAGCGATTGAGGAGGAGGAGGAGGCGGAGGAGGAGGCGGAGTGGGGAGGGGGAAGAGGTGACACATTCTGCTGCCGCGAAGACGTCCGTTGGGCGAAAGCGGTACAGGAAGCATATCGCACACATGAAAAACGAGAAGGGAGAAAGGAGGACGGCAAACGGGAGAAGGGTGGGGGAGAGGAGAGGAGGAGCATGAGGAAGGGGAAGGGGGAAGAGCGGGAGGAGGAGGGGGAGGAGGAGGGGGGAGGAGGAGGAGGAGGAGGAGGAGGAGGAGGAGGAGGAGGAGGAGGAGGAGGAGAGGAGGAGGAGGAGGAGGAGGAGGAGGAGGGTGGCGATCTGGCCTTGGTTTCTGTATGCTGATAGGGAGTAAAAGGGGAAGAGGCGGGAGGGAGGGAGAGGAGGTGGCGATCTGGCCCTGGTTTACTGGTGGGAGAGGAGCAGGAGGAAGAGGACGGGAAGGAGGAGGAGGGGAAAGGGAAGGAGGGGAAGAAGGAGGGGAAGAATGAGGGGAAGAAGGAGGGGAGGAGGAGGGGGGGAGAACGAGAGGGAGGAGGAGGAGGAGGAGGAGGAGGAGGAGGAGGAGGAGGAGGAGGAGGAGGAGGAGGAGGATGGGAAGGGAAATGGAAAGGGGGGCTCGAGACCCGCGCCCTCGCCGCAAGGACCCCCCCCCGACAGGCCCGACCGGCGAGGCGCGGGCCTCCCATGCGGCGCGGCGACGCGCCGCGCGGCGGCGAGCGCCTTGCGGGAAGCGGGGGGGGCAGCGCGGGAGCGAGGCCCAGCGAACTCTGGGTCCTCCTCCCTCCTCCTCGTCATCCTGGCCTTTCCCTGGCTCCTCCCTCCTCCCTCCGCCCTCCTGCTCCTCCTCGTCCTCCTCTCCTCCTCCTCTCCTCCTCCTCCTCCTCCTCCTCTCATCATCATCATCATCATCATCATCATCATCATCATCATCATCATCATCATCATCATCATCATCATCATCATCATCATCATCATCATCATCATCATCATCATCATCATCATCATCATCATCATCATCATCATCATCATCATCATCATCATCATCATCATCATCATCATCATCATCATCATCATCATCATCATCATCATCTCATCTCTCTTTCTCTTCGTCCTCCACCTAATCGTCCTCCTCCTCCTCCTCCTCATCATCACTCCTCCTCCTCCTCCTCCTCCTCCTCCTCCTCCTCCTCCTCCTCCTCCTCCTCCTCCTCATCCTCCTCCTCCTCCTCCTCCTCCTCCTCCTCCTCCTCCTCCTACTCCTTCGCCTCCTCCACCACCTGAAAGGCTTGCCGGTCGGGCGAAGCGGATAGGGTCAGCCAGCATCGAATTGGGGAGTCGGATTGGATCGGAGCGAGCATCGGACACGATCGGAACGAGGGAGCAGGCATTGCTGAACCGATCCCTACCATCCCCACCTTAGAGGCGAAACAGAGAAGACTGCCGCCATGGAGAGCCCATCGGGCCATCGGGGAGAGAGGGGCGGGCGAGCGTCACTCAGCGACGGAAGGCTTCTGAAAATGTTCGCTTTCTTGGGGTCCTCACGAGGCCTGAGGACCGGTCCTGCGGAAGCGGTCGAGTCCTCTGAGGGCCACGTTGTGAAAAAAACATGACGTCGGGGAGAGGACATCGCTTAACCCATCCCCACCATCCCGACTTGCATGGACTTGGCCCCACGGGCCAGTTTGCCGCGGGGAAATATGCTGCTCCCTTCGGGTTTCGCAGGGCCTGTCCCCACCCGGGGAAGGCGGCTGGTGAGGGCTACAGTCAACCCGTATAGTAAGGATGCGCGGCAAGGATGCGAGGGCCTTGGAAGGTCATGCCGACACTCTGCGAGCGGGGCGCGGCCAGCGAAAGTGGCCAAGGATTGACCGAGGTTGCAAGGATGCGAGGGCACACCCATGGGAAGGTTGCGCATCCTTACTATGCGGGTTGACTGCAACCCGCGTGGGGATGGGGATCGGCTCGTTTCAGACGATGCTGCACGAGAGACGCCAGCCGAGTCCCACGCTGTGGGCCCGAGGACCGAGGGCTCGAGGATCGAAGCTCTCGTGTGGGAGCTTCTTCGGGAGGCCTCCTGGGAAGAGACCTCGCCGCCGCGCCCAGGTCCCACGCGAGGCTCTGCCGATGCCGCAGCCCAGGACGGGCCTGGAGGCCGACTTTGGAGGTCCTGTGACGACGCAGCTATGCCTCTCGATCCCATATTGGAGGCCTGGAAATGGGCACCAACACCAACACAAGGAGGTTTCCTCCACAGGGGGAAGATGATCCTAGATGTCGGTGTTGGTGACAATATGTCGGTCATCTTGGCAGCCAGAATATTACCACCATCACCGAGATCGGAATTCCTCTTCCCTCGGTGGAGGCACACCGCCGATATTAGTGTTGGTGTCAACCTCTAGGGCTGTCACCATATCCCTCGCGTCCTTGAGACGAGTCGCGACCGACGCGCTTTGGGCAAGGCTCGGCTCTTGGGGGGGCGGGGCCTTGCCAAGCCTGGGGGGCCCTCGAAAGACGAAACGGCGTGAAAGAGCGGCCCCTCGACAGACCACGGGAGGGTCCACGCTGCGGGAGAATTACGACGGCGGGGGTCTGGGTTCGGCGGCGCACGCACCGGGGGTGGCGCGAAGGGGGAAGGGGCAGGAAAGGAGGACTTCGAGTAGCTCGGCCTCTTCGGAGAGGCCACCCCCGAAGCCCTCCAGCCATATGAGGAAGCCTTTTTCGGATCTCTCCCCCCTTCTGAGAGGTCTTCTCGGAAGGCTGCGAGCACTTCTGAGAAACCCTCAACCTCTCAGAAGGCTCTCGCCAACGCGAAGCGTGGAACATCCGTGCCACACCATGCAGTGCACGATTACGGATACAGTGCCGCATGTTCCGCTGCAAATGTGCATGCATGCGTGTTCGTATTCAGTGAACATTTTGCTTGATCCGTCGCCGCCGAGGCTCGCATCAAAGATTTTTCGACACGTCCAAAAGCCAGGCAGTCAACAGCTGCGCGCTTGCAGCTTGAGAGCCCTCTAGTTTCACCGTGCACGCCGCCGAGTTGGCCACCCAGCACCCCGACATTCGATCTGGGATCGAATCAAAGGATTGAGAGCAGGGTTCTTGGGCGTCGGCACGGCCTGCTCTGCGGGCCGGCCCAGAGCACTCCGGAACGCTCCGAAAGCGTTCTGGAACGCTCTGGAACGATTGATCCCAGTACTGCTCTGTGCGTACACTGGACTGGCCCGTGCGAGTGGCAGTCGGCTGCACTGTGGCACTGTCCTGCCCATGCGCTCGTCTGGAACGTGTGAGCCCATCGTGCTCTCTTCGTTTCCCTGCCGATGCGCCGTCGCCTGGCGCCTGGCTCGAACGACTGACGGACGGGCTCCGCCCGAGCCCTCCTGGGGCGGCCCCTCGCCGCCCGGGCAGGCATCCACTCAAGCCTCGGCCAGAGCGCGCTGCAGGGAACAAAGGTCTCGGGGACCGACCTGCGGCGCCCGAACCCGGCTGGGCGCCTCGCCACTCTGGAGCGGGCGGTCTTCGCCGCTTGCGCCCTCCACCAGCTGCTGTCAGGCAAGCGGCGACGAGAGCGGAGCCTTCCGCGAGAAGCCACAGCGACCTCACCAGAAAGGGGAAAACGCCATGAACAGAAACTTTTGGCGCTCCACGCAGATTTCTTGGACCTGCGCTGGACCCCCCATGCCTGGCGCGCGGACCGCGCCGGGAGCGGCGCCGGAGGCGCCGCCAGGGGGGCCAGGCGCCGATCCAAGAAGTGCGCGCTGAGGGCCAAAAGTTTCTGTTGATGGCGTTGTTTCTTCGACTTACGCCGCGGCTCGCGCGGGCCGCCAGCGTGGCACGCCGCGAGGAGGAAGACGGGCGCTCACGCGCGGCGTCGCGCGGGCAGCTTGCGCGCGAGCGTCCGCGCCGTCGACCCCGTTTTTGTCTGCATCGCTCGGGTGTCCCTGGCCCGGGGTGTGGAGGCCCCAAGGGCCTCCGCAGCACCCCATCACTCCTTCTCCTCCTTCTCCTCCTCCATCTCCTCCTCCTCCTCCTCCTTCTCCTCCTCGTCCTCCTCCTCCTCGTCCTCCTCCTCCTGCTCGTCCTCCTCCTCCTCCGAGGCCTGGGAGGGGCCCGGGCGCTCCAGGTTAGAGCGCAAAGCTGGGGGCACCTTGGGCCAAGGACACCTTTAGAAAACCCTCGACTCCGGGGTCCGTCTTCGGGACAACAGGACTGTCGAAAGGCAGCTGTTGATGAAACGCCAGTGCTCGGGGAAGGGTTCGAGAGCTTGCGCCTGGCAAGGCATCCGCTCTGTCTGCGGTAATGCCTGCATGCTGCCCTCCAAGCGAGTGGTGAGCGATTCATGCGCACTCGTTTGCCTGTCTACTCGTTTGCCTGCTCGTTTACCTGCTCGCATCTTGAATGATTGGAGTCAAGCAGAAGAGATGGAGAAGGAGAGAGGGGCATGGAGCATGGACGGAGGGGGAACGGGCCGCAATGATGTAGAGAAAGACGGGGAGAGGGACTGAGGGAGAACTCTCGGGAGGGAGAGAGAAAGAGAGAGAGAGAGAGAGACCGACGGAGGGGGAGAGAAACAGAGAGAAAGAGCGATGGCGAGAGAGGCAGAAGCATGGCACGGCAGCACGGCATGAAGGCGCCGTGGCGCTGGTGAATAGCGGCCACCTCCGCCTGCCCCCAAGCCCGACTGCACGCGAGGACAAAAGCAGGCTGCACCAGCAGCGACGTGCGCGCGCACTTGGTGTGAACGAGTGTGCACGCCCACGCTCAGATCAGAGCTGAGCCCTGCATTGCGCGGCTGCGGCCACACACGCACGCGTGCATCAGCGTCTGTGCGCACGCAGCGTTGATCGCGACGACACGGCCGAGTTGTACTGTACATACTCCTTGTACCTGGTGACTGCCTGGTGCGCGCACTGCGCACTGAGGCTGTGCTCACACACCACGTGTTCCGCCAGCGAAGATGCGAGCGGACGCGCGCAGGCAGCCAAGCTTGGAGGAGGGCCATTCGAGACACATCGGCGGTCCTCCCGCCAGAAAGGATGAGGAGGGAGGAAGAGGAGGAGGAGGAGGAGGAGGAGGAGGAGGAAGTAGGACAAGAATGATGTCGCACTGCGATTGGCTCAGGAACGTTCCAGGATGCCTGGAATATGTTGCGGGCCTCATTTCTGCGGCCCGTGTGGAACAGCAGGGATTCTTCGAAATCTCAATAATCTGGGAAATCTTGGAACGTATCATTATCGTGACCTCTTCCTCCTCTGAGCAACAGGAAGGGGGATGGAGGAGGAGGAGGAGGAGGAGAAGAAGGAGAGGCACCGATGCCTCAACTGGCCATCCTCTGACGAACAGGCGAGGGGGGAGGCACCGTCATCGTGCCACCACAAGGGGCACTGCAAAAGAAACGACGAGGCCTCTGTGGCAACGGCGAGCCTCGGCCACGAGCACAGAGACGCTGGAAAACGTGGAAGCTGGAAGCTCAAGCAACGTGGAAGAGGCCTGGGTTGAAACAAGCGGCACGGCGCTGAATCGAGCTCGCCACAGTTGGGATGGGGTCGCCAGGACTGGAAAACTCTAGGGACTCTGGACAGGGCTGAAAAAAGTGCCAGGGCTGCCCCGAGCCACTTTTTCCAACCTCCCTGCGCTAGGGCAACTATCTTCGCGCTTCGCGGTCCACGAAGCGAGATGCGCGATTACCTTCGCTCTTTCTCCCCCCCCCCAAGAGAAGGATGAGGGACTCGCGCCTCCCTCTGATATCGCTCAGACCGCAAAGCGCGAAGCACGACTAACTTCGCACCCTCGTCGTGGCCCCAGCTGCGGCAGGGCCCCCGACAGCAGATCTGAGGAGCGGCCCGAAGGCCAGACCCCCTCCCGAGCCAAGAGCGGCCCTCATGCTTCAGCCTGGAGGCCGCGGGGAGCGAGGGCGTTCCACTACTCGCAGAAGCAACTGCTCGCAAATGACTCGGATACGCGGCGGGGGATCCACGACACGCTTCATCGAGGCAAACATGCGCTTTTTCAAACGTGTGCGAAGTGGCACCTTGCGAGTCGTGGAAAACGCTCGCTGACGCGGGGAGCGAGCAGAGGGCCCCTGGCCGCTTCCGCTCCTGGGGGAGGCAACAGTCGGGGGCGGCCAAGAGGGGGGCGTCCAAGAGGGGGGGCGCGCAAATCATGGCCGGAGGGCCATGTGAACGGCCCAGTGGGGGGGCCAGGAACGTAATGAAATAAGATGAGGCGCCAAGAAATCAGAGGAAATATCATGGTCCACGCCATGATATCCACCCCCCCTAGTCATCACCCCCCTCTTTGCCGCCCCCGAAACAGAAGGCACCGATGCCGGCCCCCCGCGGACCTCTCCCGGGGCGCGCTCGGGCCAGCATCTCTCGAGGAGCATCCGCCCGAGGTGACGAGGAGACTCTCCGGGACGAGCCGCGGCTGCGGCAGGTCCGCGTCGTGTCGGCCCCGGCGTTGATTCTTGAACCCGCGGGCCGCGGGGATCGTTCAGACTTGAACGATCGGGCGCTTCGGAAACGCCGGATCGTGCAACGATGGGCCGACTCTGGGCCGCGGGCGGCGTTCAACCTGAAACGCCCGCGCTGGGGCCGCCGCCGGTCGAGACGGGGCGATCCTGCCGTATCAGTACCTCTTCTAGGTGGCGACGTCCGAACTCTGCCCCAGCAAACCATCGACTCTCCTGCATCGATGGGAGGCGGGGGCAGGGTTCGGATTTCGCCACGTGCTCGACGAATGTCGAACCCTACAGTCAAAGCGTATCATAAGGATGCACGATAAGGATGCAAGGGCCTTGGAAGGCCATGTTGACACTTTGCGAGCGGGGCGCGGCCAACGAAAGCGGCCAAGGATGGACCGAGGAGGCAAGGATTAAAGGGTACCCTCGGGAAGAATGCCCATTCCTTGCTATGCGGGTTGACTGTACCCCCGCCGCCCATCGAGTTGCCTGAATCGTTGATTGGCGAGGGGAGGATTCGGATTTCGCTCCGCGCCCCGCGACACGCGGAGCGTGACGGGGAGCGCGGGCCACCTCATTATCATCCTCATCGTCCTCATCCTCATCCTTCTCATCACCCTCATCATCAGCATCATCATCCTTATCATCATCAGCAGCAGCATGATCCTCATCATCACCATCATCAGCATCATCAGTATCGACAGCATCATCATCATCATCATCATCATCATCATCATCATCATCATCCTCATCCTCATCCTCATCCTCATCCTCATCCTCATCCTCATCCACATCATTATCCTCATCATCATTAGCATCATCATCACCAGCCTCAGCATCACGAGCATCCTCATCATCATCACCACCATCACCATCATCATCCTGACCATCCTCAGCATCTACCTCAGCATGATCATGAGCAGAGTCAGAATCATCATCAGCAGCATCATCAGCAGCATCATCACCATCACTCATCACCATCACTCATCACCATCAGCAGCAGCATCATCACCACCATCATCATCATCAGTATCAGCAGCATCACCATCATCCTCATCCTCATTATCAGCCTCATCATCATCAGCATCATCATCGTCGTCATCATCATCGTGATCACCATGATTATCATCAGCATCATCGTCATCACCAGCATCATCGACATCGACTTCGTCGTCATCATCATCTGCAGCATCCTGATCCTCATCCTCAACCTAAGACTCATCCTAAGGCTCATCCTCATCATCACCATCCACAGTAATATCCCCACCCTCATCCTCATCCTCATCCTCGTCCTCATCCTCATCCTCCTACTCATCATCATGAGCATCACCATCCTCATCATGATCATAAGCATCATGATCATAATCATCATCATCATCATCATCATCATCATCATCATCATCACCACCACCATCATCATCATCATTATCATTATCATCATCATCATTTTCATCACCATCGCCACAATCGCCACCACCATCACCAGCATCGCCATCACCATCACCATACCATCACCATCACACTCACCATCGCACTCACCATCATACTCAACATCATCATCATCATCATCATCATCATCATCATCATCATCATCATCATCACCATCACCAGCATCACCAGCAGCATCGGCATCACCAGCGTCCTCATCATCACCCTCACCATCATCCTCATCAGTATCACCATGGTCCTCATCATTATCCTCTTCATAATCAGAATCATCATCATCAGCATAATCATAAGCATCAGCATCATCATGGTCATCCTTATGGTCGTGATCCTCATCATGATCAGCATGATCATCATTGTCAACATTATCATAAACATCACACAACAGCATCATGATCACCACCGTAGACACCATCAACACCATCACAATGAACCTCGTCGCCATCATGAGCATCATCATCAGCATGAGCATCATCATTATCTTCATCATCATCAGCATCACCATCATCAGCATCATCACCATGATAAACAACTCATCGTCATTATCACAATCATGAGCAACACCATCACCATTACCACCATCACCAACTAATCATCATGATCATCTTCAGCACAACCATGATCATCATCACCAGCTCATCCTCATCCTCACCCCCATCAGCATCGACAGCATCGTCATCGTTGTCGCCGACATCATCATCGTCATCATCATGATCATCACCATCAGCACCATCATCATCATCATCATCACCATCACCAATTCCATCACCATCATGAAGGTATTCATCAACATCATCATCAGCCGCAACGAAACCACCAACACTCTTATCACCACCAGCATAAACAACATCACCATCATCTCATCATCATCATCATCATCATCATCATCATCATCATCATCATCATCATCATCAGTATCATCATCAGCATCGTCCTCATCATCAGCATGAGCATAATTAGCATCATCCTCAAAATTAGCATCATCATCGTCCCCATCATCATCTCATCATCGTTGTCCTCTCATCATCAGCATCATCACCATCAGCAACAGCATCATCATCATCATCGGCATCATCAGCATCATCATCAGCAGCATCAGAATCGGCATCATCATCGTCATCATAGCCCTAGTCATCAGCATCATCAGCATCATCAGCATCAGCATCATCATCTCATCATCGGCCTCATCCACATCATCATGAACGTCATCATCAGCATCAGTATCACCGTCCTCATTATAAGCATCATCAGCAGCATCGGCATCAACATCACCGTCATCATCAGCGACGGCATCATCATCAGCATCGTCCCCGTCATCAGCATCATCAGCATCATCAGCATCATCATCGACATCATCAGCATCATCAGCCTCATCATCATCACCATCATCATCATCATCATCATTATCATCATCATCATCATAATCATCAGCATCGGCATCATCGTCATCGGCATATCATCATCAACGAGCATCATCATCAACAGAATCAGCAGCATCCTCATCGGCAGCAGCATCATCATCATCGGCATATCAGCATCGTCCTCATCAGCATCATCACCAGCAGCAGTAGCATCAGCATCCGCATCACCATCGGCACTATCATCAGCATCAGCTTCATCATCACCGTCATCATCGGCATCATCTACATAAGCAGCATCATCATAATCATCAGCATCATCATCATCAGCATCATCAGCATCATCATCATCATCATCATCATCATCATCATCATCATCATCATCATCATCGGCATCATCGGCATCATCGTCATCGGCATATCAGCATCATCCTCATCAGCATCACCACCAGCAGCAGTAGCATCATCATCAGCATCATCGGCACTATCATCAGCATCAGCACCATCAGCACCGTCATCAGCAGCATCAGCATCAGCAGAATCATCCTCAGAATCATCAGCATCATCATCAGCATCGGCATCATCATCAGCATCATCATCGGCATCGTCATCATCATTATCATTATCATTATCATTATCATTATCATTATCATTATCAGTATGATCGTCACCAACATCGTCATCATCATCGGTATAGTCATCATCAGCATCATCCTCATGATCATCATCATCGGCATCATCAGCATCAGCATCATCATCAGAATCGCAATAACCATCCTCATCATCCGAATCATCGGCATCATCAGCATCAGCATCAGCAGCAGCATCATCATCAGCAGCATCATCATCATCATCATCATCATCATCATCATCATCATCATCATCGGCCTCATCAGCAGCATAATCAGCATCAGTATGATCATCACCATCATCATCATCATCATCATCAGCATCATCATCATCATCATCATCATCATCATCATCATCATCATCGGTAGAATCATCATCGTCCTCATCATCAGCATCATCAGCATCATCAGCATCATCATCATCAGCATCAGCATCACCATCATCGGCATCGTCATCAGCATCATCAGCATCATCAGCATCAGCATCATCATCATCATCATCGGCATCATCAGCATCAGCATCATCATCGTCCACAGCACCAGCATCATCAGCATCAGCAGCAACAGCGTCAGCATCGTCATCATGATCATCATCATCGGCATCACCATCACCATCACCATCGTCATCATCATCCTCATCATCATCATCATCATCATCATCATCATCATCGGCATCATCATCATCATCAGCATCATCTGCATCATCAGGATCATCAGCATCATCATCAGCTTCGGCATCATAATCATCGTCATCATCAGAATCATCGTCCTCATCATCAGCATCATCTTCATCAGCATCATCATCGGCATCGTCATAATCGTCCTCATCATCAGCATCACTGGCATCATCAGCATCCTTATCACCATCATCATCGGCATTATCATCATAAGCATCATCAGCATCCGCCTCATCATCATCAGCATCATCACCATCACCATCATCCTCGTCCTCAACAGCAGCATCATCAGCAGAATCATCAGCACAATCATCATCATCAACATCATCAGCATCATCAGCGGCATCAGCATCATCATCATCAGCATCATCAGCGTCATTAGCATCATCAGCATCAACATCAGCATCATTATCATCAACATCATCATCAACATCCTCGTCCTCGTCATGAACATCATGATCGTCATCATCAACATCATCAGCACCACCACCACCACCACCACCATCATCATCATCATCATCATCATCATCATCATCATCATCATCATGATCATCATCATCATCATCATCCGTGCCCTCCTGCTTGTCCTTCTCACCCTCTTTCCCACCCGCGCCCGTGCCCCGGCCCGTCCGCGCGATCGGCTGCGCCCGCGCCCTCCTCGTCCACCTCCGCGGCCGCCGTCCTGGCGCGATGGCGAGGGGGGGACCTCCCTGCGGCCAAGGCCGGTCATCATGGTCGCACCTGGCATGCAGGCAGCGGGGCCTGGGAGAGACGGGTCCTGGGAACCCCGGGGCTTCTCCCAAGACCTGCGTGTCGTCCCGAACCGTTCTCTGTCGGTCCCCGGGCCCGTGAAAGCCTCCCCCCACCAACAGACAGCAGCGAAGAGCCGCAGGTCCCGTGTCCCTCAGGTCGACGTGTGCACACCACTGCGAGTTCCATTGTTTGGTGGCGACACCCAAGCCCTATGTACCCCCACCAACCGTCGAATGTCGCGGTCGACGGGAGGCGGGGGTAAACTTCGGATTCCGACACGTGCTCTCGAGATTTTCTCAGTTAAACAACCACAAACAAAACACACACACACACAAAACCAAGAAAACAAACAAAAAAAACGACGAACGCTAGATCCGCCGCCCATCGAGTTGTCTGAACCGTTGCTCGGCGAGGGCAGTCTTCGGATCTCGACGCCAAACTTTCAGCGCCCAGGGGGGCGAAGGGGCTCCATTATTGCTCCAATGTTGTTCGCTTTGTGTTTCTGGAGCTGTGACGGGCATCCCTTTCAGGTAGATGTTTCTTCTATAGGGATAGGGCGCCAACCCGCCGACGACCCCTCCTTCCTGCTCATAAAGAGGTCCGCGCACCGCGTGGGCCACCTCTGCGCGCCGCCCACCCCGGAGGAGGGGTAGGGGGTAGCTTTTTGGCCCTGGCCGCTGGGCGCGCGGCTCTGCGGGTGGCCCGGCCCTCCTTGCGTAGGCGTAGGTGGCCCAACGTGCTGGAGCTGCTGAAAGAACAACACGCGCTCAAACCTATAAAGAGAAAAAATTCGCCGCCGAAACGTCAGCGCCCCTGGGTGACCCGGTGATCCGGTGATATGGTGACCCCGACCCGACCTCTGACCCGTTGATCCGGTGATCCGGTGACCCGGTGATCTGGTGATCCGGTGCGATATGGTGATCTGGTGATCTGGTGATCCGGCCTTTGATCCGCTGAACCAATGATCCCAAAATCTGGTGATCTGGCGATCCAATGGTCCGGTGATCCGGTGACCCGGTGATCAAATGATCCGCTGACCCGGTGATCCAATGATCCGGTGATGTGTTGACCCGTTGACCCGGTGATCCGGTGATCGGGTGACCCTGTGATCTGGTGATCCGGTGATCTGGTGATCCGGCCCTCTGACCCTATGACCTGGTGATCTGGTAACCCGGGGATCCGGTGATCCGCTGACCCGGTGATCTGGTGATCCGGTGATCCAATGACCTGGTGATCCGTTGATCTAACCTGGTGATCAGGTGATCCACTGACCCGCAGGTCAGCGGGCCATCGGATCATCGCGATGATCTGGCTGATCCGGTGACCCAGTTGATCCGGTGATCCAGCCAGCTGATCCGGTGATCCAGTGACCCGTTTTTGTGGCGAGCTGATCCGGTGATCCGGCTGATCTGGATGATCGGGCTGATCTGGAAATCTGGTCAGCTGATCCGGTGATCAGGTGGTGACCGGGTGATCTGGTGATCTGGTGATCCAGTGGTTTGGTGATCAGGCCTCGTTCTCAATCATGCTTGTTATCAGTATGCATGTTCTTAGTGTTGTTCTTAGTCGCAATAGTTGTGGTTTATTCTTCGTATTATTGTTATTATTCATTCCAAATACCATTCACATTATGATTCGTAATACTTGGGTGGACCAGCCGTCTTGTAAGTACTGAGCTGACTTGATAAGTGTTTACAAGGTTATGTTAAATTACTTCTGAACTTGCCGTTGAGTTATACGTACTTGTAAGTGACCTGTACGAACGTCTAAGTATCTTAAGTGAGCAGCCGAAGACCCTTCACCTTCGCCTGGCGAAATGCCACGCCATGAAAATTCACCTTGCGAAGCCTTCTAGATTCGCCCGTCGGAAAAAATCAGCGGGCGAAAGAATATACACCCGGTGAAAACAAATCGCCGACGCTCTCCGGCCAAAAAAAACCGTCGAAAGGCACCTCCGGGTAGGGCGCCCCAAACAGGGGGGTGGGGGGGGGGACGGGGCGCCGCCACCCGGGTGGGCCAAACTGGTGGGCCCCCGTCGCGGAAAACCCTCGCGGCACGGAGGCGCCGCGCACCCCGGCGCGGCGCGCCGACGAGGCGAGGCCATCCCCCCTGGAAGGGAGGGGGGCGAGGACAGGACAGGACAGGACATCCGAATGATGGGGTCAACGTCAATGCGCCCGCTAAGGTGCAGTGTGGAGCGCATGCGTAGTTCCCCTGCGCGAATGGTATGCGGCAAGGACTCGACGGCCCTTCGACGGGGGGCCGAGGAGGAGGAAACAGAAAAGAGGGCGGCCGGGGAGGAAGCAGAACTGCGGTTTTGGATACTGCACGGGAGAAATGATGGCGGCAATTAGATGTAGATTGCGGGTCTTCTACTCTGCATACAGTACGCAGATATGCGCCGACGGTCGGGTCAAAAACTGGAGTACCCCCTATGTGAGTCGAGATTGTGCGGGCGATCGGACCACTATGGCTGAGAAGAGTGACCAAAAGAAGAAGGGATCCAGAACTGTCCAAGCACAAGCATACCCTACTTAGACTCGGCAGGGAGACTGCGTCGCTGTCTCAACTGACGGGCGCGCGACGCGTCGGGGGAGCGCGGGCTCATCTGTTGTATTCGCGACAACGGCCGTTACCCGCCCTGGCCGCGGGAAAATCACGATTCGTGATTACCTCCGAGTTGGCTTCGGTCATTCCTAGACATTCCTGGACGGCGCCTGCGCGAAATGCGACGCTACAGGCCCCTCGCCGCCCCCCTCCCCCCCGGCGACGCCCGTCATCGCCAGAGAAGAAAGAATGCCCTCTGCACTGCTCCAAGTTCGGGGACGCACTGACCCAGGTCAATGCAAGCCCAGGTCAGTCAGGCTCTGCAGGATGCTGCAAAATCCTGCAGGATTCTGCAAGATCTTGCGCGCAAGCCCGGGTCAATGGACCCTTGGCTCTGCAGAATCCAGAAAGATCTGGCGATCTGGCTGACCCCCGTTTGCATTGACCCCCGCCTCTCACAGCTCGACAAAGTGCGCACAGGCCAATCCAGCGAAGGGTCGATCTCCCGCGTAGCCGGAGGGAAGAGACGCTGGGCACTCGCGGGGGTCTCCTTGCGGCCGCCGCGACCGCGGGGCGACCTCGACCTCCGGCGGCGCGTCGGGGCGTCGGCGCGGGGCACGACGGAGGGCCGGCGGCGGATGAGCGTGCAGGTCAAGGGCGGCGGCCTTCAGAGAAGGCGGGGAAGCTTCTAACAAGGCAGGGGCCGTCTTAGAAGCCCTCCGGGCTTCTAAGAAGCCTTGCTAGAAGCCTCCAGGCCATTCTAAGAAGGCCCCTGCCTCTCCTCCTGGGAGGAAGGGGATGAAGCGGGGAAGGAGGAAGGAGATCTGTCCGCCCTCCGTCCGTCCTCCCTCTGCTCTTCTCCTCCCCCCTCCTTCCTCCTCGTCCCCCAGCTGCCATCCCAGTTCGAGACTTTGGGCGCTGCTGCAAGGTAGCAGCGAGCCTCCCCGCGGGACAGCAGCCATACGAATCGCCCCGCCGCAATAGGGTTGCAGCGAGCACGGCCGTGACGCCCTGGCCTCTGGCCACGCGGCCCTCTCCGAGGGTCATCTACTACGGCAAGATCGGGCGGGCCTGAGCCCGCCTAGCACAGTCGGGCCAGGTCCCAACGGGCCACAGCTCGGATGCTGCTCAGGCTTTCATCGGCTCGTCGCAGGTTGAGCAGTCATCACAACTCTATGGCCCCGCCATGGCACAGTCAGACAGGCAGCGATGCAGCAGGGGCTGAAGGCAGCAACGTCTCCCAGGATGCAGGCGCGTGGGCTTGTCTGTTCCTGCGGTAATCACACTGAATATTCTGCTCGCCAATGTCTCTGGTGCTTCCCCCCACAGCCAGGCCAGCGCCAGACGAGGAGGGAGGGCAGGTCTCTGACTCCCAAGAGGCGCAGCCAGCAGCAGGAAGACGCTGCTGGCAAGCGCCCAACAGATCAGCCCAAGCACAGCGAGGCCAAGCCGCATAGCCCCATCATCAATCCGTCTGCCTGAGCTGCAGCGGCCAAGACCAATCCCTGTTGGGTCGAGCCACCTTCAGATCCAGAAGAGCTCAAGAAACATCACAAGCGATGTGGACACGCGATGGGCAAGCGATGGACAAGCGTCAAGGTGACGATAAGCACATTGGGCAAGCGATGTGTCTGATCCAATATCATGAACAATCAATCATCCCGCATTGCAGGGTTCAGGCTGAAATATTCGGTCATGTTGCGCATGTACATTCACGAGCAATCATTGCGAGACAAAGTTGCGAATCAAGAAAGGTATCTGAACAGAGCTCGGGGTCGGCTTCACTTGGCAACCGAGGAGGAGCACAAGGCCCAGTTCGCCCTGAACCAGGCCTCTGCGTCTAAGAATGTGCTAATAATGGACGTCAAGCAGGCCGAGCATTTGCTATCATCGTTCAAGGAACTTCAGGAAGCGGAAGAGGGAGGCAGCGAGGCGAGAATTCGAAAGCAGCAGGCGGACGTCCGTGTTCTCATGACGAATGCAGCAGCGCCCACCTCAGGCAGCAGTCCGAAATATGCCTCTTCACTATTCGCTCAGGCCAGCTCCGCGTCTTCGCTTTCAGCAGCAGCGTCCCCATTTGTATGTCCTGCAGTCTCGCCTGCCCCGCCGACCGCTCGCTTCTTGTGATTCAGCAGTTGCAAGAGAATCAGATCCCCCTCACAGGGCAGCTTTCGGGGTTGATCTCTCGCTTCGCAGCTTTTCAAAGCATATCGGAGTCAGTCGCAGCACGACTGCAGCAAGCTCCACTGCCAAGGCAGCGGGACACAGCGGCGGAAGCGCTGCGGCTCGTCGAGGATCACAGGCGCCGCCGGGACCGCCCTCAAATGCGGCCATGCTTCACGCAGCAGCAGCAGCAGCAGCAGCAGCAGCAGCAGCAGCAGTAGCAGCGGCAGCCTCCTCCTCCTCTTCCTCCTCCTCCTCCTCCTCCTCCTCCTCCTCCTCGTCAGTTCGGTACCCCGCCGCAGGCTTCGGCACCGGCGCTGGAGGAGGCGGCTGGCCATCCCACCGAAGAGGACGAGGATTTGCTCCCAAATATCTCGGACGATGAAAATAGGCCCAGCGAGGCCTGAGGCATTTTCTCGCCCCAGACACCAGTGTAGACGGAAACTCAGCGGTGCGCAGGAGGGGGCGAAACAGACTGAGCCCTAGCCCAGAGGTACGAGGCGCTGGAATTCCAAGAATCTGCCGACGCAGCAGCGGCGGGAGCGGCGCAACCAGTTTTGAAAGGAGCCGAACTCCCACATGACGTCCTGTAGCTCACGCAGGAGGACAGCGGCATGCAGTACCAATGTCCTTCGGCAGACAGCACTCACCAACTCGATGAGGCCTCAGCCGACTTCAAACGGCTGCAAGCATCCTCCACTACCACGTTCCGGGCCCCGCAGCGCTGTGCTAAAGCAACCCTGGGACAACTCTCGACAGTAACGTGCTGGCCCTGGCCAAGTTCTTACGTTCGTCTGCGTGCAGTGCCCTTACAGGTCTCTCCTCTTGAAGACATGTCCCCTTGGCAGGAGATGGGGATCTAAACCGACGGATCTGGAGGGGGAGTTCTATTCCGCCAGGCTCCTCTGTTCCTGAAGGGGGTCCCAGGTCGTAGCCTCGGACAACCGTGCTGCTATCTTGGGGCACGCAGCGCAGACACTTGACCCAGCGGATATGTCTGTGGATTCGGTCTCCTCCATGGCTGAGGTTCTGGCTGCGCAGTGGACTCTAGCGTGGGCTCTCCTAGTTCCTCAACTGGGGTCTCTCAAGGTGACGCTTTTGGGTGACAACCAAGGGTGTCTGGACATCATGACTAATGGGGCCTTTTTCAGTGACCATCAAAGAAGCTAGGCGTAATCTTCAAGGGCTCTCCGCCCTGGTCAGCGCCAGAACATCGGGATTCACCGCTCTGCGCGTTCCGTGGCATGAGCTGACCGACCGTGGCATGAGCTGACCGACCCACTTTGTAGGCTCGTTTCCACTAGGCTCTCCGACCTATGGCAAATTAATGTTGCAGCGGAGCCATGCAGTCTGGATTGGGCCTGAGAGAGCACACGTCATATCTCGAACCCCAACAACTTCCAGCAACGCCAGGCACTGCTGCAAGCCCTGTGAAGCCGGCAGAGTTCAGTCTAGCCGACATCCAGCCGCCGCTCGCCAAGCAGACCGTTCTCAGCAAGCACAGGAGGGTTACTTGCTGCAGAATTCTTGAAGTCATCTCCACCAGCGTGTTGACGCTGGACACCCAGGGCGCTCCTCGACAAGCGTCCTCCTGGCTGGTACATTCCTGCACGCATGGCCTATCTTGCCGAAGCTGTCCGTTGGCAACATATTTTCTTGGCTGGAACTTGCGAGACGAGGTACCCAAGGGACGGCCCTTTTCAGGTGCCAATGGGTTTCGCGGTGTGTATTATCACTCTGGGTTAACACGGGCATGATCGACGCCGACTCGTGTCGTGTTCTTCCTCGCCACTACCACGTCTTGCATTCTTGCCTTCGCCTCTTGATCGTCGCTCCGTACTCAACGATAGCAGTGCAACGTTGTGGTCGGGCATGGGTCGCAC
Source organism: Prorocentrum cordatum (assembly GCA_963575745.1). NCBI lineage: Eukaryota > Dinophyceae > Prorocentrales > Prorocentraceae > Prorocentrum > Prorocentrum cordatum. Next base: position 350,002 of record CAUYUJ010011203.1, read on the forward strand.
AGCATCACTGAGCAGCCTCTGCTCGCCAAGTGGTAGGCTCATGCCTCTGTTACGCTGGCTCGTGTCTTTAACCCGAGCACCACTTCTTGGACTCCAACAGTACACTAGGATCTGCGCAGTCGACCAGTGCAGGAGCGCATGCTGACACTGAGAACAGGCCGTGGGCGGCGTTGTTTCATCAAATGCTCATAGAGCGTGATCTCTGGGTTTCGGCCACCGTTTTCCCGCAAGGCCACAATTTGGGCACCACTGTGCTCTCTCTCCCCAGCATCAGGAGGACAAGAAGGACAAACGGCTGGACTACCTCGCGTGCTCTGCCCACCTTTAGGTTCGCGACGCACTGGTTACAACGACTTGGCGATCACTATCACAAATCACAAGGCAATCTCGCTTCAAGTGCACTGTCCCTTCTACCTGCAGCTGGCCCAGCAGCGCTTCTACCCCAGAATCGAGCGCGACGAGGCTCTATTCGACGACCCTGAAGCACGCTCGCAGTTTCAGTGCCTGGTGGAGCTGGAAACTCCGAAACCATACTTCGATATTCACCCTCACGCTCGTTGCTGATGTATTGCATGATGCTCGTTCGCGTGCTGGCTAGTGGCAGGGCACCAAGACAGGCGTGGGTCTCCCAAGAAGTTCTCTCTCTCCCACGCTCTCTCTCTCATCGACACCGGAAACGCTGTCTTGAGGCACTTGAGGAATCTTGGAAGGAAATGGAGGTGGCTAACCTGGCTGCGGCTTTCCTCATTTGGGCAGTCCCTCTGGGAGGAGCGTGGCAGTGGCGATGGGAGTCTGGGCACCGAGCTTGGCATACGCTCATCCAGGAGACGAAGGTCGGGGTCAATGCTGGTCTGGCCAGGATCCAAGGCATCGTGCAGGCTATCCAGAAGATCCCTGAAGGTCCCAAGATCCCGAAGCCTTCGGAGAAACGTCTTCGTCATCTCGAGGTCCCGTCAGGTCTTGGTAGTTACAGAGGCGGTTCAGGCAAGCACGCTGGGTCAAGCCGTCTTCACGAGGAAGGCGCTTAGACAAACGTGCCTGCTTCTCTCGACCCAACTGGTCAACCTGCAGCTCGGAGAAGATGCCCGCAAGCACGCTCTGAGTAGTGCGTCGAATGTTTCTAGCCAGAGTGCACCAGGACATGAAATGTACCGTTGTTTGTTCTACGCAGTTCCCGAAGTCCCGACCTTTTCCCCAGGATAGGCTCTCCGTCCCGAGTCGGTTTTTCGATGGCCCCCAAAGCCGGCGAAGGCCCCGTAGAGGCCGAAAACTTGGTTGCTTCAAGGCGCGATCAATGTCTGGTCTCGGCACCCTCCTGAGGAACGTATGCAGTCGAAATTAACTGGGGAGGACACGCGAGAGGACACAAGACCCTTTCGAGAGACAGCCACACTTCCGCAGGAAAAACGAGGACATGGAACGCGAACGCAAAGGGCACAAGGGCACCCGTGACTTGTGTTCTTCGTGTTTCCTCCGAGCGGCGGCAAACCATGACTAACGATGAATAGCAAAGCCCGGAAGAAAGCGAGGCTGTTTGGATATCCCCTATGGCCTACTCGGCCAACCCTCGAAAACGCACACAGAGGCAGCAGAAGCGTCGACGAAAGATGGGCGGCAAGTCCTCCTGCTGCTGCTCGTGAACAAGGGCAGCCTTTCGACGGCCAGCCCAGGGGGAAGTGAGAGGGGGCGGGCCTTCCAAGAAGGCTCGGAAGGCCTCCGGCCTTCAAAGACATTCTCTGAGCCTGCCCCGAAGACACAGAAAACTCCTCGGAAGGCCCGAGGGCTTCTGCGAAGCCCTGCCGCCCACTGAGAAGGCCTTCGCCTTCTCACTTCCCCCCATCGCTGGCCGCCGAACAAGGGCACCCTTGATCTGAAGCGGTCGACCTACCAACCCAGCCCGACCGCACTCCCTCACCCGCCGCGCCGAGGGCCGCAAGAGCTGGCGGCGTGCCCAAAGCCTCCGAGCCGCGGGCCACTCTGGCACTGAGCACTCCGCCGAGAGCGGGAGGCCTCAAAAGGTGGGTCGGTCCGCGAACGACGAAGCCAGGACGAAGACAAAATCGAGTGAGGACAGGTCGGGAATCTCTGAGATCCGGCGGCTCTGGAGGATGTCTCAGGCCGCCGCTGGCCTTCTCGGAGCATCCCGGCACGCTCTGCATGGGTTCAGGAAGGCCCTGGAACGGACCTCTCCTCGTCCCAGCCCCGCCCTGCAAAAGGCGGGTCGGCCCGCGAACGTCTCCAGGACCTCTGCTCGCTGGCGTCCAAGAAACGAGGCGAAGCGAAGCTCCAGGAGGACGGCCCTACGAGAGCGCAGCGCGTGGACTGGAGCCCGGGAGGCACTTCGGATCCCTGTGAGATTCATGAGGGTGAAAGCTCGCGCAGGAGACGGGCGACGAAGCTCCCCGGGCCCACCCTGGCCAGATGTGGAGAGCCGCGAGCCCAGCCTTGGCGACGAGGATCCCCAGGGAGTCCCAGAAAAAGGAACCACCATCGAACAAACAAAAACAAACCCGAGACGAAACGAGACCCAGACAGGAGGATGATTCATCATGTCCTCTGGACCTCTGCTCGGGGGCGACCCAGAGGGGGTGGTGCAAATCATGGCCCGAGGCACGTGCGCGGCCCGGGAGGGGCCAGGGGACGCGTGAAAAGCTGGGGAGGGGGCCGTGAGATCTGGGAGTAATCATGGCCCCCGCCATGACACGGTAGGGGGAAACAAGTAGTGGACACTCCCCCGCTCCCCCAAACTCAAAGTTGGCGCGCGCGGGGGAGACTGCGGTCGAAGTGGAACTGATCAGACCCATCGCCGACTCTGAACAGTGGGAGGATGGAGAGGGCGTTGACCGATGAATGCGACATGCGTGTTCGCTATTGTTGTCCGAGGCCTGTATCCATCCCCCAAGTCGTCACCCCCTCCAGGACGTCCCAGACATGCTGGAACTCCCGCCCTGTGCCATTCCCAGACACCCGACGATGTGATGTTTTCTATGCGGGCATTGGTCCAGGGGCACATAAAGCAAAACGCCCGGATTAACACAAGAAACGCATCCCCGGCTCGCCAAGACTGGCGCCCAGAGGCTGCTTCGGGCCCGCCAAGACAATCACAAAAAGCTGCACGGGATCTGGAAGCACACTTCGCCCGGACGGGGGTGACGATGATGGCAAGGATGGGGAAATGACGACGCGTCAGTCTTCCGTGACAAACCTTCCCGCAGTCCGAAGCCAGGAATGGATGATGTGATGGTGATGGTGATGGTGATGGTGTTGGTGATGGTGTTGGTGATGGTGATGGTGATGGTGATGGTGATTATGGTGATAGTGATGGCGATGGCGATGGTGACGGTGATGGGGATGGGGATGCTGATGGTGATGATGGTGGTGGCGAAAATGATGATGCTGATGTTGACTAGTATGATGGTGTTGGTGGTGGCGATGCGGATGGTGGTGATGATGATGGCCGTGGTGATTGTGGTGTTGTCAGAAACGAAGCTCAGGATAATGAGTGGTGATGATGATTATGATTAAGTTGGTGGAACATAAAAGGATAACAATTGCAAAAGCATATACTAAAACATATTGGTAAAACTGAGATTTAGAAACATAATAATGAAAATGATAATAATGGTACCGCTGGTATTGATGATGATGATGGTCATGATGGTGATGGCGGTGATGATGAGAATGACGTTGCTGGTGATAATGAATGACAACTGATTGAATGAATGAGTGACTGGATCCATGATGATGATAATGGTAAACATGATAGTGGTGCTGATGATTGCAATGACGATGGATGTAATGATAATGCTGATGGTGATGATGGTGCTGACGGCGATGGCGATTAAGGTGATGTTTGCGATGACGACGATGACGATATGATAGTGATGATGGTGATGGTAATGATGGTGATGGTGACGAGTATGATGACGATGAAGATGCTGCGGTTGCTGATGATGATGACGGTGATGACCATAGTGTTGCTGATGATGACGATGATGATGATGCTGATGCTGCTGCTGGTGGTGACGATGCCGATGTTGATGATGATGATGATGAGGAAGATTTGTTTGACCTCCACAGGCCCACCGCATAGTGCAAGCAACTGGCAGTGCGGGACCTGCCTGCTCTGAGCGCGACTCAGACAAGCTGACCTGAAGGGTCGCTTGAAGGGTCGGCTCCAGCGCGCGGGGCCAGGAGGGGGCCCGCGTGTCCTCATCCTCCTGCGCCTCGAAAGCTCGACGCCCCCGCCTCAACGCATCTCTATGAGATGGGGCGGGCATCGCTTTTCGGGCTGCGACGCTGGGCGGACAGAAGAGGGAAAGAGCGGCCTCCTCCTCCTCAAAGCCGCGAAAAGGAGCCCCCCCGCACCACTCGCATCTGCCGTCTCTCGCCTGGCCGAGCCCCCGAAGTCGCACACACACACACACACACACACACACACACACACACACACACACACACACGCACACACACACACACTTTCACACACACGCACACACACACACACACACGCGCCCCTTTAACCGCAGGGGGCCCGGCTGCAATGGGCACCAGGTGGGGCGGGGGCGGGGAGACGAGGCCTGCGGCGGCAAGCGCTGACAAAGCACCAGCGGCGGCGGCAGACGGAGCGGAGGAAGAGGCGCACTCCTGAACGCGGGCCTCGCCACGGACGGAGGGCCCACGCCCATCCTCAAGAAAACAAATGTCGAAACAGGCAATACAATTGTCCAAATCGACGGTGGCATTGAGCTTCTGCTTGGAATAATGCGGATGAATGCCCTTCTCGAGCGCTCGCCACCAATATCTAGCAGCACGGGAAGGCGGCTGGCAACGCTCTCCTAGGCCTCGGACCGAGGCGCCCGAAGAGCGGCACTCGCGGCGCAGGCAGATAAAAATTCGCCGGCCCAACGGGCCAGAGGCGTGCTAAGATCTCCGGTAACTGGTTAACAATTTTCTAGTTCGCGCGCGCGGGGCGGCCCCTGGGGGTCCCCGGACGAAAAGTACCCCGACCAGGTCCCGGCCGGTCCCCGGCCGGGTCCCGGCCGGGTCCCGGCCGGGTCCCGGCCGGGTCCCGGCCGGGTCCCCCCGAGCGCTCCATGAGCGCACCAACAGGGCTCCGAGACGTCCCCGAGAGCCCCAAGAAAGGCCAAGAGGCCCCCAAGAGGCCCCCAAGATGGTACACGAGGGGTCCGACATGCCACAAGATCGCTCCAAGACGCCCAAGATAGCCCCCAGACGCCCCAAGAGGCCTCCAAGAGCACTCCCAATAGGGCCCCCGGAGGCAAAAATCATTGTTTTTCCATAGGTTTTTGAGAGATTTTGGAGCTTCCACCTTTTCGGCTTCCCGACGCCCCAAGACGGCCCAAGAGGCCCCCAAGATCGCCCCAAGAGGGCCCAAGAGGCACCCAAGAGGGCCCCAAGATGGCCCAAGAGGGCTCGAAGACGGCCCAAGAAGCCTCCAAAACGGTCCAAGAGGGCCCCAAGAACGCCCCCAAAGGGGCCCCAGAGAGGGAACACGAAACAACATTTCGAGCCCTCGGCCCTAAGAAGCCCCTACGAGGCCCCTAAGAGGCCCCAAGAGGCCCCCACGGGGCCCTCAGGAGGCCCCCAAGAGTCCCCCAAGCGGCCCCAGGAGGCCCCCCAAATGCCCCCCCGAGCGCCCCAGGAGTCCCCCAAGCGGCCCCAGGAACCCCCAAAGCGCCGCATTGACACCAGGCCCTCGGGCAAACGGCAGACATGAGACTGTATGGGCCGGCGGAATGAGCGAAGCGATTAAATAACTGAACCATCCGAGCAATTGAACGCCACCGTTCGGCGGCCTAGCCCCCGCTGCCTCGCGGCATGGAGCTGGGAAGAACTGACGCCAGAGCCAGGCGGGGGGCAAGTCTCTGCTTTCCTCCGACCCTGCAGACAAACAACGCACTTCCGAATGCCACTCCATCTCTCCCACCTATGAGGCACGGGGGGGGGGGGGGCTGAGCAGCGAGGAGGGGCGCCCAGGTGGGGCGCGCGGCACATCGGGGGGCAATTAAGGCCAGAGCGGAAAAAAGTTGGCCGCAATAATACAGCGTGCTCTGGCGGCATCGACAGGCTTCGCGACAACTTCCATATCGCGGGGGGCAGACGGGTGAAGCTAGAGGCCGCGCTTAGCTCCTATCTCGGTGTCCGAGTTGCCCTTGCGAAGAAACCGTTCGCGAGCTGAAAGGCCTTCCTCCTCAAGGGCGAGGTGGGCCTTTACTTTCACGATGCTGTCTAAAACCTGGCCCGTATTAGCACTGGCCTGCAAAGTCATTCCAGAATAATGCATCATCCCTGAATGTCTCTCTGGCAGAGGGAGGCAACTCTGGTAAACCACATTGGCACAATCTGAATACAAGATAGACGGGAAAATCATAAACTGAGAAACCACACAACTGGCCGAGAATTTCGCAGCCTGCGGAGTCTGAGGGAAGAGGGGCCCATACAGGGACCCTGACCTCTCCAAGGCACTCCCCATCATCGGAAGTCATTGAGATAAGATAGCTCACGCCGCGCGTGATAACTCACGAATGGGACGGCGCCGGCATGATCCATCGATGAAGAGGCGCCCGCACACCCCTCCGTTAGCTGGGGCCCTTGGGCCCTCAGGGCTCAGGAGCTCAGCGCGATGCCGCGCGTACACCAAGGAGTTGGCCCCTTCGAGAGCAGGCCTGGGCAGCCAGCCGGCGGGGTGAGCGAAAGCCCCTCTAGCGCACAGGCAGATATCTTCGCTGGAGGCCTCAGTGGACAGAGCAGCAAGAGCAGCAGTAATAATAGAGGCGGGGACCAGCTGGGCCCTTGACTCGGCAACTTCGCCATCGGGGCACTCCCAGACGGCGGGCGATGGAATCGGGCGCCTGGCACTTCGGGCACAGCGGGTCGATTTCATATCCCGTGCTCAACGCGCGATCGGCCGTCCAAATGGCGCATCTGGTACAGGCGCGGACCCATCCACGCTGGGCAGGGGTGAATCTCTTGGAACTGCAGGCGGCTTTGGGGGAACCCAGACCTCCCCGACATCCCATTTACCACCCAAGTCCCGTTCCAAATTCCCCATGTAAGCATCCCGACACAGCGCTTCTAAAAGCTTAGGGGAGGGTAAGCCCAACAAGAGCTGGTAGCCCCCGTCGCCAACAATCGTCACGAAGTTGGCCCTCCCCCAACCCAGGCGAAGCAGAGAAAGGCGCATCCCAGAGAGAGGCCCCTCCACAGTGGGCCACGCGACCCTCTCGAGGCCGAGTGCACTGCGCCGAGAGCGGAGATCTTCAGAAGAGAGAGACCCGTTGAACACTCTGGCGCGCGTGATCCATAGTTCCCCACGCCATCTCAAGATCGGGGCGCCCGCAGCTCTCCAGCACGGGTCGCCCGAGAGAATGCTGACAGCAGTAAGAGTTCTGCTCTTGGCAAAGGGCCTGACAGTAGAGAACGCTCGACGTCTCATCAGCAGGAGCTGCCGATCGCTGACACCCAGAACGCCCGCGCCGCACGCTCCTCCAGCGAGGAGCCCAGCAGCGAAAATCTTGGGGGCAGAACGGCCAGCGCGCTCAGACTGCTTCCTGAGACGACGAGCCTTCCGACACATGAGAGCCGCCCTGGCTTTCATCTTGGAGCTCCTGCCTGAGACTCTGGCAGAGCGGCCCGCGCAAAAGCCAACTCCAAGATTCACAAAGGAGTCCAGCACTCGGCACCCGAGTTGGCCAAGGGCGCGGGAAATGTCGCCAGTCTTTTGTTTGCCGGACGCCACCGCGCAGACCTTCTCAAGAGACCATGGACAACCCATGTCCGTGGTGATGGCACGATGCAGGAGGATCGAGGTCGACGCGATGTCTGCGGCGACTTGCTGGTGACGACCAGCGCTCGACACTCCAGCGTCGTCGATATGCGCATCGAACTCGAGCGGTCTATGCCGAGGGGGCCGATCGACCGCGTCCACGGAGAAAACCGAATGCGCGAAGTCGCGAAGCTGCACCCCGCGATCACACCATTAACCACGAAGAAAGGCCCATCAAGCAGGCCCGCAATCAAGATGAAACGTCCGCACCGGTAAGCATAAATCAAAAGACGAGAAATGGCCGAAATGACCGAGGGAAAACAATGGCGCTCGCATCTATCTCCCAAGATCCAAGCTGATCGTCTCATAATATGCAAGCATGTCGTAGAAAACGCCGGCACTGCATCCCCTGCGACCCGTGCCCGCCAGGGCGCGGACCGATTGGCGCCAGACGACGTCCGGCGCCCCCCAAAAGGCACCAGCAGCCCAATGCCGACGGGGGCGTCGCCGCGCCCAGCCCAGGGCACGGGAGCGCCGAAGGCGGCCCCACACCCTGCACCAAGAGCAGAACACCCCTATCGGCCTGAAGCCGCCAGTGGCCTCGCTGAGGAGCGCGGGCAGCACCGCCGAAATCTGCCGCGGCAAAACCCCAACCGCCTCCATCACTTCGAAGAGCATGCCCAGCGCAACAAGGCCATCGTCGCGCAACAGGCGATAGCGCCCGCAGCCAAACCACCATATGTGACAGCCGAACCCTTCTAGTAACGCTCGGACGCGGCTCGGAGCTGATCTAGAGTGGCCCCGGGAAAAGCCTGAACCAGAGAAATGGGCATAGCCTCACCAGAAGCCAGAAGCCCACCCTCAGAACTTGCTGAATTTGCCACCCTCTTTGGCGAGCAGAGACAGGGGATCGGCCACCGCCGAGCCATCCGCCGCCAACGTCGTCGTCGGCCTCCAAGGGAAAGGGCCCTCGGTGACGGCGCGGACCCCCTTGGCCCCTCGGCCCGGACCTTCCGAGAGCCAAGCCCGCCAGTCCGCATTGGATCTGGAACGATACGCGGCGCCCGCGGACACCTCCGACGACCACTGGGCCGGGGCACGCTGCTGCGCGAAGCGCCTTACATCCAAAAAAGAAGACGCAAATTCTGAAGCGTGGCCAACAATCGAAGCAGGCCAGCAGAGGAGAGACGCATGGATGGCCTTCGACTGCTCAGACACACCTCGGCTGTCACGCTGCAGGGAGACCAAGCTCCGAGACTGGGCCCCCGCCACGCGATGGCACGGCGGGCGGGACACCTTGGTTTACCACCCCTTCCAACTACCGATCTCCACATCAACTGAGGCCCCGAATTCCTTGTCCCAGCCCTGACTAGGTCGGCGCCGAGGAGCGGCATCAGCTCTACCTCGGCGACGTTGGCCCAGGCCCAGGCCCCGTTGCCTCGGGCAAGAAACTGAGCAGTCCTGACGCCGCCCCCTCTCTCAACCGCATGCAAACCTTCCTGGGCCACATCCAGAACCCGCCCCCAATCCTGCTTAGGCTTGGGACCGAAACAAAGATGGACGGGGAACGGCGGTGGCTTCCGAAAACTCAGCGCCTTCAGGGCAGCAGGGGCAGGGTGAAAAGTGAGACCGACAGGGCGGCGCGGGCTCAACTCAGCGGCCATGGCCACGCAACATGAGGCAGCAGCCTTGCCGAGACCCCCGCTGCGCACAGAACAAAACCATCCTTGACTGGCTGCCATCCCCGAAGAAAGCGCAGCCTTCTGGATCAAGGAGTTGGCCCCGGAGCTCAGCAACGAACTTCGAAGAGGCGAAGTCCGACGGTGGAAGATTGACCCCCCCCCTCCCTCCAAGATCAAAGGAGCCCGAAAAAGAGGGGCACCCGGCACCGAGAGGGGGACAACGCATTCGTATCACGCCCCGAAAGACCTTCGCTGCGGCGGAGATACACGCTTCCAACTCGAAAAGTGCCCCTCCCCCCCCTGGAACTTGCACGTCAGCAGCCATCGCGTGGCCCTGACCCATTACGAAACCTTCCACAGGGGCAAAAAGGCCCAGCCAGTCGCGGACGAGAACCGCAACTCCCCCCGGGGTATCAGTTTCAATCTCCCGCGCAGCGCACAAGAAAGACTTCCATCCATTACGGGTGCACCACGTTCTGGCTGAGTAGATCGTCTCAGCGCTCAGCAGTCGACGCTCCTGCACCAACGCGACGTTGGCAGGCGCGTCCGGCAACAGCTTCTTCAGGGCGCCCCAAGCCTCCACATTCATGCTGCGAATGACGAGCTGCACCGAGCTCGACCCGTCGGGCCCCTGGACCAACTCCACGGGGCTGCCTGCGCCTGGATACGCCAGGACAGGGTAAACATTTAGAACGAGCTCCAAAATCGGCCAGCTTACAAGGGGAGCCAGCCGGCAGGGAATGGGTCAGTCGGCCCCCATACACAAAACTCGCTGAGCCCTCCACGGGGTGTGACGCACAGCCGACAGCAAGCCTCGGAAACGATTCGCCGGGCGCGACCCCGCGCGCCAGGGGGAGAGGGCGACGGAAGAAAGGCCGACAGGCCACATAATAACAGTTAGACTTGTCTGCAGGGTCAAAAAGAGGCCTGGTAAACTGGCCCGACGAGGCATTCAGGCGAGCAAATCCAAGGTCGTGAAGTCGGTCACCGTGCGACTGATGAGCATGCCCCCCTTCAAGCTGACGCGGCGGCTGAAGGGGTGGGGCACCTGGCTCTGCTGCAGTACACATCGTGTCCGTGCGCGTACATATTCTTCTGAAGCCGATGGTGCAGCTGGCGAAGAGAAACGGGCAGCGGCAGGCTCCGCAGGGGGCTTGGGCTCGGCGGAGCCGTCGACCTCAATTCCAGCTCCTCCATCAGTACCGTTGTCGCCTCCGCCAGTCTGCGGTGCTTCTGCCATTCGCCTCCGCTTGCCAGCCAGGCGAGCCAGCTGTTTCTTCTGCTCCTCGCGGAACTTGGCGGCCTGCTCGGCGGCGGCTCCGAACAGCTGCTGGACGTTCTGCGTGATGGCCTGCTGCATGGTCTTGAAACGTGCCTCCGCCTCAGCCTTGTCCTCTGGCGACAGGTCGTACCCGGCATCAGGCGCCAGCAACGAGTCCATGTTGATGGGGAGCTCCTTGCCCTGCAGGATGTCATCGATCGGGATCGCCGCGGTAGCCTGGGCCGCAGGTGCGGTTTCAGCTGCCGCGGAGCCTCCCACCTGCAGGTGCAGCTCCTTAACCAGTTCTTTGCGACGAGCTTCTGAATTGGCAAGGTCTTCAGTGAGAGACTGAACCACTTGGCGCTGCGCACCCAAATCACATTAAAGACGCTCCTTGCTGAGCCTACCCTCCAAGGTGCGCATTTCCGTGAAGGCTTTCCCCACACGCTGCTGCAATGGGGGCTCAACCTTCTGCTCCGAGCGCTTGGAGTCCAAAAGTTTATGATACTTGGCTGCTCCGTCCGTGTCGCCCATGCCTTGCAGCATGGCCACCAACTCGCCCAGGCGAGCGGTCTCCGATGCTGTACCTGGACGGGACGAAGTGCCTCCTAGGAGCTGGAACTGAAGGCCTGGATGAACAGGAAGATCAGCAGACCAAGTCCCGGGAGGAGGCGGCGACCTGGGCTGCCCTCCTTCACGCCATCCCTGCCAGGCGCCGCGCGGCTGGGTGACGAGGTCGCACGAGGGTGCACTGCGCCAGGTCCAGCAGTGCTTGCATTGCTGCCACTGCTGCTTGTTCTTCTTGCACCCGCATGCCGTGCATGTCCACGTCGAAAAGTTGCCTGGGCCCGAACTGCCGTCCCCCTGCCATGGCCAGCCATCATGCCACCGAGGCGCGCGAGAGGACACGGGAGCCATGGCAGCGCACTGACTGCGGGAGAAATCTTGGAATCACGTAAACTTGGCCCGCAGGAGCGCGTGCCCCTTTGAAGAACAGCTCCTGCAGCGCTGCTAGAGCGCAAAGGAGCTGGAGGAGGAGGAGGACGAGGAGGAGGTGGAAGAGGAGGAGGAGGAGGAGGTGGAAGACGATCTGCGAGGAGAGGAAGTGGAGGAGGCGAATAAGGTCTTTTCCCTGTCTCCCCTCTGTCCCCTTCGAGCCCCCCGGGGGGGGCCACGGCGGCTCAAAGGCGTGGAGAGCCGCTGTAACCCAGACATGCGATGCCCCGATTGTTTCAATACGGGGTTCCCGGAAGTCCCAACCCGTTCCCCAAGGCGGGCTTCTGATCCCGAGCCCTTGTTCAAAGGCCTCTGGGGGCCCAGCCGAACACGGTCTGAAACCTCCCCGTCTGTTCGGTACCATTACAGTTTATTCTCGAGCGTGCGACGTGCGATGCGTCCCACTCCCGTCGCACATGTTGCAACGGCGGCAGCAGGTACTGAAGATTCATAATCGATACTTGAGGGCTACAAAAATAAACCACCCGTCGACATCTTCGAGGCCAACAAAACTTCTCCCGTCGTGTTCTGTGCTGCGACGCGGGCATCTCTCGAAGGGTCTGGGCCATCCGCCAGCCATTCCCCCCTAGAGAGCCTAGGCCCCTTGGCCTCTGGCCTGGACACCCCGCGTCCCCCTCAGCGCGGTGACGGGCAAGTGCGGCACCGAATGTCCTCCTCCTCCTCCTCATCCTCCTCCTCCTCCTCTCCCCTCCTCCTCCTCCTCCTCCTCCTCCTCCTCCTCCTCCTCCTCCTCCTCCTCCTCCTCCTCCTCCTCCTCCTCCTCCTCCTCTTCCTCCACTCTTCGATTATCCTTCTCCTCCCCCTCCTCCTCCTCCTCCTCCCCTCAACCTCCTCCTCTTCCTCCTCCTCCGCCTCCTCCTCCTCCATCTCTTCGATTATCCTTCTCCTCCTCCTCTTCCTCCTCCTCAACCTCCTCCGCCTCCTCCTCGTCATCCTCCTCCTCTTCCTCCCCCTCCCCCTCCTCCTCCTCCTCCTCCTCATCATCCTCATCCTCATCCTCATCCTCATCCTCATCCTCATCCTCATCCTGATCCTGATCCTGATCCTGATCCTGATTCTGATCCTCATCCTCATCCTCATCCTCATCCTCATCCTCATCCTCATCCTCATCCTCTCATCCGCATCCTCATCCTCATCCTCATCCTCATCCTCATCCTCATCCTCATCCTCTCATCCTCATCCTCATCCTCATCAGCATCCTCATCCTCATCCTCATCCTCATCATCATTCATCATCATCTCATCATCATCATCATCATCATCAGCATCATCATCATCAGCATCATCATCTCATCAGCATCATCATCATCATCATCATCATCATCATCATCATCATCATCATCATCATCATCATCATCATCATCATCATCATCATCATCATCATCATCATCATCATCATCATCATCATCAGCATCATCATCATCCCGTCTTCCTCCTCCCCCTTCTCCCCCTCCTCATCCTCCTCCTCCTTCTCCTCCTCCTCTTCTTATTAGTATTCTTATTTTTCTTCGTCTTCTTCTTCTTATTCTTCTTCTTCTTCTTCATCTTCTTCTTATTCTTCTTCTTCTTCATCTTCTTCCTCCTCCTCATCCTCCTCCTCCTCCTCCTCCTCCTCCTCATCATCATCATCATCATCAGCATCATCATCATCATCATCATCATCATCATCATCATCATCATCATCATCATCATCATCATCAGCATCATCATCATCATCAGCATCATCATCATCATCATCATCATCATCATCATCATCATCATCATCATCTCATCAGCATCATCTCATCAGCATCATCATCATCATCATCATCATCATCATCATCAGCAGCAGCAGCAGCAAGCATCATCATCATCATCATCATCATCATCATCATCATCATCATCATCATCATCATCATCATCATCATCATCAGCATCGTCATCATCATTTTCTTATTCCTCCTCTTCCTCATTCCTCTATTCCTCCTCCTTCTCCTGCTCCTCCCCTCCTCCTCCTCCTCCTCGTCCCTCCTCCTCCTCCTCCTCCGCTCCTCCTCCTCTCCTCCCCTCCCCCCCTCCTCCTCCTCCTCCTGCTCCTCCTCAACCCTTCCTCCGCCTCCTTCTCCTCCTCCACCTCCTCCTCCTGCTCCTTCTCCTCCTCCTCTTCCTCCATCTCCTCCTCCTCCTCCTACTCCATGTCCTCCTCCTCCTCCTCCTCCTCCTCCTCCTCGTCCTCCTCATCTCCGTCATTTCTCCCCCAACGAGGATGGGCCCCGCGTCTCCCTCGGCGGGGCGGGAGGCATGTGCGACGACGCAGCTGGGTGGATGCTGCAGGCTGGTGCGCGAGAGCGCGCGGGACAGGAAAAGGAAGCGTGCCAGTCCGTGTGCAGGACGACAGCAGTCTGCATGCGTTAGAAGCGCGGCACGCAAAACAGCGCGTGTTGGTTGACACACCAGCCGAACTGGACAGACGCCGATGAACGCGAGCGGACAGATGATCAAAATCCCACCAGCCCTCTGGGCGTCGGTGGTGTAGGGCGTTTCCTCTTCCACCCCTCCCTCTTCCTCTTCGGGGAGGGGTTTACCCCTCCCCCTACCCCCTCCCCACTGACCTGGACGGGGGGGGGCCGCGAGCGGTCAGAGCGTCCAAAACGGCCTCGGCGAGGAAGCCAAAATCATTGATTTTACTAGGGTTTTGGCCCCATTGTGGCCTTCTGAGGGGGCAGCGCTAATTAAAGCTCCCCTCTTCTTTGATCGATGTCCTCCACGATGGCCGCAAGAGGCCCCCAGGATGCCCCAAGAGGCCGCAGGATGGCCCCAAGATAACCCCAAGAGGCCCCCCAAGGGGCCTCCAGGAGGCCCCCAAGAGACCCCCAAGAGGCCCAAAGAGACCCCCCAGAGGCACCCAAGGTGCTCCCAGAGGCTCCATGTTTTGCCTCCTGAGGGGGCAAAGATGGCCCCAAGAAGCGCCCAGGAGGCCCCCAAAGGCCCCAAGATGGCCCCAAGAGGCCCCAAGAGGCCCCCAGGAGGCCCCAAAGCGGATCCCGAACGGCCCACAGAGGCCCCCCCCAAGCACCCAAGACGCCGAAAAGCCCCTCAGGACGACCCTCTACTCGCCTGGGCGTCGTTTCTGGACGGGCTGGTGGGGATACTTTTTTTCTTTTTACAGCCGCAGGCGGAAGCGCCAGCGGCGGGAGGTCGCGGGCGGGCCGCGGCCGCGACTAAATCACCTAACGCGCGCGGGGCCGCGGATCAGGCGGCTCACTACAGCGTCCAGGGCGGTAGGGCTGGTGGGGATACGCGAAGCGTCTAGAATTTTCGATAACTGCCGACATTGCATTGCAAAAGGAAATTTGGTTGGTCTTGTGCCCACGATGGTTGTCCTGGTGATTTGCAGATCGGGGGTCCATGCTGTTTCTGCCCTACGCAAGCTTCAAAGGATGAGGAGGAAACCTGACGAGCGTGACGGCGCGACGACATCTGGCAGTGCAGCGCAGACGGCAGGAGTCTGCAATAGCCCCGGACTCGGGCGGAGGGAAGAAGAGGAGGGAGGAAGGAGGGGTCCCGGGAGTACGTGGTCTTGCCCCTCCCCTCCCGTAAGACGAACTACCCAAAATGAGTAAAAGGTCGCTCTCGAGAGGTCCCGGGAGTACGCGGCGATATCGAGGGGGAAAAAGCGGCAGGAGGGGAGGAAGTGGGGAAAGGATACAATGGCGTCGTGTGAGCATCCCCGACGGTCGAGGCGACAATTCATGGAACTTCTCGCACACAGCGTCAAACCATGTTCTGCAAACTCTTGCTTGCCGGGGGATGAGAAGGCATGTGAAAGTGCGTGTGCTCGAACAGGATCGTACTTCAATGGGACGGTGACTCCTCTTTACCTCACCGTGGCAACTAGACGGAATGGCTAACTACTACCAAAAAACTCTGTGCCGCCTCGCATGTCAAGGACCTTTCCGATACGTGCGATGAGTTCGATTACACGTACACTTGGCCATTGGCCATATGGCGCGACAAACATCCAACCTGTAGGACTCGCGCGAGGGGAATCATTACCGTGAGGCTGGTCATAGCATCCTACAGACAAGGCATGAACAAACAGACTTGACTTTGATGTCTATCAATAGGCTGTCTACGCGCGTTCTTGGTACCATACCTGTCGCCCTGCGCACCTCGTTTCGGTCACTCCCGTCCGCATGCGATGCGCAACCAACTGAGAATGGAGCGGGGCAGAGCGGCGGCCAATCACGCGTTCACCCGTCCCACGGGACGGCTCCACAGTGCGCAGCGCGAAAGGAGAGGCCAGAAGGGCATGATACAGTGACGCGGTGAAGCACCAGGAAATCAAGCAGCGTGGCACGATGCCCGAGCAAGTGAGGCAGGCAGAGGATTCGGCGCCTGGATTCTGAGTAGCTATAGTACTCGTAGTCAGAGTAGTAGTCGTACTCGGAAGGGCTTGGACGCCTCACGCGTGTGCATTTATATGTCTTTGTTGCTGGAGCGAGTGAAGGCGACTTCACTGAGTATCAAAAAATGATGCGCTGGTGTTCTCTCGGGATGTGAATGCCAGCAGGCTCATGTCGAGATGACGTCGGCGTTGGTGCCTGGCACCCCGTAGATCGCCTATTATTGAACCATCGTGGCGTTCCGAAAGCGCAAAACGTTCGACATCCGTATATTCTGGGCCACGGGCGGCGTTCAACCCTGAACGCCCCTGCTGGAACCGCCAGCGCGGCAAGGCGGCACGAGCCTGCTGTATGCGCTGATGTCTTCTTGGCTTGGTATACGCATACCTGGCCAATCCCCGCTGAATGTGCAATTCCACCTGCTCAAAAATTTGAAGCATCGCCAACAAACTATTACAATTCAGACCGTTACCATACCGCTTTGCGGAGCAGGGACCGAACGCCCCTGCATTCCCATAAGTTTACCACGATATGTTCGTATAACCCAGAAGAGATTCTAAACCCAATGCGTTGAAACAAGACAGTCTCAACCCGAAATGTTCTGAGAACATGATTGCAGATCTTAGCACATTTTCTGGCGGGACAATAGGCAAGCCAAGACGCCTCGCCACTGCTTGAACTTGACTGCTGATGGACTCCGTGCACGCAGTCGATAGCAATCCAATTCTGACAGCAACGCGATCATAAGCAAATGATAATCACCTTACCAAAAGGCTCAATACACACCATGCGCCGCCGGGCAGAATTCCTGACAGGTTGCCTCTCGACTTAGATGGAAAGTGCTTCATCTGGCTCAATCGACACGGGGACGCAAAGAGCAGCCTGCTGGATACAACGAGATGGGCTACTCGCTCTGGACTTGGACGCGACAACAAACCTGCTCTGTGGACCTCTCCTGGGGTGCGCCCTGAGCAGAACTTCGAGACGAATTCAGCCGTGGCAACGAGGGCCTCGCAGGAGGCCCACAAAGTGCGAAGGAAAGGGTGCCAGCATCCGTACCTTCTCCTCTGGGTGACGACGTCGGCCTGGTTTCTGACAGCGCGTGAACCGTTGAGCCTGGAACCATCTCCGCTCTCGGAGGTCCCCAGCAAGCGTCGACCCCACCTCTAAGTGCGCGCGCAGAAAAAGTTGCCGGCGGTCGGCTGTTCGGCGTTGGCAGAGCCGCAGGCGGCAGCAACGTGCGACGGGTCAAGAAGCAACGTGCGGGGACAAGAAGATCACAATGACGTAGTCCGAGTGCGCACCGAATGGCATTCGCAACCGATGACTTTTCAGACGAACAAACGGTGATCGTCTCGTGCTTCGATGAATGGAAACCTGTGCATACGATTTTCCTCCCGTGTCCTGTGCAGGACCAGCCTTGTGGCCGTGCGGGATCTGCTCTGCTGCTTCGATGGCGAAACTTGGGTGGGAGCGTATTCCGAGAGTGCTGACCTCAATGAACCAAGCAGCTGCTTCTCTCCACGCGAGCTGCAGCTTCACACGACTGGTTGGGAGACTGCCACCACCCAACAACTTCTGAATCCCCATAGGCATGGGCGCGCAAGCATACGGCAACGAGTGACTGGACACGTGTGCCCGTGAGTGCGCGAAGCGGTCTGCTGCCCTCGCCTTCACCAATTTCTCAAAACGTTTAGCACCCCTCATGAGCCCTTGCCCGCGGTCCACGCATTCAGCAGGCCCCCGTGCCATGGCTGCACAGTGTGGACTGGTGGGCGTCCACTAATCACCGTCTGCCCCCACAAATCGGATACGCTTTCTCACGCAAGGCATCTGGACGCTTCTGGACTCCGTCTGGTACTTCTCCAGCGGCATCGTTGGGGAGCCTCTTGAGGCCCTCTTGGGGCCCACTTGGGACGTTGTGGCCCGACATTGGGTCCCTCCTCGGCCGTATCTGATCCTCTGAAGCCACCTTGGTGCCGTGTTGAGCCGAAAACCCGAAGAACAGCGAAATACCATTAAAAACTCGACGGATTTCGACGATGCTGTCAACCACGTGATAATATTTGCGCCTCTTTGAACTTTCGTGGGGCCCCTCGTGGGACTCTTTGGGCGTCTCTGGCCGCCCAGGGCTATCTTGGAGCACTCTCAGGCCGTCCTGAAGGCCTCTTAAAGCAACCTTGGGCCGTCTGGGCGCCCGTGCGCTGGGCGGTCCGGCGAGGTTTCACAACGTGGCCGCCCGTTGCCGCCACGTTGCCGCCTCGTTCGCTGGGGGGGTCCAGCAAGGTTTCGCCACCGATAGTTGCCGGCCCGTTGCTGTCTCGTGCGCCAGGTGGACTAGGCGATGTTTCGCCACCTGGCCGCCGGTGGCCGCTTCGTTGTGGCCTCAAGCTTGCACCGCGTAGATTGCACCACATAACATACACATTCAGTGTAATGACTTGCTGTTCGGGATCCACGCTGGCTTGCGTATTTCGTTGATTCAATCGGAACATCTTCGGTGAATGAAATTGACGCAGCAGCGTGCGCCTCACTCTAGGATCGAAGCTTTGCTCCCGTCGTTCAGAATGGCGCTCTCGCCCAAGCGCGGGCAGATTTCCTGGATCGGAGTCTCCCCTCATCGTTGCCTCCCCGTTTCTGTCACGTCCTCCGCCTGCTAATGGCCCTCCTGCTCCTCCCGAGACTCCTGTCCTCCTCGCCCTCCTCCATCCTCATCCTCCTCTTCCTGCTCCTCCTCTTCCTGCTCCTCCTCCTCATCCTCCTCCCATGAAGACAGCTCCCATCGTCTGATTGCGCATAACACGATGCCCTTTGGGGTTCGAGGTCCGCCATGACACACGTCGGCAGATCCGCCACCGTGTCCCGAGGCACGAGGTGGAGTGTCCTCAGATCCTGGGCCAAATCCCTCAAGCCTCAGTCCTCACTCCTGAGGATTACGCCGGGTGCCCGGACCCCCTAGCTCTCAAATCTCCTGGGGCGTGCCGCGTGCCCCCGGGGACCGTCGCGTCTTCCCGCATGACTTTCTCATGCCAAAGAGGGGCCCAACACGGGCCACTAGCGCCCCAAGAGGCCCCCCAAGACGGGCCAAGAGGGCCCCGAATAACCAAACGATCGGCCCCAGACGCCTAATATGGCCTGACGACAGCCGAAGTGGCGCCCAAGACGCCCCAAGAGAGGCCCAAGAGGCATCTCCGTAGGGTCCCGAGAGGCAAAAGTCGAGTAACTCACGCAAGAATACTTGCATGTGTGACATATACGACGTTTCAGCCTCACAGCTTCCAAGACCGCCCAAGAGGCCCCCAAGATCGCCCCACAACGGCCCATCAGGCCCCCAGAGGGCCCAAAAACGAGAGGGCTCCAAGACGGCCCAAGAGGCGCCCCAGACGGCCCAAGAGAGCCCCAAAACGGCCTGAAATGGGGCCCGAGAGGGGGACCCCGAACTGGCAATTCGAACTGTTCGCCCCAAGATACTCCCAGGAGGCCCCAAGAGGCCTCCAAGAGGCCCCAAAACGGCATCAAGACTGAATGCGAGAGGCCCCCGAGAGGCATCCCTAGGAGGCATATGATTCCCAACCCTCATGTGTTGGGTTCGCGGCTTTGAATACAACACTGTTCGCCCCACCTATCCCGGCTGCTCGCTGGGTGGCTGCGAACTGCGCAACTGTCGCCACTTCCGTGGGCTCATGGAAGGTCCAGCGGAGTCGGGGGCCACGCGCACCCAGACGGGACCTCGCTGCTCCCTGGAGGGGCTGCGAACTGCCCAAGTGAGTGTCGCCACTTTCGTGGGCTCATGGAAGGACCAGCGGAGTCGGGGAGCACCGCGGACCCAGACACGACCTCGCTGACCCCTTGGGGGGCTGCGAACTGCGCAACTGTCGCCGTCCAGCGGAGTCGGGGACGACGCGAACCCGGACGGGACTCGCTTCTCGCTGGGTGTCTGCGAACTGCGCAACTGTCGCCACTTCCGTGGGCTCGTGGCTCCTAGGAGGTCCAGCGGAGTCGAGGGCCACGCGCACTCAGACAGGGTCTCGCTGCTCCCTGGGTGGCTGCGAGCTGCGCAACGGTCGCCACGTTCGTGGGCTCCTGGAGGGTCCAGCGAAATCGGAGGTCACGCACACTCATTTGAGACCTCGATGCTCCCTGGGTGGCTGCGAACTGCACAAGTGTTACCACGCTCTTGGGTGCCTGGGAGGTCCAGTAGAGTCGGGGGCCACGCGCACCCGGACGAGACATCGCTGCTCATTGCTGCTCCCTGGGTGGCTGCGAACTGCTCAACTATCGCCATTTTCGCGGGCTCCTGGGAGGTTCAGCTGAGTCGGGGGCCACGCGCACCCGACGGGACCTCGCCGCTCCCTGGGTGGCTGCGAATTGCGCAAGCGTCACTACTTGCATGGGCTCCTGGGAGTCGGGGGCCACGCGCACACATGTGAGACCTTGCTGCTTCATGGTATGCTGCGAATTGCGAAACTGTCGCCATTTTCGTGGGCCGCTGGAAGGTCCAGCGGAGTCGGGGGCCACGTGGACTCAGGCACGAGCTCGCTGTTCCCTGGATGTTTGCGCGCTGCGCAACAGTCGCCACGCTCCTGGGTTCCTGGGAGGCACGGAGGAGATGAGGGTATCGCAAATCGTGCATATTTGGCGATGTGTTGCTGTGTCTGGAGCGTACATGCAAAGATTCGCCTCACGTGGAGGAGAAGGAATTGGGTACGTCTCGGGTAATGAACCCGAATGGGAAACACAAACGTACAAGGAGGAACGGGTGGAAGGGGTAGTATGTCACATACGGTACAAGCGCACCTAGCTTGCCGTTTCCTCCTCCTCCTCCTCCTCCTCCTCTCTTCCTCTCTCTTCTCTCTTCCTCTTTCTGCCTCCTCCTCCTCCTCTTCCTCTTCCTCCTCATCCTCCCCGTCCTCCTGCATAGATGCCTCCTCTTCATCCATCTCTTCTATAGACTCCTGCCTCCTCCTCCTCATTTCCCTCCTCCTCCTCCTCCTCCTCCTCCTCCTCCTCCTCCTCCTCCTCCTCCTCCTCCTCCTCCTCCTCCTCCTCCTCTCCTCCTCCTCCTCCTCCTCCTCCTCCTCCTCCTCCTCCTCCTCCTCCCTCCTCCTCCTCCCTCCTCCTCCTCCTCCTCCTCCTCCTCCTCCTCCTCCTCCTCCTCCTCCTCCTCCTCCTCCTCCTCCTCCTCCTCGCTTCCCCCATGTTCCTCCTTGCTCCTCGTCATCCTTCCTCCTCCCCCCTCCGCCCACCCCCCCTCCGCACCCACCCACCCCGGAACCCACCGCGGGCGCAAAGGCTGGCGCGAGAGGCCTCCTCCCGCCGCGCCTGGGCGCGGAAGCAGCGGCGGGGGCAGCGGCGGAGGACGAAGAGGAGGACGACGACCACGACAACGACCACGACCACGACCACGACCACGACGACGACGACGACGTCTCACGACAATGGCCACGAACACCACGACGACGACGAATACGACGACGACGACGACGACGACGACGACGACGACGACGACGACGACGATCACGACTAGGAGGAACTGGCGACGAAAAGGACCATCACGAGGACGAGCGGGACGACCCCGCGTGGAGGGGGGGGTCGCGAGGCAAGTCCATGTGCGGCGCGCGGGGATGGAATCGGAAGAAATCCGCCGAACCTGTCGGCGTGTGTGAGGGGTTTGTCAGTTCGACTCGCCCTCTTCGTCATTCGCTAGTCGTCGTCTCTGACGGTTCCTTTCCGCGCGCTTCCCATTTCCGTAGGTCCGTCGCCGTTCCCCCCCTTTTTCCTGGGCCCTCTTCCTCAGCCGCGCCAGCCAAAGCGAAATTTAATGACGTGTTAATTCGATCGAACAGAAGCCTCATCCCTTTGATCCCTCCCCCGTCGGGGCGGGGTCCTGGGGAAGGTGCCCCAGGAGGAGGACCCGGGGGGGAAGGCCCTGGGGGCCCCAGGGGACATGCGACTCAGCCCTGGCGCCGGTCGCCACCCAGATACGCATCCCTCCAGGGGGGGTCCTGGCTAAGAAAAAACCCAAGACGGGCCATGGGTGCCCGAGGGGGCCGCCGAGACGGCCCAAGAGGGCCCCGCATCGCCGAACGATCTGTACAAGACGCCTCCCCGGGCCCCCGGAGGCCCATGAAGCCTGCAAAATGCCCCCAGAGGCCTCCAGGAACACCCAAAAAAAGGCCCCAGAAACATATATATATATACATATACATATATATATATAAGTATATATATATATATATGTGTATGTAGATATATGTGTATAGTGCGTGTAACTTCCAACGCTTCAAGACGGTCCAAAAGGCCCCCCAAGTCGCCCCAAGACGGGCCAAAGACCTCCAAGACGTGTCCAGCAACGGCCAAAGAGGGTCCCAAGACCGCCCTATACGCCTCCAAGACAGGCCAAGAGGCACCCAAGACTGCTCCAAGAGGGTGCCCAGACGAGGGGCCCGAGCAATGTTTTGCCAGCTCTCCGTCAGGAGGGGGGCTCTCGTAACCCGATTAATCGGCAAAGCGTCTTCGCGCTCTTATGTATGATCTTATTCCCGTGGTAGTTTCTTGCTCAGGTTCACGCGACTGATATGAGACGCACGTATTCCTGCAATTGCTTAAGTGAGTGCGCCGTTAAGCTAAGGCCACGATAGACGGACGAGACCCGGCCGGCCGAGGAGGGCGCCCGAAGGGCGCGCACCCGGCGGGGCGGGGCGCTCTTTCGCTATCGCAACCGAATCAGCTTCGGCGGGCATCGTCGTCAGGCAGCGGCGCGGCGGCGATGCGGCGGCAACGCAGGGGCGATGACTAAATCAATATAAATCAACTCCCCCCGCGGCCTCCCCGGCGAGCTCCACTCGCCAGGGTGGACGTGATCGGCTTGTCAACGCCCCGAATTGCACGCGCCAGGCAGCTCACCCGCCACCTGGAAAGCAACGCCCTGGGACGCTCAGCGCACAGCACGGAGGCGTCGCGGGAACACCCGCAGCATGACTGCAAGCGCCCCTCCTTCTCTCCCAGTCAGCCCCAACTCTGGTCGCCGCGGCCCCAGCTGCTGTAGCCTTGCCAGTTGCCTGAGCCCCAGCTCCAAGACGACCGCCAATTGTGACTTTCTCGCACCATGGCGGAAATCCGCGTTCTGCCTGCTGATGCATGACCACCGTGTCCTTGGAGGAACAACGGGGTTGCTGCCAGTAGCAGGCGTTCCGAGATGTACGTGTTGGATGTTGATCCACCTTTGCCCCAACTTCTTGGCCATCCCCAGTCTGTAGGGGTTCTGTTGCTCCGGCAGCTCGTCGTCTGCGGACTTTGGTCGCCAGGCGAAGACCGTCATGATGTCGCTGTGGGACGCGGTCTTGCCCTGCAGGCCGTTCTCTCGACGGTCGACGGTACCTTCCGCGCCCACGATCTGCATCGCAACCCTTCATTCCCCCCCCCGCACTCGGCGCCTCGGGGCCGGGGGCATAGCCCACATCCACTTGACCAAGCCGATTTCTCGTAGATTGATCTTAGGCCAAATCGCGTCGGGGGCTGCTACAATGTCGCCGTACTATACGGGGGCTGGGGCGCGGGGGGGAGAAGGAGGAGAAAGAGGAGGAGGAGGAGGGGAGGAGGAGGAGGAAGAGGAAGCGAGGAGGAGGAGGAGGTGCTTCTGTTCCATGGTGGGTTTGCCCAAAGCTGCACTTGCTGCGTCCGAAGTCTGCGCACTGCCGGCCACAGCGCCCAATAACACATGCGCGCACGTTGGACGAGACCCCGACCGTGGCAAGCTCAACGACACCAGTGGGGAGAAGCTGGGATTCGGCCTACACGACTCGACCCGCCATGGCGATGCTGAAACAGGGAAGGATGAGGAGGAGCCCCCCCTCCAAATTTCCTCGCCCCCTCCTCTTCCTCCAACTCCTGCCTCCTCCTCCTCCTCGTCCTGCTCCTCCTCCTCCTCCTCCTCCTCCTCCTCCTCCAACTCCTCCTTCTACTTTTGCTCCTCCTCCTCCTCCTTCGCCTCCAACTCCTCTCCTCCTCCTCCTCCTCCTCCTCCTCCTCCTCCTCCTCCTCCTCCTCCTCCTCCTCCCTCCTTTTGCTCCTCCTCGTCCTCCTCCTCCTCCTCTCCGCCTCCTCCCTCCTACAATTCTTCCTCCTCCTCCTCCTCCTCCTCCTCCTCCATTCGTCCTCCTCCTCCTCCAATTCTTTCTCCTACAAGCATTGATCCTCCTCCTCGTCCTTTTCCACCTCCTCCCGCCTCCTCCTCTCCTCCTCCTCCTCTTCCTCCTCCTCCTCCTCCTCCTCCCCTCCTCCTCCTCCTCCTCCTCCTCCTCCTCAGCATCATCATCATCATCATCATCATCATCATCATCATCATCACATCAATCATCTCATCATCATCATCAGCATCATCATCATCATCATCATCATCATCGTCATCATCATCATCATCATCATCATCATCAATCATCAGCATCATTCATCATCATCATCATCATCATCATCATCATCATCATCATCATCATATCATCATCATCATCATCATCATCAGCATCTCATCATCATCATCATCATCATCAGCATCATCATCTTCATCATCATTATCATCATCATCATCATCATCATCATCATCATCATCATCATCATCATCATCAGCATCATCATCATCATAATCATCATCATCATCATCACCATCATCAGCAGCAGCATCATCTTCATCATCTTCATCATCAGCAGCAGCATCATCATCATCATCAGCAGCATCAGCATCAGCATCAGCATCATCATCATCAGCATCATCAGCATCATCAGCATCATCAGCATTAGCATCAGCATCATCAATCATCAGCATCATCATCATCATCATCATCATCATCATCATCATCATCATATCACCATTGCATCATCGTAGTCAGCATCATCATCATCAGCAGCAGCAGCATTCATCACCACCATCAACACCATCATCACCATCATCATCATCACCACCATCACCATCACCATCACCACCATCATCATCAGCAGCAGGAGCAGCGTCATCATCATCATCATCAGCAGCAGCAGCATCATCAGCATCAACATCACCATCACCACCATCATCAGCATCATCAGCAGCATCATCACCATCACCATCACCATCACCATCATCATCATCATCATCATCATCATCATCATCATCATCATCATCATCATAATCATCATCATCACCATCACCATCAGCATCATCATCAACATCATCAACATCATCATCATCCTCTCCCTCGTCGGTTCGACAACCGTCACACAAATTCTGGAAACCCTACGAAACGAAGACGATAACGGCTACGGCGAGGAAGGTCCATCCTGGCACATAGTTTTTCGCACAAGAATAATGTTTGAGGACCCAGGAGGCCGAAACGGTCCCCCTGAGGCCGAAAACAAGAGCATATCCTCCCGAACCTCGAACTCCGACGGCCTTCCTCGAGACGACGATGGTCAAAACGACAAAGCCACGAGCCCAGGAAACGTTTCCTGGACACTACCTCGGTACTGCCAAAGAGCCTAGGCGGCGTTGCCGAGGAGTTGCCTAGAACCTGCGCGCGAGCCTTGGAAGCACTGCATAGGGACTGCGCAAGCGCTGGCGGCGCACGTATTGGGAACGAGTAGTAAAGCGCTGGCGGAGCGCGTTGCGAAGTTCAGCAGCCTGCGGCGCCGCTGCCTGGCCAGTCGTGGAGGAGGGGAGGGCCTGGCCGTGCCTGCCGGCCTCTTTTTCAAAACTCGTATAGCTCTCTCGGGGAACTACCCAAGAACCTGAAGACGACCACCAGCATGGCCGCAGGAGTAGTGAGGGGAAACCACGCCGACCTGCGAGCAAGGACATCCAAACGTTTTGGCAAACATCCTAGCAGTTCCTGGGCAAGCCCCAGGCAACGCGTCCAAGACTTGCGGGCAGCGCGCAGGCAGCTCCCAGACAGCGTTCCGTGGGCCCGTGGGACAACAACGACGACCCAAACGACGAGTACGAAGACGAAAACGGCGGCGATAACGACGACGACGACGACGACCAAGACGACGACGGCGACGGCCGACCACGATGGCAAAAACAACGACGACGACGGCAGACGGCGACGTTAACAAAAACAACACCGACGACGTCGGCTGACGACAAGGAGGGCCACGAAGATGACGACAACGAACACGACGACGACGACGACGGTAACCAAGACGACGGCGAACGGCGACCAAGACGACGACGGCGACGACGACGACGTCTGACGACAAGAAACGCTACGACGACGACGACGACGACGCCGTCGGACGACAATGGCACAATGGCGACGAAAACGATTATGACGACGAAGACGACGACGACGACGACGACGACGACGAACACGACGACGAATACGACAACGACGACGACGACGACATCTCACGACAATAGCCACGAGCACGACGACGACAAAGACGACGACGACGGCGGCGGCGGCGGCGGAAGCGGCGGCGGTCCCCTCTGTATGGGCTGATGGCGGGCGGCGTCGGCCGCGGGCGCCTGCCGCCCCGGTCTTTGTCCCCCTGGGGCGGGGCGGGGCGGGGCGGGGGCGGGGGGCGGGCTTCAGGAGGAGGAGGGGGCAGTTTGGGGGAGGACGAGGACGACGAAGAAAACGGAGAACACGACGGCGGCAGCAGCAAAGACGACGAAGACGACGACAACGATGACGACGAAGGACGGAAGGACGGACGGAAGGAGGGAGGGAGCGAGGGAGGGAGGGGACAGAGGGAGCGGACGGAGGGAGGGAAGGACGGGGCGGAGGGAAGAATCAGTGGGAAGCAGCGGGGTGGGGGGGGAGGAGGGGAGGAGGAGGAGGAGGAGGAGGAGGAGGAGAGGAGGAGGAGGAGGAGGAGGAGGAGGAGGAGGAGGAAGCGGAGGAGGCAGAGGAGAAAGAGGACGAGGAGGGAGAGAAGGATGAGGAGGGGAAGGAGGATGGGGGGGGAGGAGGGAAAGGATGGGGGGGAGGGGGGGGAGATTCAGCTGGCCTGACCCAGAAGCGGCGATACGACCCGAGTAGCGGCGACGAAAGCTTCCCCTACCCCAGGCCGCTCCTGGGCGACAAGGTGCGGCCTTCATCAAACATTGTATTTGACGACGCGGAATCCGATGATCTCTCCCCCGTGCCGTTTCTCCCACGTGGAACCGAGGGTAAAGGCGACGAGGAGCGACGAGGCGGGAAGTGGGCACCCCGAGGAGTTTGGCCCATTTGTTTACCCACGCCCTTCGGCAGTATCGCCCTCTGCGGCGGCCTGCTGAGCGCCCTGGCACGCGCCGCCGCCAGCTGCCTTGAGTGGGAAAACGTGTAATTTCGCACACGCTGACCCCATCGGCGTAGCTAGTGACGTTTACACGGGCACTTGCTTCAGCGCGCGGGGCCAATCTCGCCGCCACTGTTGGCTCTTCACGCAGTGCCAGCTCCCGCCGCCACTGCCTGTCCGTCTAGGCACGCGCTGGCCAAAACAGCACTGTGACTGTCGAGGTGTTCTTGATGCGCTGGCGGGCACCAACGGCCGCAAAGGCCACAGCGTGCCTTCTCACACCGACACACACTGCTGCCAGCGCCTGCCTTCTTGCACTGCCAGTCCCTGTTGCCAGTGCTCTCTCGCTCGAGCTGACCCAAGACGCAGGTGTAGCTGATGAAATGTTCTTGGTTCGCTGCTTTGCAAAGACAACTGCTGGTACCACTGATCGCCTTCTCGCACCGACCGCGCATGCAGCCACTGCTGGCCTTCTCACACGAGCTGACCTGCACTGCAAGGTAACTGACGTTGTTGCTCCTGCTGGTCATTGGCACCAACAACCGCTGCTGTCACTGCCCGCCTTCTCGCACCGACTCTGACCATGCTGCCAGCGCCTGCCTTCTCGCAGGAGCTGGCCCCCGCTGCACTGTAGCTGAAGATGTTGTTCCTGCTGGCCATCTGGCACCGACAACCGCTGCTGCCACTGCCTACCTTCTCGCACGCACTGACCGACCCTGCTGCCACTGCCTGTTTTCTCGCAGGAGCTGGCCCCCGCGACACTGTAGCTGAAGATGTCGTTCCTTATGGCCATTTGGCAACGACAACCGCTGCTGCCACTGCCTACCTTCTCGCGCCGACCAGCCCTGCTGCCACTGCATGCCCCCTGCAACAATGTAGCTGAGAATGTTGTTATTGCTGGCCACTTAGCACCGGCAACCATTGTTCACGCTGCCCGCCGTCTCGCACCGACGAACCACGCTGCCACTGCCTGCCTTCTCGTACGGGTTGACCCCGATGATGTTGCTGGAAAGTTTCTCGAGCTACGCAGAAACAGCCCAGCCCAGGGGGGGCCCACCAAAAAGGCCCCAATAAAGCGCGAAGACCACCAACTGCCTTGAGGCAACGCTTCGTGGAGGGCGATTCACAAGTTTCCCCAAGAGGTCCGCAAAGTTGTCCAAAGTCTCTGGAGGTCTCTGGAGGTGGTCCGCGGATGCATCCGAAGGCCCCAAACAAAATGTCAAAGACAGCTGACAACGTCGAAAATCCTCGCCATGTCCTCTTTCCACTCCTACCATGCTTCTTCCTCCTCCTCCTCCTCCTCCTCATCGTCGTCGCCGTCGACGTCAAACCGTCACTCTCATCACTACCATCACCACCGCCATCAGCATCATAGTCATATTATGATTCAAACGTCCTCTTCATCCTTATGACCGTCGTCAACGGCGTCACGTGGTCATCACATTGTCATGGTAATCGTCGTCTTCTTCTTCTTCTTCTTCTTCTTCTTCTCATCATCATCATCATCATCATCATCATCATCATCATCATCATCATCATCATCATCATCATCATCATCATCATCATCATCATCATCATCATCATCATCATCATCATCATCATCATCATCATCATCATCATCATCATCATCATCATCATCATCATCATCATCATCATCATCATCATCATCATCATCATCATCATCATCATCATCATCATCATCATCATCATCATCATCAATCATCATCATCATCATCATCATCATCATCATCATCATCATCATCATCATCATCATCATCATCATCATCATCATCATCATCATCATCATCATCATCATCATCGTCATATCTCATCATCATCATCATCATCATCATCATCATCATCATCATCATCATCATCATCATCATCATCATCGTCATCAGCACCGTCCTCATCATCGTCCTCTTCCAACTCATCATCATCAGCATCATCATCATCACCACCATCAGCATCATCAGCATCACCATCATCACCAACACCACCATCATCATCATCAGCAGCATCATCACCATCACCATCACCACCATTATCAGCAGCATCATCACCATCACCATCACCATCACCATCATCATCAGCATCAGCACCAGCATCATCATCAGCATAATCAGCATCATCATCATAATCATCATCATCAGCATCAGCATCAGCATCATCATCATCAGCATC
The DNA here is from genome assembly GCA_963575745.1 of Prorocentrum cordatum. Taxonomy (NCBI): domain Eukaryota; class Dinophyceae; order Prorocentrales; family Prorocentraceae; genus Prorocentrum; species Prorocentrum cordatum. The sequence goes on from CAUYUJ010011203.1 coordinate 379,575, forward strand.
ATCAGCATCATCATCATCATCATCATCATCATCATCATCATCATCATCATCATCATCATCATCATCATCATCATCATCATCATCATCATCGTCGCCATCATCTGCATAATCTGCGTCATCCTGACGACCCTCGCCCTCATCCCCACCATCACCATCAACGCCGTAATCACGCTAGTGTTACCCCATCCATCCTCGTCATTCCCACCCTCGCCCTCAATCCCAGCCCTGCTCATCCTCGTCCTCATCGCCGTCCCTCGCTCCCCCTCCGCGCGCGTCCGGGGCCGCCTTCTTGTGCCCGCCCTTCTCTCGGCCCCGCTTCTCCTTCTTGTCCTTGCCCTTGTCGCGCCTCTCGCGCCCCATGGCCTCCGCTCGCGGCCCATCTTAGAGGAGGGAGGGAGACGGAGGGAGGGAAGGAGGGACGAGAACCCAGGATCGAGGGAGGAGCGAGGAGGAGAGAGAAGGGAGGAGGGAGGAGGGAGAGAGAGAGAGGGAGGGGAGGGAGGAAGGGAGGGGGGGAGGGAGAAAGAGGGAGGGAGGAAGGGGGAAGGAGGATCCAGGATCGAGGGCCTGGGGGCTGAAGGTTCGAGGCTCGTGGAGGCCCAGACCTGCAACAGGAGCGTCGGAGATCGAGGACGGAGGAGCAAAAACCTTCAGCTCGGACTCCGTTCGGATGCCCCGGCCAGATGCGCCTCGAAATTGTGGCTGGGCTGCGCCGCCTGGCGGGCCCCAGGGCCGACTGCGAAGGATGGCCCAGACCTCCAACGGATGGAAGAGGTCAACACGCACATCTTCCGCCATTCTCGGTCTCGCGGGGGGACCCTCCCCGGGCCGGGACCGTCGATGAACAACTGGCCCTGCATGGGAAGGACTAGGACCTCCGGGCACATCGGACCTTTGGGAAGGAGGGGCGATGCAGAAGAATCGCTCTGGTGCCCCTTGGGGGGGCAGGGGAGTGGGCCGGACTCGGCGCGGGCCAAGGTTTTTCGGTGGTTCAAAGATGGGGTGGGTCCTGGGGGATGAGGTCCTGAGGACGAGGTGCCTCAAAAAATGTAAATACACCCGTGGATCCCTTCCTATCCTTAGGACCCCATCCTTCATGTCCCCATCTTTGAAGCCCCGAGTCTTTCAGTACGCACCCGAGGAAAGCACCGAGCCAGCAAACTGTCTGCGCCCAGAGCCCGATCCTGGCCGGACCCATACCCGGTCCAGGCGCCCTGGCCAAGCTCGGAGCCCAGATGTCCGGGGACGAGCTCTCTCTGAGTCCCAGTGCTGCAGGCTCGAAGAAAAGGCATCGATGGATGTCTGGGGAAGGCGAACACACTTCGATCCTGAGCCCAGGACTGCACCAGCCAGGACCGGTCCAATTGCACAGCCGGTGCCCTCTGGCCAGGACCGCGCGAGTCGGGGAACCCGGTGTACTCTGGCCCCGCTGTTGGGAAGGCGTCGGTTCTCCACCCCGCCGATCCTGGCAAAGGCCTGGGCCCCACAGGCCGGTTTTTACCCTTCTATTCAATTAGCTGGGAATATGGGACGTGTAGGGCCTGCGGGCTTCGAAGGGTAGATACCAAGCTGGAGTGCCGAATGGTGGGGGTCTGGAGCGGGCTGGGGATGGGGATGGGGGTCGATTAAGCGATACTGACGCCTAGAGTCAAGTCGGGCCTGTCCCCCTACAGGCCGGTTTTAGACGAAAAATACTGTCACAAAAGAATACACCAAAATGGTTATCTAACAAATCGTCCCAGGACTGTTTTACCAATTTTTGAATATTCCTCCTGTAGAGGGACAGGCCTGACTTAAGCCTAGAGCCCAGGATCGCGGCGCACGCGCCCTTACGCATGGCCTGGCACGAGGGGCACACACACACACACACACACCCCGACCCTGGCACGCGGGAGCGGCCTGGCCAAGGCTGGTGAGAGGCGGACACCTGGAGGTCCCGTGGCTTGATCTGTGCAGCACGGGGCCACCCCAAGAGTCCCGGCCCCTTTCCCCACGGCGGGCTTCTGAGCCCGGGTCGTTCTTTGACTACCCCGGGCGAGGGCGAGAAAATCGCCCCCCCCCCACACGTGGTAAACTTTTGAGTCATCCTCCGCTTCAAGCGGCGCCCACTCTTACGCCGCAGAATCTCTCCGCTCGGGCGGGAACGAGACCGCGTGACACGGGACAGCCAATAGCCAGCTGCCAAGTATTTGATAGAGCGTGCTCTTGGCGTTGTGGTGTTCATGCACGCGGTGAGATTCGAATCGGGAGGTACCTCGGGCAACGACGGACCGCGGCCCAAGGCCCTTCCCCTCGCCCCCAGGGCACCGCTGGGCACGTGCGATCGCCGCCCCAGCCGCCCTGCGAGTCTGCTCGCCGCAGGCAGTTCGCGCCGCAGACGCGCGCGGCCTGAAGCATCCAAACTACAAACACCCACGCACGCACGCACGCACGCACGCACGCACCCACGCACGCACCCACGCACGCACGCAAACGCAAGCACACACACACACACACACACACAACAAAAACAAGAAAACTACACACACACACACACACACACACGTTTTGGCGTCGCAGCCTTGTGCGCAGCGACAGGGCGGACCAGGTCTAAAAGCAAGAAGCGCGCGCGGACTAGAAGAGCAAAGTGAACCCCAAACCCGAACAGGGCCTCCAGAGGCCGACCTCGATGAAAAACCTCCGAATATCGAAAATCGGCGAGAGGCCCCCTGTTCCAGTTGCCCCTGGGCCCCCAGGAACCCCGCAGAGGACCCCCGACGACCGAAGAAGAAGAACCCCAAAGGGAGAGGCTGCCGAAAAGGGGTCGGCGGATGTGGCGCAATCCTGTAGAGCCTGAACGATGCCTGAAGCCGAGCGAACCCCCACCGGGGTGCCCGATACCCCCATGCTTGCTGTTCTGTCTTCGACATGCTGCATGCCTTGGGCTGCGGGCGTCCCCCGGGGCCACTTGGGCGGCCTGGACCTGCGCCCGCCCCCCCTCCCCACAGCACAGCACAGGCTTCACAAAGCCTGCCTCCCTTTTGCCCGTCCCCGCCCTCGCGAGCGTCGGCGAGCGTCATGGTGTCCACCCACGTCAGCCGTCGGTGACGGCTCCCCCATAAAAACAAAAGATTGAGAGAAGCTGCCCAACGGTCAGCGCGCCCTGGGCCACCCCCCACTCCAGCGCGGAACCAAAGAGGCTCCCAAAATGATCTCAGGGCGACTGCCTGGCCGACTGGGGAACCTCTTCTGATCCCTGACCTGTCCCCCGCCCGCTCCCCCCCGATACCTGTAGTCGCAATCGTCGCTAGCCGACCCGTTTCCCTCGATCCCTCTGCTCCTCCATTCATTCTCCTAGTACCTACCTCTTCCCTGTCGCACCCCGAGGCCAGCTGGAAGGGCGGGCCGGGCACTTCGCCGAAGACTGCCGTATACCACCTGGAGACCCCCTCCTGCATGGCGCCGCTCCTCGGCGCGCTCCCCGCCCCGCCCGCGGCGGCGAGGGTCGGCGCGCAGCGGAGCGCCGGAGCCTCGGGGCGCCTCCCGGGGCCCCTCCCGGGGCGGAAGTCCGAGGCGCCACCGGCCGCGGCGACTGGGACTCTCCAGGGCGAGCGGCGGCAATCGGCATCGTCTAGACGAGCCCGGCCCCTCTGAAGGATTCGCAATCACGTCCGAGGGCCAGCCCCGCCCCGCACCCCCGCCCCCACCCCCGGTGCAGCGGCACCGGCATGCCCAGACATCCAATGTCTCGATTTTTTCGAGACACGGGCCCCCCGACCTCCCGACCACTTCCCCAGGACCGGGTTGCCATCTCAAGCAGTTTTTTGACGGTCCCGAGGCCCGGCGATGGCCCCGAGGCCGAAAACGACGAAAAACCTCCGTCTCGATTTTTTCGAGACGCCCGATGGCTGGGTCTCTTGCACGAGCCCGCGTCCTCTTAAAATTCGCAGGATCACTCCTGCGACTGGCCCCGTCGTCCCCCCCCCCCATCCCCCACCCCTGGCCACGTCGCGCTTCGGGCCTCGACGCCGTCCCTGGGAATTGGCCACTCCTATGCATTTGCGGACGAGCCCGTGTCCATATCTCAGACAAAGTGAGGACGAGGATAAAAACTATGGGGAGGACAGATCGAGAATCTCTGAGATCCAGCGGCTCTTGAGGATGTCTCGGGCGCCGCGGCCCTCTCAGAGCTTTCTGGAACGCTCGGAGAGCGCTCTGGAACGCTCGGGAACGGACTGATCCTAGCCCCGCCCTATACTCTTCGTACTCACGCCCGTGACCGACCCCGCCGCCTCCCCCCTCCCCCACCCCCAGTCAATTCGCGATTCGCGCCAGCGCCGTCCAGGAATTGGCCACTCCTAAGCATTCTCAGACGGCGCCTGCGCGAATTTTGACGTGGCCTGCCCCATTTTCCCCCTCTCAACCCCCTGGTCACGCAAGTTATCGCCAGGGAAAGAAACGCTCTCTACTTGACTGCACTCCGGAGAAGAGTTCGTCAATACAGAACTCCACACACAAAACAGAACACTACTCAGGTGGCCCCACCGCTTCGGGCCGAAGAACCGCCTTGGGCTACCAATCCCTCCTGAGTGGACAGTTCAAGGCCAATACGCGAGGCCCCCCGGGTATCGGTATCTTCTCCTCCTCTAGAATCCACCCCGTCCTCTATCCTCCATCATCCTCGCTCACCCTCATCCTGTAGCAACCAAACAGTACCAATACCGCTACTCCCCGGACCTCAACCCAGGTGCGTTCTGACCAGAATTTCGAAGCGAATCCAGCGGTGATGACGAGGGCCTCTCAGGATGCCCAACAAGGCGAAAACGAAGGAAGTGTAGCGTTATCGGTCTGCAGGGTCACCCTCTGACATACACCGTCCGTCAGCATTCTCTTCCAATCATCTCCCACCCTCCAGCATCCTCCAGCAGTCTCGTCCCCTTATCCTGTATCCTTCGTGTCTTCACCAGCCGCCATCGTCCACGAGGCGCCCAGCCCAGCCCCGCCCGGGGCGGCGATGGTCGCGCGGCGGCGCCGAGGCTTCGGGGTGGGGGCGGGGCGGGGCGCGGCGCGGCCGCAGAGCCAGGCTTGCTGGCTGCGCGGCGGCGGCGGCGGCGTCGCGCTCTTCCCTTCAACTGGGCTTCCCTCATCCCCCTCCTCCTCCTCCCCCTCCCTCCTCCTCCCCCTCCTCCCCCTCCTCCTCCTCCTCCTCCTCCTCCTCCTCCCCCTCCTCTTCCTCGCCCTCCTATGCCTCCTCCTCCTACTCCTCCTCCTCTTCCTCCTCCTCCTCAGCAGCAGCAGCAGCAGCAGCGTCGTCATCCTCCTCCTCATCCACCTTCTCCTCGTTCCGCCTGGTTCATCCTACCACTCCTCCTCATCTTGTCATCCGCCTCCCTCCTCCTCCTCCTCCCCCCTCCTCCTCTTCCTCCACCTCCTCCTCCTCCTCCTCCTCCTCCTCCTCCTCCTCCTCCTCCTCCTCCTCCTCCTCCTCCTCCTCTTCCTCCTCTTCCTTCTCCTCCTCTTCCAGCGGCGCGAACCTGCCGATGCCTCGCACACAAAGCGCTGCACCGCGCCGGAGCGGGAGCGGCCCGACCCGGGCCCGCGCGCGCGAGGGGGCGCCGCAAGTGCGAGATGTCGTCGGGGCTCCAGGCCTGGGGCCAGGGAAGGTCGGAGGCGCGCAGCCATCTCGCCAGACAAGGCCAGGACGAGGATCAAATCGGTCGAGGATACATCGGGAATCTCTGGGATCCAGCGGCTCTGGAGGATGTCTGGGGCGCCGCGGCCCTCTCAGAGCATTCCGGACGCTCCGAGAGCGCTCTGGAACGCTTTGGAACGGATCCACCCTCGCCCTGACCCCGCCCGAGGGCAGCCTTCTCAGAAGGCGGGGGGGGGGGGGTTCTTGGAAGGCAGGGGGGAGGCCTCCTCAGAAGAGCTCAGAAGCTCCTGAGCAGCTGGGAGGGCTCGGCCTCCGGAGGCCACCCCTGCCCCCTCAGAATCCCCCGCCGCCGTCTGGGAGGACCGGCCCCCTCGCGAAGCACCACCCCCCCGGGCACACTGCCAAAGGCCAGAAAGGAGCGGGGTGGCCACGGTCCGGGTCCAGGGGTTGGACGATCGGCGTCCCAGGCACCCAGGAGGTCGTGGACATGGAGTTTCGGGTGGGGGGCCCAGGGTCCAGGGATACCAATATCCACTGCCTCATGGGTCCTGGGACATCATTTCCACTGGCGGCGAATGCGTATCACCAGATCTCGGCCTCGGGCACGAAATCCATGAAAGAAATAAATCATGGGAGGCCCTCGTGGGCGAGAGTAAGGCGAGCACGCTGGATGAAGATTCGTCTAGGCGAAGATTCACACCAACTTACGATTGCACTGGATTTGGCTTGACTGGGATGGATTTGGCTTGGGTGGATTAGCATCAGGAGATACCAGGGCTGATGCTTAGCTCAACTCAGGGCGCGAGCACAACGTTGAACACCGCCTGCATTCCTGACGCTGAAGAACCAAACGGCGCCACCTCCCAAACCAACCCGCTTCGCTCCAGACCGTCGACCGTCGCCCGCGAGAACGAAGACAGCACGGCCGCGCGCCGGCGCCCGAACACAGAACGGGGCAACGGAAACGGCATGAGTCAAACAGCAAGACAACATCTTGCTCACGCCCCCGTTCGACGACGCGCCCAGGGGGGAGGCCAGAGGGGGTGGGCCTTCTCAAAGGCTGAGACGTGTTTCAAAGCATCCCCGAAGACACTGAACACTTCCCGGAAGGCGCGAGGACTTATGAGAAGCCCCACCTCCTTCTGAGAAGGTTGAGGCTTCCCCCCCAACCTCGCCGCCGACTGGTTCAGCCTCACATGATGGCAACAGTCTGGAGCGATCAACGAAGAAAGTAAGTCGTATGCACACAGACGTGACGGCCCTGCGCGGGGGCTGACGCGCCCGCCGCCAAGAGAAGGGATGCGACCCCCCACACCCCGGTCACGCCCGACATCGCCAGGGGATCCAAAAGCGGTCTCCATGAGACCGCAGCTCCAGGAGCACATCACCGAGGAAAGTACCCGCCCAGCGAGTCGGCGCTGGCAGGCTCGTGCCGCGACAGCTAGGGAGCGGAGTTTCGGAACCAAGCGGTCGTTCATGCTTTTCTTATTGGGGGGAGCATTCGCTGGCCGTGTGGCCGTACAGGTGCGCGGAAGAGCCCCCTGCAGGGCCGCGGCGGGTGTCACTTTGCCCCCCGCCCGGCTAGTAGCTTCTCTGGCGGCGAAAAGAGGGAGAGGCAGGGAGGGGAGTGGGCATATGCAGCAGGGAGGGGGAGTGGCACATGAGCCGCTCGCGAAAGGGCAAAGCTTGGCCTCACGCCCCGCAGGCCGCAGCGACAAACCAGAATCCGATCCCCCCCGCGCGCCCCTGGCCCCCACCCACCCCTGCCCTTACCCACCCCTTCCAACCAGAGGAAAAAAAAAAAAAAAGGAGGGCGGCAAACCCGCATCAAGCCCCCGTCGGCGGAAGTGCGCGGGCGGGCGTTTCACTCCGGCTCCTCGCCTTTGCAGCCCTTGTGTTCGTTTTTGCAGCAGTAGTCGATCTTCCTCGGGGACCACGACAACACGAGGCAATGCATGCAATGGTGATAGCCCGCGTTGCAGTCGTACTTGCTATTGTCCGGCTCAGGGGGCGCGTTGGAAGGTGGCGCACCAGAGGGCGGGGGAAGCTCCGACGGGCAGCCCTTGTTCGCGGTCTTGCAGCAGAACAAAAGGAAGCACGACATGAGCCCGATGACGGGCACCCCGGCCTGGGGCCTGCGCCGCGCTCAATCAGGTGCCTTCTCCGCGGGGCCGGCGGCGAGGACCCCCTCCGGCACCACCAACAAGTCCGCCTCCTCCTCCTCCGCTTCCTCCGCCTCCGCGGCCTCCTCCTCCTCTGTGTCTGCTCCCGCCCTCCTCCTCCTCCTCCTCCTCAACTTCCGTCCCTTCTCGGCGCCGCTGCGGCGTCGTTTGCGCGTTCCCTCCTCTGCCTCGCCGCTGTCTGGGAGGGGACCTGCTGCAGCCTCTGGCCCGCGCTGCTGGTGCTGGGCCTCCTCCTCCCTTGGCGCCTCCAGCTGCTCCTCTGCGGCCTCCTCCACCTCTGCTGCCTCCACATCTGGCTCCTCCTCTTCTCTGGTCCGCTGCGGGGCCTCGTACCGCTCGGCCAGCACGCGCCGTCGGATCCTGGCCATGGCCCTGATGCGGTCATCCCAGCGGAGCCGCGCAGCCTTGTCCTCGAGCGGTTGGCTCGGCCAGCCCATGACTCGGCTGAAGCGCGTCCACGGCGTCCTCGCCGTCCCTCGCTCTCGGCTGAACGCCGGGCACACCCAATTCTGGTGCTCCTGATCTGCCACAGCGCCTGTGCTGCACCTGTCGCAGGGACCAGGTTCTTCTCGCTTTGCGATCTTTGCATACCGGGCGTCGCTCCAGACGCTGCCGGTAAGCACGGCCAGCATGTGCGGCCGCAAGGCTCTGTCCTCCGCTGTGGAGCTGCGCAGGAGGTTCCCGGCAGCGCGCATCGCGTAGGAGTCGTACGGCACGCGCTCTCTCCGGGCCTCCGCTGCATCCCTGCGCGTCGACGTGTCAACGTAGCTCTGCCACATTTTCCTGCGCCACAGCTCCCGGAGGTGGTGCGCTGCTGCCTTGGGCCCACAGGACAGCTCTAGCCACACTCCTGGCGCCACCCACATGACGCCACTTTCTCCGTCCTCGAAGCTAGCACCCAGCTCCTTCAGGATGTCCAGGAGCGCCGAGATGGTCCCAGGGACATTGCGCCCTGCTGCCTTGAGCCTGTGGGTGCGCACTACTTGCTCCCGCAGCGCTGCGATCCCTTGTCTGCGGGACCTCTTGGCTACGAACTGCCACAATCGCCGCGCCTGCCAGTATGACACATCCAGGTTGTGCCCAGCAATGAGCAGCCTCTTCAGGTACACGCTGCCGTTGGGATACTGGTTCTTGCACACGCTGTCCGTGAGGGACTTCTGGATGCTATCCCTTTCCTTCTGCGGTGGAATGCGCCGCACGCGACTCCAGAGATATTTGGGGAGTATGGCGCCGCATGCTACGATGCGCTTTTCGTGCACCTGCAATGGAAGTGCTCGAACTCGCGCGGCCCTGCGCTTACACTCCTCTGCCCGCGTCTCATCCTCAGGCGTGGTGGCATGGCGTCGCTCCACTCCTGCATCCAGGCGGACCCCAAGCACCTTGACAGATGCATTTGGCAGGCGCGTGGTTGCATCGAACACCAAGTTCTGCGTTTTGGCGTCGTTCGTCCTGAGTGCTGTCACGCGCTCCAGATCCCTCCAGATGCTTTCGATGCTGTCGATCTCCTCCTGTGACCGCGCCGCGGCCGTCCTGTCATCCGCGAATGTGCACAGCGCAGCCCTGGGCACCTGCTCCGCGATCTTGTACAAAACGGGCATCAGCACTGTCGCCATGGCCAGCATGCTCAGCGGATCTCCTTGCGGCAGCGACCCCGGCGCGGCCACGAGTTGCGGGGCGACAAACGAGCCCACCTCGATGCAGCGTTGCTGTGCCTTCCAAACTCGCACAATTGGCTCCGTCACTCTTTCGGGGACCCCAAGCTCGCTCCAGACCCGTCGCACTAGCTCAGGGTGCACACGGTCAAAGGCCGTCTTAAAGTCCCAGCTCCTGAGGAAGAGCGGCGCGCATCCTTCCTCTGCTCTTGCCTCGCTGTCCTCGGTGGTCGCCGCCTCCAGTCTCTCCAGGATTGCCTCGTCCACCTCTGTCATCATCACCTCAACTAGCGATTCCAACGCGACTCCTGGCACTCCGCCGCCCTGGCTGTCTGGCCACGCTGGCCTCAAGTGGTCGGCAATCTGTCCCGCGCGATGCCGAGCCCAGGCACGCCAAGCCACGCTAGAGATGGCGATGGGGCGGAGCTTGGTGACGTCTGGCACGTCCGTGTCCTCCTTGGGAATGTGGACTTGTCGCCACCTCCGAAGGGCTTCCGGGAGCGCACCCCCCTCTTCCATTTGCTCGAACATCCTGATCATATCTGCCAGGGCCTCGTCTGGGAGGGCCAAGAGCTCTGCAGCGCTCCATCCGTCAAGGCCTCCAGCCTTTCCCAGCATGTGCCGGATGTGCCTCCGGAACTCCGCCGGCAACGGAGAACCCCACGAACGCGGCACGCCGAGGGGCCCCCTCCAAACCTCCTCGCGGTCATTCCTCGCCACAATGAGGCGCCAGCACCTCTGCAACTGATCGCGGAACATCTCTGCGTAGGCCTCTACGTCTGTGCCGCGCGCTACCTCCTTGAAGTGTTCGTGATAGTGGCGTCGGGCGGCCTCGGCAGCTTGGCCTTCAACCACGACCACCCCCCTGTCTCTCAGGGTGGCGTCTGTTGGTCGCCAAACCCTCGCCCTGACCCACTCGAACACCGGCTTCCCCAGAGGTTGTCTCCTCAGGCGTTCGCGCCATTGCTGAATGCGTTCCTTCTGTTTCCTCTCCAGCTCCTGGTCGAGAAGCGTCTGTACTGCCGTCATCTGCTGAGCCCTCGTGCCTCGTATGCCTCTTCTGTGGCACTCCTTCCCGGCACGCTCCGCGTCTGCCCGAGTCCACGTGACTCGGTTGTGGCATAGGCGCAGTGCTTGGAGCAACTCCCTCAGCAGCGCCTCTTCGCTCCTCATGGTCGTCACTGGCTCGTTCGCAGTTTCCGCCCCGCGGCGCCTAAGAGCGCGAGCGTGCTTCCATACCCGTGGCGGGCTGGCGACAGGGACCTCCGAGATCGGCGCACGTCTGCTGCTGCGCTGCCCGCGGCCACTGCTCATTGAAAGGCCCTCCTCTTCCTCTGGCGTTCCTCTGTCTCCTGTGATATCGTCTCCTCCTCTGTCTCTGCCTCCTGTGCTCTCTCCTCCTCCTCCTCCGTTCCCTTCTCCCTCTGTCCTGGCGCGCGTCTCCTGCGGCTCCGCATCGCGCCAGAGCTCGGGGTGCAGCAGCAACGTGTCCAGCACTTGCTCTCCGACCTGGCTCCATTCCTCCCAGGTGGGGCTTGGCGAGATCTCACCAGCCAGCCTGCGCCAGAGTCTGCCTGCCTCCTCCTGCCACCTCGCTGTCTCCTCATCCGTCCTCGATGGTATGATTCGCTTGCTCGTCTGCTCCCATTGCCACCCGCCTGGGGTTGGGCGGCCTGCGTTGGAGAAGCCAGGCAACTCAAGCACGACCAGCTTGTGGTCCCCGACGACATGGGCTTTCGCATCGCAGACGGTGCCCCGCGCAGCCCGGTCAGCTTTGACCCCGAAGAAATCGATGGTACGCTGGCCCCCCCACCGTGTCGGAGCCGCCGGGGCCAGGATACGGAGGTTGCCATGCATCTTGAGGTTGACTAGGAACGAGCCGTCTGGGTCATCATTCCAATCTCCTCCTACCAGCGTGGGCGTGGTCGCTGGAGCCTCGACCACACGGCGTTCGATCCACTCCTCCAAGCTCGCGGTGCTGAGCGCTTCCGCTGTTACGCGCCTGTGGAAATTGAGGAGCCGCCATTCCTGGTCTCCGCGCCTCACTGTGTGGAGCACTGCTTCCCCTCCTGCCTCTCTGAAGTGCGAGACCTTCCTGATCTCCCACCCTGGCCTCATGATGACCCAGAGACCAGTTTTGTCCCGCTGCTTATAGCCATTCTCTCTGCAGCTCTCCTGTATGGCCGTGCCTGGCACGCCTCGCCAGCCTGCAGAACGAAGCCGTCGCTGTTGCGTAGCTCCCTGGGCACTGGTCAGGCGCATCTCCTGTAGCATCACCACATCCAGCTGTTCTGTCGCTGCGGCACGCAGTGCCGCTTCACCGTTGCGGAGCCATCCCGCAACATTGAGCGTGCCGATCCTCAAAACACTCCCTCCTGTGGCCGGCGCGCCTGCCGCCGGCTCCGCTTCAGCGCCGACTAGCGGCCTCCTCTCCTGGCTGCCCCCACTGGTGTTCCTGACACCACTGCGCCCACCGCTTCAGTCTGGCCTCGCGCGCCTTCATGGTCTGAGCTTTCCGTTCTGCGTCTCCTATCTTGGATTTTCTTGCTGCCTCCTTAGTCTTGTGGATGGGCACTTTCCTTCCCCCTTCACGATATCGTCCCCACGGGGAAAGCGTCGGGAGCTCCTCACGGATATACGCGTCCAGCTGCTGCCACTGCGCCTCGCTCGGGAACCACTCCGGAGACGCATTCTGCCAGGTCTCCTTGAGTAAAGCCTTTCGCTCTGGAGTGGTCCGGCTCCATGCCAGCTGCGTGTCAGAAAACGTCCATGTGGAGTCCCGCGAGTGCCACTCCTTGCACCTGTGCTGCGCCACATGCTTCAGCCGACTCCCGCCGTGCTTGGTCAGCCAGCGCCGGTGGCACTTCCCGCAAGTAATCTCGCATCCCTTCGCGGACTCGGACCCAGGGAGAACACGCATGGCAACGGCTCCAGCTTCCCGCAATTCTTGCCTGATGCGCTCCACGAGGGCCGCGCGCTTGCCGACCTGGCACGCCACCATACTGTCGTGCAACGCCTCCTTTCGTAGTCTGGCGAGGGGAACGTCTGGATGAGCACGTACCCAATGACGAATTCGTGCCTCACGGACCACCCTCGCGGACAGCGTGGTCGGCAGGGCGTGGTCGCAGAGCTTGCATGTCCATGCTCTGCAGTCTGGCGGTATGCCAGGGAACGCATCCACCGCCTCGGAGGGACGGCCGAATCCCCCCCTGCGACCACTGACTCCTCCACTGCTGCTGCCTCCTCCTCCTCCTCCTCCTCTTCCTCCTCCTCCTCCTCCTCCTCCTCCTCCTCCTCTGCCTTGTGCCGTTGCTGCGCCTCCTGCTCCTCTACTGTTGTCGCCTCCTGCCGGCGCCTCCATCTCCGCAGCTGCACGGCGATGCATCCTCCTGTGATGCATCTTTTTCGTAGCCATCTGCATGAGGTCGCCTGCTCGCAGTATGACCTGGCACTGTGGGCACTCCCAGCGAAACGTATCCTTCGTCGCTCGCATCTTGGCCCTATAGTACCTCATGTACTGCCTGTCTGTCTCCTTGGTGCGCATGCCTTTGGGCACCTTCGTCCACGTAGGCGTGTGCACTGGGGCCTCCTCCTCCAGCTCGGCGAAATCCTCCGCGTGCCGCGTGCCCGCCGTCCTGGCGGTAGGCTGCCTCGCTGCTCTGGTGCCGCCCCCGAGGCTGGCCAGCCACGAGTCCGGCCTGGCCGCAGCGGCCGCTCTCTCAGCGCTCGCCTCCGTCTCGCGCCTCCTCCCTTGTCCTCGACCGCGGCCTCCGCGACCTCCAGCGCTCAGCGGTCCATTGCCGCTTGCGCTTCTTCTCGCCAGACCATCCGCGGACCCACTGCAGCGGGTCGAGGTCGTTGTAGCCAGCGTTGCAGTCGATCGGGCACGGGGACGTGGTGCTCATCGCCGTTGTCACCACCGGTACGACTGGCGCCGGCATTGTGCTGGGAGCGGCCGGGGTCGTCGGGCAGCCCTTGCCCTCGTGCAGGCAGCAGTACACCTTCTTTGGCACGTCCCAGGACACCACGTCGCCTTCGCCGCAATTAATCTTCTTTTCCGTGGTAGTGGGCGGCGGGGGCGGCGGGGGCGGCGGGGGCGGGGGCGGGGGCGGGGGCGGCGGCGGCGGGGGCGGAGGCGGAGCCTTGGTGGTGGTTGTCTTCTTCGTGGTCGTTGTGTCGGGCGGCGGGGTAGTCGTGATGATCACCGGGGTGGTGGTGGTGGTCGTCGTCGTGGTGGTCGTCGAGCCTGGTGAGATCGCGAAGAGGAGGAGTGGCAGCAGGAGGAGCGAAAGACCCAGAGGCACGAGGCAGATCAGGCAGAAGTTCGGGCCGCGACCAGGGATGCGGACTGCCCCGAACTCGCCGGCGCCCATGCCCACGTACTTGTAGGTGGTCTCCTGGACGTAGTCGCCCCCTGGGCCCACGTAGCTCAGGATCGTGCCGCCGCCGCCGCCGCAACCCGAGCCCTCGGCACAGGCCACGCCGCAGCCGGGGCCGCAGCCCATGCAGGCGCTGGTGCTCGCGCAACACGCCGTGCCGCAGTCCGCGCCACCAACACCGTACGCGCCGCGCGCACCGTACATGCCGCGCGCGCCGTACATGCCGCTGGCGCCGTGCACGCCGCTGGCGCCGTACACGCCGCTGGCGCCGTACATGCCGCTGGCGCCGTACGCGCCGCCGAGGCCGCCCGCGCCGCCCGCGCCTCCGCCGAGGCCTCCGTAGCGGAACGACATGGCGCCACGCGGCGCTGAGGAGCTGCTCGCCAGTGGGAGGAGGACTCCCTGCAGGAAGCCTTGGGCCAAAATGGCGGAAGTGGGTCGGTCAGCCCTGAGCGATCGAGGCTTTCGTGGGACTGACGTGGGCCAACTGGCCTCGGGCAGCACGTCGCGCTGGCTTTCTTCCTCTTCCCAGCGCAGCCTGCACGGCCGCGAGCACCCTGCGCGGGCAGAGGAGCGGGCCACGGCGCCTCGGTCAGGCCCGCAGGCGCAGAGCTTGCGCAGCTCGTGTTAGAGGAAAGGGAGCTACGCACGCACACACACACACACACACACACACACATACACACACACACACACACACACACACACACACACACACGCACGCACACACACAGACACACACACACACACACACACCGATTCTGGCCAGCATCCTGAGCCCAGGATCGGTGCATACGCCCTCCTACCTTGGCCGGGAAGGTATATATGCACCGATCCTGGGTCAAAGGTAAGCCTTGCCAGGATTGGTGCATGTGCACAGTTCTCTTCGCCCGATCGTGTGGCCTGGTGGGCTTTCCAGCAGCGGGGACCGTTCGATACGTTCTGGCCGAGTCCGCGCCACCGACTGCGTTCGGCCCTGAGCGCCCGCGCTGGCACTGCAGCGGCGTCGGCACGTCGCGAGCCTGCCGTCGCAGGTCGGACGCTTCGACCGAGGGATCCCGAGAGGGTTGGCAGTGACATGGGATCGGCGCACGCTGTATCTCTCAGCTCTTCGATCCAGCTGCTGTGCCGGCGCAACTGTCTCGATGGACGGCGGTGTGCCGATCGAGCGCGAGGGAAAGACGGCAGCGGTGCTTTCGCCGTCGCGACCACATGCCCTCACGAGGGGCCGAGACGCTCCTGCCCGACGTGGCGGGCAGGGCGGGTGGAGGGTCGGGCAGAGGGGGGCCTCCTCCTTCTCCTCCTCCTCCTCCTCCTGCTCCTCCTCCTCCTCCTCCTCCTCCTCGCGGAGCTCGCGCGCGGCCATCCAAGGTGTCTGGGGGCCAAAAGGACCCGCAAAGGGCCATGGGGTCACCCTGTGGCCTCTTGGGGCGATAGCTGAACCACCTTGGGCCCTCTTGACCTCTCCAGGGACCAGGTTGGGGCGCTTGTCGGCCATCTGAGAGCTGTCGTTTCGCCTTGGCGCTCCCTTGGGCCACGCTGTGTTCCTTGCATTGGGGGCTATAACGTTGCCCTTGGAGCCTCTCTTTGGCTCCTCCAGGGTCCTCTTGGAACTATCGTGAAGCGAGAAGGTGGGCCGTGGGGCGGGGCGCGGGGTGAATCGCGGGTGGGTCGCAGGGCGGGGCCAAAACAACGGCCCACCGCGGAAGCCCACGACAACCAGACCCAGAGACAGAACAAAACCGCTCGACCCCCTCACTCTGATACGCATGTGCAAGGCTGCTGCAAACTGAATATGCCGACCTCCGTGTGCCAGACGTGAGAAGACGTGTAAGATTATTGTTTGTTCCACTCCTCGGCGGCGAGCGAGGCGGGGAGGCGAAAAGGCAAAGGCCCCCTCAGAAGACGGCGGGCCTTCTCAGAAGGCCAGAAGGCCTCGGGCCTTCTGAGGCTTCGGGCGTCTTCGGGGAAGGCTCAGAAGACTTCTCGAAAGGCTGGGGGACTCCCGAGCCTTCTGAACATGCTCGCCCCTTCGCACTTCCCCCCTGGGCTCGCCGCCGACTTCCACTTCCCCCTCCCCAGGGGGTCCAGCATGTCTTCGGAGGGCGGGGCGGGGGAGGGACGAGCTCTCAGGGCGCGCCCCCTGGACCCTCCCCGAGCGGAGCCTCGGGATCCAAAACCGCAGTCGTCCGCGGGGTGCCCGCAAAAGGTGCCCTCCAAGACGCCGGGCCTCCCAAGAATTACTCCCGAGAGGCCAACACGCTTCGAGCATGTGGCGGCGGCTCCGAAGGGTGTGGTCTGCAAAGGGTGTGGTTTGCAACCGGCACCCGGAGGGGGGGCACCCCTTGGGCGCAGGCGAAGACCTCGACAGATCTCTTCGCTGCGCCATGAGGAGGCCCGACGAGGACAGCGTCGTGCTTCCCAGGACCCGACGGAGCCGATCGCAAACCACACCATGGCGTGAACATACAGTTTGTAGTCGCTGAATGTAAAGAAGTAGTTGGTTGGAAAGTGCCTTCTCGCCTATCTGTTTCCAATGGGCTTCTGGAGCCTCAAGCTGGCTCCTGGCTCCAAGATCTGCCAGAGAAGTGCCGAGAGAGGGCCCAAGAGCAGAACTGTCGGGCTCCAGACAGGGGGCACATGTAAGGACCCCCTGCTTGGACAGGTGGAATCCAGGACGGCCCTAAGAGGCCCAAAAAAGCCTCGAAACGCTTTGAAATGGTGCCAAGCGGACCCCGAGAGATATCCAAGAGAACGCCAAGAGGCTCCTAGGAGTCTCTGACTTGAGCATGTATGACCTGTCTTGTGTCGTTGTCTGCTTATCTGCGTCCCTTCTCTCCGCTCTTCGCCTGGGCAGTTCTTTTAGATGGGCTGCGGGGGATACGAGAATCGTCCAGACTTGCACCGCATGTCGAGGGTCGGCGGAATTGCGTAAGCCTCTTGGGCCTAGCCTGTTTGCACGGCAAAAACGGCAATAGAAAACGATGCGAAGGCCACCACACCGCAATCGATGCGCAACCTACAACATTGGAAAACTCTGTGTGACCCATCACTAGTAACATAGATGTGCAAGACCGCCACCAAAGGAATCAGCTTATGCTGCGACCCATATTGAATATGAGAGGCCTCAAGAACACCAAAAACAGCATCAAGACGGCCCAAGACGCGCTCCAAGAGGACCCTCAAGAGTGTCTCACGGGGACAAGCGCATGGATGTTTCTGTAATGCTCGATCGGCTATCGCAATCTCGTTGCTTCATGCCCATGAGAGATACAAAACGGCACACCGCCAAACTAGCATTACGGGAAGTATGTCTTCGCTGGCGAGCGATCTGTATGCCAGCCCCGTGCCAAATCTCGATAGCGCAGTGAGGGTAGCCGGCGGTGCACCAAAAGCGCCGTCGCCCAAATGAAGATCACCCATTCGATATGTCGCATCCAGTGAAGCTTGAGGCGGCACCTTCGCCAAATAATAGTTTGCGGTAGTCAAGAACTTGACAGTGGGAGCCTTGGTGACTGATGTTGTTGTGACGCGGTACAAAGAATCATTGAACAACAACCCTTGGGGCATCACCAACAATTGCTGCTCTGGGTCGTCTTGGGGGTCCTGCCAAGGCCTTTGTGGGCCCTTGCCAGGCGCTTCGAACCGTCCTGGGGGGCTCTTTGGACCAGCTGGGGAGCTCTGGCCATCTTGAGGCCATCTTCGGGCCCTCTGGGACCCCGTTAAGGGCGTCTTGGAGCGTTCGTGGGGCTCTCTCTGGAGCCTCTTGGGGTCTTTTTGGGCCCTTCTTGGGAATGTATTGGACCATTTTCGGTCGCTGTTGGGGGCCTTTTGGGCCACCTTGGGGCAATAGTTCGAGCCTTCGGGGCAGTCCTGAGCCGTCTCACACCTGAGAAAACGAGAACCCTACAAACCCGCAAATTCTGACGGGGGGGTCAAGGGCCTCTTTGACCGCGTCGGGGCCCTATTGGACCGCCTTGAGGCCTTCTTAGGCCATCTTGGATTGCAGCCATAAGCCCTCTTGGAGCGCTCTAGGACTACAACATTTTAGTTCCTGCGATCCTGTGCAACGTCCACCGCCCCGCTAACTAACGATCAAAACCAAATGCGCACCAAATTCCAGCGTTGCTGATATAACGACCAAAACTCTGGGATCCACCACCGTGCCCCCTGGCAAGTTGAGGCGTGCTAGTGTTGTCTGGCACGGTTATTGATGTCTTCTGCGGGACCCCCGCCCATTCGCATTTCGCCGCATGAACTGGCCCACCGCCCCCCATTCCGACGCCAGATTCCCTGTCCAGAATGCGACAAACTTCGCACTCCCGAGGCCACTGACCCTCGTAAAATAAGACATGCTCGCGTTCCCGAAGCCAAGATGCCTCCAAAACGGCCCAAGATGACTCCGAGACGTTCCACTGTGACCTCAAGAAGGCCGGAAATGGCCTCAAGACGGCCCAAGGGGCCTTCGAGAAGTCCGAACAGAGCTCCAAGAGCACTCCCACGAGGGCCCTCGAGAGCAAAGCATCATTGATGTCCCGCTAACATTTGAAGGATTCGGGCGTTTCTGCATTTTGGGGTTCCCGACGCTCCAGGATGGCCCAAGAGCCAAGAGACACCCAAGAGAATCCCAAGACGGCGGAAGAGACCCCACGGAGACCCTCAAGACGGCCCGTGAGGCGCCCAAGACTGCCCAAAAGGGCCCCAAAACGGCCCCAAGAGAAGCTCAAGAGGGTGCAAAATCGACCCAAGAGGGGCCCCCGGGGGGTCCAAAGACTGCCTAACAGGAGGCCAATATAGCCGCAGCACGGCCCAAACGAGTTCCATGAGGGCTCCCCAACGAATGTAGACGAAACGTGTCACGCGTGGCGGCCTTCCGTTTCCTCATCCACCGTTTTCTCTTCCTCCTCCTTCTCCTCATCATCACCATCACCATCATCACAACAAGCATCACCATCACCACCATCATCATCGCCATCATCGTCACCATCACAACCACTATCAGTATCACCATCACCACCACCATCACCATCAGCACCATCATCATCAACAGCATCAGCATGGCCATCAGCATCGCCATCACCAGCGTCATCATCAGCATCACCACCAGAATCCCCATCAGCATCAACAGATTATTCTGCATCATCACAATCATCCTCAGCATCATGAGCATCATATTAAGCATCATCATCAGCAGCAGCATCAGCGCCACCAAAACCACCTCATCTACCACCGTCATCATCATCATCACCACCACCATCAGCATCACCACCACCACCAGCATCATCAATACCACCATCCGCATCATCATCAGCATCAGCATCAGCAGCAGCATCATCGTCGTCACCCGTAGCTGCATCCGCACCAGCATCAGCCTCAGCATCATCGACAGCATTATCATCAGCAACATCAGCAGCAGCAGCAGCAGCATCCTCGTCATCATTATCCGCATCACCAGCACCAGCGGAAACAACATTCTCATCATCATCATCATCATTATCATTACCAGCAGCAACATCACCACCACCATCATCATCCTCATCACCATCATCATCATCATCATCAGCAGCATCAGCATCGCATCAGCATCACCATCGCCATCACATCAGCAGCATCAGCATCAGCATCAGCATCATCAGCATCAGCATCAGCATCATCGCCATCATTGCCGCCGCCGTCATCATCAGCATCAGCATCAGCATCATCATCAGCATCATCAGCACCATAATCGTCACCATCACAATCATCATCTCCATCATCATCAGCATCAGCATCGTTATCATCAGCAGCATCATCATCGTAATCGTCATCATCACCCTCAGCAGCATCATCATCATTATCAGCCTCATCGTCGCCATCGTCACCGTAGTCACCGTCAGCAGATCCGCCATCGTCAGCACCAGTATCAGTCTATTCATCACCAGCACCATCATCGTCCTCGTCCTCATCTTCTCCGTCAGCACCAGCCTCAGCATAGCTGCCATCATCAACATCATGAGCATCATCGTCCTTATCATCGTCGTCATCATCACCACCACCACCACCAGTCATCATCACGGTCACCACCACCATCAACATCCTGGAACCCCCGAGCCTGGGGACTCGAGGTGCCACGAGGGCCACGGGCAGCAAGCAAGCAGCGCAAAACTGCTGATACTATCTCTTGGGACGGATTTGAACCCTGGTCCTGGCAGCCATGCTGCCAGCTCCCGGTGCAAGTGCCACGCGGGACGGCCTCCCGTCTCCCCCTCGAACCTATCGCCACCCCGAGTGCTGGGCAATGCACGGTGGCGGGACGTGCCGCAGGCAGCTTGTATGTACGGAGGCGGGCGTCCGTCCTCAATAAAGGTGAGTCCGAACAGCCGCATCGGGGTATCCTCAGGTCGGGCGTTTCCCCCTGCAGGCGGTTTGTGGAGGAAAATTCAAAAATTGTCAAAAGTACTCCAACATGCTCTAAAATACCTAAAAATCAAAATCGCCCCCAGACTATCTTTGTAGACTACGTTTGAATATTCCCCCTGTAGACGGACATGCCCAACTGAAGGGTGTCCCAGTATCCCCGAGTTCCCCTCCTTTCCTAAGCGACCACTTTTTGGGAGGGACCTCAGGGAGGGGGGAGCGAGAAAGCGCCTACGACCAAACGAGGGGGCGTCCTCGAGCGGGCGCGAGAGCAGGTTCGACGCCGACGCCAGGCCACCCCTCAAGTTGCCCTTTGGTTTTCAGCGAGTTCCTCGGCTCTCTTGCGGACGTGCGGGACGAGTCGGGCACTCCCAAAACGCTCTCGATGGGGCGCAGCCGTTGAAGGCGTTCCGAGCCCTGGAAAGCCGACGAGAACATGCGAACCGCCCGAAAACATCGAACAACGGCCAGCGACGCCGGTGACCTCACTGGCGTCGGCATCGCCAGCCACGAGCTCGCTTCTTTGTTATTCGCGATCACGCCCGTAACTGCCACCGCCCCCCGCCTCCCCCCTTTCCCCTTGGCTGCGTCAGAGCACCGCCTGGGAATCCGCCACTCGTACCCATTCCCAGGCGCTGGCGCGAATCGTGCCGTAACCCGCCCCCCCCCTGGTCACGCCCGTTCTCGCCAGGGGATCAGACGCACGATCTCCAGCCACGCGGTGGGCGGCGGCGGCGCCGCCGCCGCCACAGCCAGCCACGCCCGCCGCAGGCGCGACAGGCCGGCGACCTCGCCTGCGCAGGCGTCGCGTCGGGCGGCGCCGCCGACAGCAGCGCCGGTCGGCGGCGGCGGCGGCGGCGGCGACGCCTCTGCCGCCTCTGCTCCCAAGAGCGCGGCGTGCTGGCGCAGCTCCTGGGGAGGGGGGGCGGCTCGGCTCGCGGCCGCGCCTCGGCACCAGAGGGTCGGGGGAGCGGAACGGTGGGACGGGGTCGGCGGCGAGCCTGGGGGGACGAGAGAGCAGGGGCGGGCCTCCTCAGAAGGCTCGGAAGGCCTCCGGCTCTCTGAGAGAAGTGCTCTGAGCCCTCTCCGAAGGTTGCGAACACTTCCCAGAAGGCCAGAGGACTTCTGAGAATTCCCGCCGCCTTTTGAGCAGGCCCGCTCCTTCTCCCTTCCCCCCTGGGCGCGCCGCCGGCAGGGGCAGAGGTGGGGTTGGAGCCAGATCGATCTGGGTTGCCCCTGAGCATCCATCTGGGTTCGTTTCCTAACCCAACCCTGAGATCCGACGCCGCCAAAAGAACCCAATCTCACGACAAATCACGAACAGAGCCGCGAGCCTGGTTTGTGCTGCTGCTGCTGCTGCTGTTTCGGGCCTGACCAAACTGTGGTGGCCTCGGGGCCCGAAACCGGGCGAACATGCCAGGTGCGAAAAAAATTGCGACGCCGGGATCCGAGAGCACTTTTGGAGAACCCCCCTGTGCGCACCCGCGAGAAGGGGGGGGGCGAGCGGCGGACCTTTGTAGTGGGGGCGCCGCCCGCCCACGGGGAGGGGCACTGCGGGGAGGGCTACCAACGATCAATCAACAACAAGTCGACAATCGATCGAAGATCCAGCGGATCGATCCGACGATCGATCGACGCTCCAGCAGATCAATCGAAGATCGACCGAGGACCTAATTATAGGGTGCGGCTCGGGGAGGTGCTGTTCGTTGCGGGATCGCGATCCCAGGCTCGCAGCCTCCTGTCTCCCTCGAGTGACCCGCAGGGGAGGACCGGCGATCGGAGGAATCGGCGACCGAGGTCTTCCACCGATCGACGATCGGTGGGTGATCGAAGATCGGGGAGAAAGAAGAACGAGATCTTGACATCTGTGACATCATCCACAGGTCTCCAGGCCTGCCGAGGTCCAGAAACCCAGACCCCCGCGACGCCTCATGAGCGGCGAGCACATCCATGTCCACACCCTCGCGGTCTGGATTCCAGGGCGCGTTCTCGTGGATACGCGGTCGCATGGATACGTTCCGCGCGAGACTCCCCGTATCCGTGGGATCTCGGCCCAAAGGCCCAGCCCGTGAGGTCGTGGATATGGATATGCCTCCCTCCCGCGAGCGCCGTGATTCTGCTCGAAGACCCCAGCGTGGACCCCCGGAGGGACCCCCACCGGTGGACCCCCGGAGTTCCCTAGAGCACCAACGCTTTGAAGCAAAGCACCACGGAGATGTTTCCCCGCCTTCGGTCCCTGGGGGCCCTCGCTGGGTCCCGCCAAACACCCGGGGAAAGGGTCAGTGCCGCCAGGGACCCCGTATGGAAGAACATGTGCACACCGGAGCTCTGGGTCCCGACCCCTTCTCCGGGACGGGCTCCCCGTCCCGGGTCGCTCTCCGACGGCCCCCAGGCCCAGCAAGGGCCCCTAGAGGCCGAAAGCACACCCAAGGGCCTCCCGCCGCGATCTGGGGCCTCCAGGAGGGGCAGCTCCAGAGGGCGGGACTTCCCGTTTGAATTTGCCCTGGCTCTGGTGCATCACATTCCTCCTTCCTCCTCCGCCTTCTCCTCCTCCTCCTCCTCCTTCTCCTCCTCCTCCTCCTCCTCCTCCTCCTCCTCCTCCTCCTCCTCCTACTTCGTTGCAGTCGGCGGCTGCATCGCAGAGTTCCCTTTCAGCACCACCCTGATGGGTACTCTCAGCAGACGGGAACTGTGGTCGGTGCGGAGAAGTGGCATTTTCCTGCCACTGTCCCCCACCATCCTGCGCAAAAGCGGCGCCTTCCTGCCATCTTCCTGCTCGTTGCCAGGGTACCCGTAACTGGGTACCGTTTGGGCGACGCCGTCCCTTCCCGTCGGTTGGGGAGCAGGCAATTTTCAGGACGACGGACGCCCTCTAGGGTTGGCACGAGGGGGGTGGCTGCTGTGATGGCGGGGGACTTCTGAGAGGGCACGAGCCTTCTAAGAAGGCCCTGAAAGTGTCCAAGAACGCTTCAGGGGAGCCCGGCGGACTTCTTAGAAGTAGAAGCCCCGCCGCCTTCTTTGAAGGCCACCCCCTCACGCCACTCTTTCTGGGCGCCGCCAACGCTCTGCTCCGAGAGATTCGGTCTCCGGCTTCTCCCAGAACGAGCTCGCTCTGTTCTCTTTCGCCTTCGTGTCTCAATCGCTCTCGGTGCACCCCACCGCTTGTTCGACCAGCGTCTGGCTGTCTTGGACCACTTGGCGCCCGCGGACTGAAAAAGTGTCCAAAGACGGGGCTCCCGGAAGCCCCGACCCAAACCCCGGGGACGACTGTTCCCCCCGAGTCGCCCCGGGCGCCCGGCGAGGAACCCCTGGGAGACCGGAGACGGCGGGAAACCTCCCGCATTGAATCCCGCCATCCACTTGGGCCAAGGTGGCCGTAGAGTTCTTGACTCCCTCTTCCAAGAACCTCTGCCTTTCCGAGAGGTTTGCCTCACCCCCATCCCTTGGGTTTTCGGGGGGGCGCGATCGGTCAGAGCGCCCAAGATGGCCCACGATGGCTCCAAGAGGCCCTCCGATGCTCCAAGATGGCTTCCAAAATGGCTCAAGATAGCCGACCGCCGTTCGAAATAGCTTCCGACACACCACCAAGAGGCCCGACGAAGGCCACAAGATGGTTCCAATTGGTCTCGGAATCCCTCAGGCCCCCCAAGAGGCCAAATTTCATCAAAAGCAATGGGAAATCAATGATTGCTGCCCGCTCGCCGTTGCGCTTCCAATGCACGTTTGAGGCATGAAGATGGCCCCAAGATGGCCGAACTGAAGCCCAAGAGGGGCCCAAGAGGCCCCCCAACGGCCCAAAGAGCGCCTAAGATCGGCCCAAGAGCGCGCCGTTCGGGACGATTCGGGCGCCCTCGAAAAAGTCCTGGCGACGCGTAGCTGCTGGCAGGCACCGCGCGGCAAGGAAAACTCCAACGACCAGCGAGAAAACCTGCGAGAGATCAACCCTCGACCCTGGATCCTGCTTCCCTGGGCCCCTCTCCCAGACCACCGCCGCCGTGATTTTGTCCGCACTGTGGCCCTCCAAAAAACTGGACGCCTCCCCTCATCCCGAATCGTTTTTCGACGGTCCCGGGGCCCGACGACTGCCCCAAGAGGCCGTAAACTTCCAAAGACCCTCAGTCGCGATGTTTCCGCAACGCCAGAGGTCTGAGGTCAGTTCCCTCCTGAGATCCGACGCTGCGAATAAAAAAGTACAACATCGCGGAAAGTCGAGACCGGAACTCTAGACCCCATCTCTCTGCTGCATTTTGCGAGCCGGATCGATCTGTGATGTCCCTGGGGTCCGAAAACGCACGCAAACGCGGGGCTGAGGGCCCCGGAGGAGGAGGAGGAGGAGGAGGAGGAGGAGGAGGAGGAGGAGGAGGGCGAGGACGAGGCGGCAAGCAGGCAAGCTGGAGGACGCCCTGACAGGGCCAGGAGGAGACGGCCAAGAAGAGGAGAAGAAAGACTGGGAGGATGAGGAGGAGAGGACGACGGGGAGGACAACGAGGAGGAGGAGGACGACGAGGAGGACGACGAGGAGGATGAGGAGGAGGACGACGAGAAAACGCCCGGTGTGAAGAAGCTGCGACGCCCGCACCTCCGCCCCCCCCCCCCCGGGCGCAGCAGAGGGCGGCGGGGGCCGCCTGGAGCTCCCCGCGCAGTGCCGCGGCGCGGGCGGCCGGATCCTCTCCGCGCGGCGCGCGCGCGGCGCGGCGCGGGCCTCTCGGGCGCTAGGCAATGGGGGGTGGCCCAAATGGGGGGTGAAGAGAAGTTGGTGCCCTAAAGTTAAGTCCGGCATGTCCCCCTACAGGCGGATTTGGGACGAAAAACAAAAATACAACACAAAAAAACAAAAAGAATGCTCCAAAATACTCAAAATAGTCCCCCGACTATGTTGTCACTATTTTTGAATATTCCCCCTCTAGAGGGACAGGCCCGACTGAACCCTAAAGGGGCCCTGAAGGGGTCCTTTAGGGTCCTTTTCTTCACCCCCCATTTGGGTCACCCACCATTACCGCCCGCCCGAGCTTCGGCCGCTGGCGGCCTGGGGCCCCCGCGAGATCGGTCGCAGGGCGAGTTGGCGGCGCGCACCTCGATCTCCCGGGCCCAGAGCGGCCCTGGCCGGCGCCCTCCGGCCAGGAACGGATCGGGATCCGCAAAGGAATCGGACTTCTCGTCTGCGCGGACCACCCAAGCGCCGTTCGCGCAAGCCTTCGAACCACGAGGAGGGGAACGAAGCCTGCGACGAATTCGATCGCAACCCTGCCTGAAAGATGCGCGAGTCGGGGGCCCGGGCTGCTGGGAGGGCGTCGGTGGTGGTCCGCACCGAGCCCGGCCAGGCCCGCCCAGGGCCCAGGAATCGGCGCACGGGCCCTCCGTTGGCGGCAGAGTGAGCTGGCGGCGCGCACGGGGATCTGCTGGTACGCTGTGCCTCTGCGGGCGCCGCGCGTCCGACCCGAACACATAGCACGCGATCTGTGTACGGCCAGACCTGGGACAGAAGAGCATGCTTCCAGAACATGCGGCCCTCCGCCGGCCAAACTGAAGAGCGCTCGTGGGTCCCTCCCCCTGGATGCACCATAACACCCAACAAGCACGAAGTGCATCAGGGCACCCTCCCCCGACCGATCTCGATCTTATACCTCGGTCCGACCATACCAACACTTTGTGCCTCTGCTGGAGCCACACGTCTGGCCCGAACATGCAATACAAAACCATGCACTGTATCGTCTCCCTAGCGGTATGGCCAGAAAGAGCCCGCCACGCAGCTCTTACTCTAAGATTTCCGAGGGTGCGCGTAGCCCTTGCGTGGCCGACGCACATATCGTATAAGTATGTGTGTTGGCGGTGCGCACACAGGGGTAGGGGGAGGGGGAAGGCTTCTCAGAAGGAGGCTGCTTCTTAGAAGGCGGGGGTCGTACACCTGTAGACAAGGCTCGCGCGTTCTAAAAGGCAGGGTGCTTCTAAGAAGCCTTCCCCCCTCACCCTACCCCCCTCTGCGCGTGGCCGCTCTCCGCAAAATCGGTCGCAGAGTAAGGGCTGGATAGAGGCACCAGGAAGAGGCTCGCCTCGGGAGTCTCGAGAAATCCAGACGCCCCTCCCGTCGTAAACACACACGAGGAAAGGCGTGCCTCGGGGGGGCCCTACTGGGCCTCGGGACCGTTTGAACACGATTCGGGACGAAACACCCATCCCCAGGAAGGGGTCCAGACCTCTGGGGGTCCACGCCATTGCTGTTATCGTTGTGATCGCTGTTATCTCGTTGTGGTCATTGTCATCGGTCGTTGTTGTCGTTGTTATCGTTGCCGCTGTCGTTGTTGTCGACGGCACCGTTGTCATGACGCCGAGCGTCGCGGCCCCGAGGCCCCAGAGGCCCCCACTGGGGACCCCCGAGCGGCCCTCGGAGAGCGGCCCACGGCCCCGCGAGCCCATGCGCACCGGACCCTCTCGGAGAACAGCGACCTGCGGACCCACTTGGAGGCCTGGAAATAGGCACCAACACCAACACGAGGGGTTGCCCCCGTAGGGGGAAGATGATCCTAGATTTCGGCGTTGGTGGTAACAGTTCGGTCACCTTGGCAGCCAGAATATTACCACCATCACCGAGGTCGGGATCTTCTTCCCTCGGTGGAGGCACACCGCCGCTATTGGTGTTGGTGTCAACCTCTAGGCCTGCGACCCACGTCCCAAGTGAGCCCCACCCCCCACCCCTTAGAGATCGTGGGGTGAGGCCGGCGAAATCTCACCACAGAGCGCCTGCAAAACAAGCTATCACATACATCACAAGTTTGAGATCGTCAATTGTTGTACTGTGGGTTCGCGCGTGGCCTCCCATCGGAGAACGACCCACGGGCCCACGGGCCCACGGACACCCACGGGCCCGCGGCGCCCTCGGAGCACGACCAACGGACACAGGGGCCTCTGAGTCCAGAGAACCTCGCGGCCTCCCCGAAGCCCCACGGCCTCGCCACGCAGTGCGGTCACCGCACGGTTCTCGGGGGTTGCTCGAGATACCCCTGGCCCAAGGTGCCTCTAAGTCTTCGCTCCAATTGGGAGCCCCGGTGTGCCTTCTGGAACTCGCGGGGGGGTTCTCTGGAAGCCGTGGGGGCCTGCTTGGAAATCCTGGGGGCACCTTGGGCCAGGGGTACGGTAAGATTGCGCGGCGTCGGCGCGCGCAAAATTTTTGACACCGCCTCGATCGCTCAACCGTGAACCGATCGCGGCCCCGATCGCTCAAAGCTGAATGCCGTAGGGTCCTGGAGCGTTACCGTGCCCCTCGGTGCTTCCGCGTCGTTTCGGGGGCGACGATGGGAGCGAATAGCCCAGGGGAAACAATAGATGTATCCAAGGGCGCCGACGGTCCTTGTCTTCAGCGAGGTTCCCGGGCGAGCACGTGTAATGCCCGCCACTGAGCTATTCGCCCCTATCGCCGCCTCTGATCGTTCTATCATGCGGAGTTCCACCTTGAACGCAGTCGCCGGCGTCGCCGACGCGCCAACGCCGCCCGAACCTACCAGACTTCTAGCACCACCGGACGTGTGCGGGGGCCCCCGACGGACTGAAGAGCCCCGCGGGCCCCCCCCCCCCCGGGAAGCGCCGCCTCGGGCGGCGGAGGCAGCCCCCGGCGATCACCCTTGGCAGGAGACTCGGCGGAGGGACCCCCCGACTTTGGCGAGGCAGCGCCGCCCGGAGACGCAGCCAGGCTGCGCGCGCCAAGGCAGGAGGAGGAGGAGATGGAGGAGGAGGCGGAGGAGGAGGCGGAGGTCAAGCCATTGGCCGAGGAGGGGCTGGGCCGTCGTCGCCTCGTCGGTCGCCCCAGTCGGCCTGGGCTCGCGCGCAGCGCGCCATGGGCGCCGCAGCCGCGGCGGCAGGAGCCGCCATTCCCCACCACGCCCAGGTCAAAAGAAGAAGCCTGGCACCGCCGCGCCAGGACCCAGCGCGGCCAGGACAGGCTGGTAGTCAGGCTGGCGGCCGTCGCCAGCAGGCTGGAGCAGCACCACAACGCCCAGCAGCCCCAGCACCACCAGCAGCACACGATGGCGCAGCAGGGTCGTTGGACAGGATGGCGGGACCAAAGGGGATCAACGGAAAGGAGGACAGGAGCAGGGTCCTCAACCGCTGGCCCAGGTCCCGCCGTCGGCCAGACAGACAGCATGATGGCAATGAGACCGCCAGTTGGAGCTCAGCCATGGTCATGGAAAAGACCATCACGAGGGAGGTCATCGGCGAGAGCTCCACAATGCCACGACCAATATAACAACCACAACCAGTACAACACATACCAGAAGAACTAGAACCAGAAGAAGAAGAAGACCAGGTCCGCATCCAGAAGGCGCCACGATCCCAGCAGAGGTAGCCAGCCAGACAACACACAGGCGATCCAGATGCAGAGCTTCGCTTGCACGAAGAAGCAGCAAGACAACATCGACGAGCTCATCCCGAGTACGGAGGTGAGGGCGGTCAACCACGAGGCCCTCTCCGACCCCCCATCACGAGACGGAGCTCCGCCGCATGTGGAAGCATACCAAGGCGGCGCGGCTCGGACGGCTCGCTGATCAGCTCGCTGGAACTCGACAGGCAGGAGTGGACGCAGGACGACTCATCGATGAATTGGAAATTACAAAATGTATGATCAACCTGACGATCGAGCCGAATGAGAGGATCCAAATCTACAGAGAGGACTTGGACGTGGTCAACAAGAAGAGGAGAGCGATCGCAGATAAAGTCAAAGAATGGAACGATCAACTGGAAAAGTCCGACGTAGATGCAGTCAAGATCAAGGCTCTAATTACGGAAGCAAAAAGTCAGCGAGGGATTCATGAACGATTAGAAGCAGGAGCTGAAAGCTCAAGCTGCGAAGGAGACGAGAAGACACGTCGGATGAAAGTAGAGGCGACAAGAAGACTCGCGAGAAGACACCATATCCACGACGACATGATCAGAAAGCACAACGTAGCCAAGCGGACGATTGACAAAATGTTGCAAGGATGCTCGAAGAACTCAACAAGCGCCTGGACATGCAGCAAGAAGAGTACGTCCAGCACCGGCGCCACCTCCATTTCTTCCACAGCGAACGCAACGCCAACATCCGCAAGGACGAGCAGCGTAGCAAGAAGGATAATGAAGAGATCCAGGCCATGAAGCACGAGGATCGGGAGCTTAAGACGGAGATGGCCGCGATGACTCTTGACAGCACGACGAAGGCCCTGAAGAGACAGGAGGAGTACTTCGAACGGCAGAGCATGAAGCAGCACGCAAAGGCAAGACAAGAAATCGAGGAAGCGAAAGGTGCTGCTGTGGAGGCCAGGCGAAAACAGAACGAAGAAGAGCAGAGCATCAAGCACAAGACGCTGGATAAGAGACATCACGAAAGGCAGCTTGCGGACATAGCCTGGAAGTTACAGAGTGAATACACAGAGAAGCCCGAGAAACAACGAGAATTATACAGAGCGGAACAGGAGCACCACAAGGCGAAGCTGCAAGGAGGCGCTCATCCACTTCGGGGCGATGCAGCCCAAGATTGCCAGAGAGCACGGCATAAAGAAGAAGGACATACAAGCAAGAAGCGAAGAATATATTCAGATCCAACGAGCCCTCCATCAGCAGCAAGAGCAGTTGCAACAGGAACAACGACAACTACGTCGACAAATAGTCCAAGCAGAAGACCGTTTGAACCACGAGAACCCCAATGTGCAGGACGCCCATACCGCAACGTGGGAGTCAATCCACAAGATGGCAGAATATGAAGGCGTACTACAACAGGAGAATGATTGATTACAGTACCAAGCACAAGGGTGGCTAAGAAACGAGCAGACTACTTGGCAGGCAATGGTACAACAATCGCAACACTACGTCAACAACGAAGAGTACGCTGCGAACCGCAATCACGACGAGCACGAAGAGCAGCGCAGAGCTTACCACCAACGCATACAGGAATAAGTACAACAACACGAACAACGACAGCGATTTCGAGTACATGAGCTCAGGCTGCGATTTCACGCAGAACTACGTCAACAACATGCTACCATCGCGGAGGAAAGTGCACAACACGATTACCAACATCGAGCTCTTGAACAGGCGCTCAAGAAGGAGCTGATCAATAACGAGGAAATGGAAGCGAAGATCATCGGCGAGATGGAGCTCGAGATCGGCAGAGACATAGCAGAAGAAACGACGCGACAATACTTGGCAAACATCGAGCAGCACAGAATCGACGAGGAGATGGAAAGCGCGCTGCATTCCATCGCGCCGTGCGAGTTCATCCAGACACGCTCCGACATCAGCCCCTACAGAAAAGAATGGAAAAGCAACGCCGACAGCGAGAGCAAGAACGCAGGCGCAACAAGCAGGACGCCAGACTGCGACTTCAGACTCGCTCAGCTTGGCTTTGCACCACGACCACCAGCAGAACAAGCACCGCCACTTCCACCATTAACCGGTCCAACAACAACATTTTGCACCCCACCACCAGCAGTGCACCAAGAAGCACTTATTAGTCTCGACGCGCCACGAACGATCGACAGTCAGGAGACGCCCCTGCCAAACCTCGACCACGACGACGACCTCCGAGACAACATAGACGACGGGGATGCAATGCTGACCCCGACGCCGCCAGTAAGTCCGACGCCACCTGCCGAACAACCAACCCCAGACTTCGACCCAAGGAAATACATCTCCCCACCAGTACGGGCACTATCAGCACCACCCGAGATCAATGAAAATGACATCCAATCGAACCAACAACCCACCACGGCCATACTGATAGACATCAGCCGAGACGAAGAGAGCGAGGCACCAACAACACCGCGAAGGATGACCATCGACAGCATCACACCGACAATTCCCTTGCAGCCTATCGAGCCTCCACCGCGCTTTCACCTCGGTACACCTGACAGAGCACAGTCAGCTCCGCCGACAGGAGCCAAGCCAGCTCTCAGAAGCAGCAGCTCGCGCGAACGACCAACGCGCAAGGCGCGTACGCATACGCGACGCAGGAGATGGATCCACCTACCCAACAGACCGACTGCCGATAGCAATGGACAACCACGATGGGCCTGACGACCCAACATCGCCACAAAACTGAGATGGACTGAACCCGATGGGGGGCTGCTGGCCCAGACGGGGGGTCCAACCACCACACCAGCGAGCGAAGCCTGCGGTCGCATCCAAAAGACCACAGGGAACACGCCTGAGAGCAATCTCGACACTAGCACCCAGCCCGAAGACCGATGCCGTTCGACCCGTGCGGCGACAGCAGACAGCCCGACGGCCCCACCAACATCTCCACGAGGGAGAAATACGACTCGGGACGACATTGAGGTGCACGCTTTGGGGAAAGCTCACCTCACCTCCCCGACGCCGACGCAACCAGCTCGACCAAAAAACATAAATAAAAAAAAGCGAAGCAACACCCGACTCCAGAGAAGGGGAAGAGCCAAGAGCAATGGGAAATATAATTGCACGGCCACCTAGACCATGGGCCAGGCCAAGCGACTCCGAGGACGGGAACCTCTAGTCGAGCCGACCCCACGACAACCAACCAAAGAAACGAAGATGGATCTCGGAGAATCCCCAAAACCAGCGCAGTAATGCCACTACCCAAGGCAGTGCGCTTCACGAGCACAACACCACCAAGGCGGGAGCCAGCGAGACCAGTAGCGCGCAGCCCACCGCGACTCGACAGACCTCCTGCACACAGCGAAAACAAGGCGACTAGCCATGTTGACCCAGGGACGCCGCATTTTTGACTTTACCACACGAAGGCTACAAATGCTGTTCATTGAATGAATTCGACAACATCGAGGAGACTTTCTTCAATGACCTGCGCATCGACAGGACAGATTGCAACGACCGGGGCGACGAGAAGCGCGACCACGACGCGAAGATCGAGGCCCGACTCGACGAATCAAGCCCACGACAACTGCAGTGCAAATAACGACCTGCACTACGGAGTCAACGACAACATCAGAGACAGCTACAACGACCATCACGAATAACCTTGCACAACCGATTCAGTGGGCTTGCCGACGCGATGACCGACACACACTGAAGACGACAACGACGACACATCCAACAGCCACAACCAACCAAAGTGCGCGCAAGTCAACGCTGTCCTGGAGAGGCACGGATCAAAGTTCGAGACGGGCTCGAAGGGCGGGGGGGGCAGGACGAGCGCTGCCCACGCCTGCCAGGGGGGATGGTGAGGGGCAGGGGGGGTAACGGCCACTACCCGCGCCCCCGCGGTCCGCCCTAGTTCGCCACCCCCACCGTCCCCGCGGCGGAGGGGGGGCTCACCCGAACGCCCAAGAGGCGGAGCACAGGAAAGACGTGACATACCTCACCGAGAGCAGAAGCAAGCACTAGGCCGGGGGATCGCCCCCACCGAGGGCATTGTGGCCCCTCGCCATAGCGGGCCGAGGTGGGACAGCCACGAACCCCACTTGAAGTCGGTGCATGGGGGCCAAACAAGTGCGCCCACTACCATTATTCCACGACCAACCACAAGCCGAATCCACACCGACCCCACGATGAGCACGCAGACCCAACGACCGACTTACCCACCATCCCAACAACGAAGGAGGAGATCACATAGCACGACAGCCGACAACCAGCATGCGCAACAAGTAGTGGCACAACTTACCAACAACTTACAGCACGCTGTACATGCCGACAACGATAAGACGGCAGCCCTGACAGCATCCCAGGGCACCGATGTAGGAGCACGACAAAGAGCTGACCACCACTACAAGCCAACGCAAGACATACGTACTGCAATGGTACCATTCCGACAGCAGCGACGACATCGACGAGTAAAGCCACAAGACAACGAAAGCAGCTCGACCACGTGCACAACCAGAGCCATGCAACCGTTCAGAGTTAAAACAAACAAGGGCCAACCTAAACAACCACCTAGAACACACCGTGTAGCAACACAATCGACCGACCAAGACGGACCCCAACAACAAGTACTGCGCCAATACAGCATCAACCACCGGCAGTTCAACACCGAGTGCGACCGCGGCTACACCAGCAGCTTGAAAGCA
The DNA here is from genome assembly GCA_963575745.1 of Prorocentrum cordatum. Taxonomy (NCBI): domain Eukaryota; class Dinophyceae; order Prorocentrales; family Prorocentraceae; genus Prorocentrum; species Prorocentrum cordatum. Next base: position 412,842 of record CAUYUJ010011203.1, read on the forward strand.
ATGATACAAGCAACACCAGCACCGACCCTATACCAGGATGTCTATGGCGACGACCTGCACCCCGCAGCGCGATATGTCCTCGACTCGACCCCCAATGGCAACAACAGCCACAAGACAAAGAATTTCTACACGGACGCGTCCTACAATATCAAGAAGAAAGACGGCTGCTCCTGGGCTTTCATACTTCTGCAGGAAACAAATATGTTCGAAGAACTTACATTCAGGGGCGCATACTACGGCATCGCCAGCGACAGCCACAACATAGACCTCAACAGCAGCGCATATACCAACACCACAGGCGAGATCATGGCAGTAATGCAAACACTCATGTGGACCATTGCGGCCAACGAATCCCAGCGCGCCGGTATCTTTACAGACTGCAGGACGGTCATCGACCTATGCCACGGCACGGCAACCTCGACCGCAGACCACGACCTCGCCATGTATCTCAAGCTTGTATTCGCTCGCGCCAGTACCATCGCAAGCATCGGCCTCCACCACGTGCCAAGCCACGAAGGGGTGCCTTGGAACGAACTTGCTGATTGCTTATCAAAGCGCGAGTGGAAGAAGCACGAGAAGAACGAGCCTACCAACAACATCTTACGGAGCTTCCAACTCGCTATCACTACCAGCAAATATTATCAATGGGAAAAAGTACCGGCAATAAAAAACGAAATACACACGCAGATCCAGCTAGGCAAGACAACAATCTCAACTTTGAGAACACGAAGCGCGACGCCAAGTCCGAGCACATTATTGCGCCGACGGAAACTACTAACATCTCAGCGGAGATCAAGATCAGCATCATGACCTATAACGTCGAAAGCGCCAGAGAAGCGGAGCCGACAATCAAGAAAAATATGACCAGAGCAGGAAGACTGACCAATGAACGGCGGGGGCCGATCATACAAGGTCAGCTACAACATCGCGGAGTACACCTCATTGGGATCCAAGAAGGAAGGAACGAGCGACGAGTAGCTACCAGCAACGGGTACCACATGATCAGCAGGCCACACCACAGCTACAACTGCGGGTGCGAATTGCGGGCAAGCCTTACGCTACCAGATGCTTTAACACCAACGGGGCCAATAGTTTAAAAACCATCGGACTTACACGTTATCGTAGCCAGGCCACGACTACTCACTGTGCGGATCCAAGCGAAGGCCTTCGACCACACGGCGCGCGCTGCGCACGCTCCGCACAAAAAGAAGAACGCCAAAGAACGAAATGAATTCTGGGAGTACCTAACCAAGCAAGTATCGAAGTTCAACCCGTCCATAATCTTCATCGATGCGAACGGGCGGGTGGGACCTACGACATCACTATGGGTTGGACCCGCAGGTCTCCAACATTAACAAGACGAAAATGGACAGCGGCGACACGAATTGGCTGCGTCGGCGCACATGCCTATCGTCAATGCCCCTAGATCATACGGCAAACATCACCATACATGGAAAGATGCCCATGGGCACGGACACCGTATTGACTACACCATGTTTAGCGAACGCCTACATCAAGCTGTGACAACATGTTTGACGATGCCAGACCTTGAGACGATAAAACAGCAAGCCAAAGCAGACCATCCACTGGAAGACCATACACCAGTGCTTGCACAAGCGGCTTGCCACATATCGACCAGGGTTAAAAAGAAGCTGTTCCCTAAGATCGACAAAACAACGCTGACGGACGAGAAGGCGATCAACAAATTCAAACAGATGTTTGATGCGACTGTGATCCCCGACTGGCATGCCAGCCTTGACCAGCACGCCTATTGCTACACGCTCACCATCATGGAGACAGCGACCGCAGCATTTCCCCATAGCCAGCACAAGAAGATGCAGGAACACATCTCCGACCAAACCTTCGAATTTATCATCGACCGGCGACGACTTGCCAAGCCACTACGGAAAGCAGCGCGGCATGGGCCAAGGCACCACATGGTGACCAGAAGGATCATCAAAGAGATAGCCGACACCATCAAACGCCCGACAAAAACTTACCGACCAAGTGCCTTGATCAGCACTACAATGGACGCATGCGACTCGCTATCGAAGCACAGCGGGCTAACATCAGCAACGATCACAACGGATTGTCCTCGCTGCACGAGAGTGGTACAACGATACTCGAAAAACACCACCACGATTGGTCAACTACGACTACGACGAGTTCCTCAACCAGCAAGCCACACGAGCAGCAGAAGCGAGGCAGAACAACCAGCCATACAACGAATGAAAACGAGTACGTAAGCGACTACTGTCTGGCAGGCGCAAGCGACGCAAGACACGGGCATTCCCCATGATGGTGGACAACAGCGGCGGGGTTATTACAGACGCGGAGGCGAAGCACAACGAAGCCGCCCACCACTTCGGCGACATAGGAGCTGCAGCTTTGCATGACAGAGACCGACATAACAGAGCAAGACAACAATACGGACGACATTTGCGACAACAATACGGTCCGAAGCATCGACGATTTCGCTAGCAGCTACGAGCTTGAAGAACAACTGGATCGGTGCAAACACGGACGAGCTGCAGGACCTGACGAAGTTACCGACGACCTTGCCCACGCGGCACCACGAGAAATGGCACGCCACATGAAACCGCTAAGTTCCAAGACTGGACTGCTCATCCGAGAGGCAGTGACACACAGAGGATCGCGAATAACACACTTCTGGAAAGGAAAAGGGGCCGAAGAGACGCTACAAATCCACCGATCGATATCGCCCGCCAACACCATCATCAAGCACCACTACAGGTATATACGACAGTGCATGACGGATTTTTTACCTGGGCTATTCTTCATCACTCAGATGGGAGGCCGAAACCACTACAGCACGGACTACAACCTCCTCATAATGCGACTGACCTTCAACCTAGCAGCCGCGGAAGGAACCAACCGAATCATGATCATGATCGACATGAAATCTGTCTTTCACAAGGTAGACGACATGCAGATGAGCACCGACGACATCGACAACCTGATATGCCACATGGGCATCCCTCAATGTACGCAGCCGGCTATACAGACCCTCATGAACAACAAAGGCATCGCCAGCACCCACATAGACAAGAAGCAGTTGCTCTCGATGCTGGCCGAAGCCCACCGCAACGCGGTTCCTCACCGAGCGCGACTCCGACTACGCAGCACCAAGGCTAGGAACCCGACCAGGAGTACCTATAGCCGACTTCACGACGCGCTGATGCCTGCAGTCACGAAGGACTATCATGAAGAGGACATTACAGCGGAGGCCGCTTAAGAATACCAGGCAGCCCACCAGTATTCTGTACCAACCCTGAAAACCAGCACATGACAACAATATAATTCGCCGACGACGTGAAAGCTACGGCAACGGTCACCGACGGCAATGCGATCGAGACTACAATCAAAACCATGTGGGGGATACTGGTACGAACTACACGATCGCGAGGACTACCCATCAACATTACCAAGTCCAACTTCCTCATTTTCGCCAGCAACATGGATGGAAAAAGAATTGCGAGACAAATGCATATTGACCAGAAACAATACACGGACATGGGGATGACAATCACAATCACGCGAACGCTTCAAGTCCTGGGCACAATGGTGATTGATCGGAATGATTTTACCCAGGAAGCTGCAGCACGCGCACTTGCTCTAAAGGAGGCGACCACACCACTCCGAAAGACGGTGTTCAAGCGCGACAAGATCACCAATACCGCCAAGATACACCATCTCAACGCTCTTGGCAACCCACGACTACTATACAATGCAGGAACCTGGATACCTGCAAAAGGACGGACACGGACAGACTCGCCATTGCATACATAGCAGCTGCGAGGATGGCATTGGGCATTCATCATCCGACAACTCAGCGTGAGAAGATCACCAGCATCGAGATCATCAGCTGGGCAGGCATCGCATCACTCCCACAAAGGCTACGGCAGACAAGGCTGCGGGAGATTGTACGGTTAACGACCGCCGGCCCGATTGAGCTAAGAGCCCTGCTCGACTACGACATCGAGAACACTGGAAGATGGTCTACGACGATGGCAGACGACCTCTACCACATCAAAATGTACACCAACAAGCACCATAAAACGCCAAACCACGACGACATTCGCCAATGGATAGGCATGACAAAAGAATAACTTTCCAAATTCAAAAGTATTACTACGCATGCCTACAAGACAGCCACAGTTCAACAAAGAAAAAGCAGCTGCAGCTGCCTGGAGAAGACGCATCAATGACATGTGCGACGGCACCATCATCCCTGCGCCCGAGAGCGAAGGCCCTCAACACGACGGCAGGTACCTTTGTTACGGATGCGGGCAGCTCATGAACGGCAAGGCGGCGTACCAAAAGCTCATGCGCGCGAAGCACAGCCAGCAAGAGAAGATAATCAACTACATCCACGGAACTACATGCCAGGTCTGTGTGAGGGAGTACTGGACGGTCAACAGATTGTACAAGCACATGTGCGCCAGCAGACGGTGTGCATCGCTCGCCATGAAGTTCAGCAAGCGGCACGAATACGACGCAGCCAACGACAGATCCGAGGAGATGGTACCAACAAAACCAAAGGACTACCCGAAGATTACGCAGAACGCCCTTGCGTCCAGCTCTACGGGCCATCACTCGCACCACGCACAGACGCGAAGCACCATTGCACTTCGATGATTCCTGCACCAGTCCCTATGTCACCGCAAGCAGACGAAGGGCACGGCGTGCGACGAGAACAAAGGGAAGACGTCCTACCAGGCGATCGTCGAATACATCATACGCGAGTGGATACAACCGACGGAGAAACGGCATGGCTATGCAACGACGGGATACAACAGACTACGATACTGCTCATTACCGACCAGAACGCCACCAGTGCAGATACCATGCGCATCATCAACGGCATCAAGCGGCAAGCGGAGCTACAACACCGACGCGTGCGCATACTCGCCGTAGCCAACCACACGAGCCAGAAGCACAACGAAAGAAAAGCCGACCACATCAACAGCGCTATCCACGATGCTATACTGAATGATACAATCGACGCCACCAATTACAAGACGTCCACCCCGAGCATAGTCAACAGCAATCAACTCCGCGACGAGCAACACCCGTGGGGTAGAAGAGATGCCAGCAAACACGACTACACGACCATCACGGAAGATAACGCGAAGATACGAGACGCCATCGCCCACATATACACGTGCGTCGCCAACGGCACGGCTTGCATGGTAAACATCGGACCTATGACGACAACCGCCCCACGAGAGCTACAACATCTGGAGAGACACAACCACATCACGACGACCGACCTAGTCATTACCAGCAAGCACTTCCTCAACACCAGCGACGGCGATGACGACACGATACGTATCCTGGCTGCTGCACGCGGAAGTAACCATACAGACGGAACAGAGATCGGCGACCTCAATGAGTACGTCACACACCACGACCGATACCATGTGGACAGCGAGCAGACGAGCCCACGAGCGGACCCCACAGCGCACAGCGCCGAAGGGAAGGGGACGCCGTGGCGATACACCATGGTCTCGCTGACGGTAGAACGCAAGACCCATCGGAAAGCACGCAGACAGTAGCTTCCTGGGGCGCCATCTGGAACACATCTTGGAGCCTGCATCCCTTCGGAGGATAGTCAAGTGACGAGAGTGAACCGTGGCGTCTCGGGGAACCGTGGTTCTCCCCTCGGAGCCAGCATCCCCTTCGGAGGGCTGTCTGGGGCTGAGGACGAGGGCCACGGCTCCATAGTGCGAACAAGGGCTGCGTGCGGACCCTTGGGTGCAAGACCACCGAGCGAGGCGACCTCCCCTTCACGGATCGGCGGCACCTCGCACGCGGAGCACCGCACCGTCCAGAAGGCCCCCCCTCGGCGGTGAGCGCGCCCACCCCTCGGCAAAAGGGCCGAGGGGTGACGGCGGCCGCCGACGGGGGGAAGAGGAGACGGGCTCCCTCCGACAAGGGGGCCCGCAGGGCGAGCCCGAGGCCATCGGAGGCCTTCGTCTCCCGCCTCTCCTTCTTGAGCCCTGGAGGCCTCCTCCCCTTCTCCCCCTGGCCTGGCCTCGGCGCTTCGGTTTCGTTCTCGTTGGCCTCGCCCTCCCCCCCTTTCCTTTTTGCGCCCTGGAGGCGTCCTCCCAGCCCCCCCCCCCTCTGGCCTGGGCGGGGTCCGTGCGCGCGTGCTGCGTGTCTGGCCTCGCTTTCGTCTTGCGCGCTCGGTTCGCTCGGCGTCGGCGCGTTCGCTGCGTGCTCGGCACACGCCCGTGCGCGCATGCGCGGTGCCCGCGCGCGGGCGCGCGCTCGGGCGCCGCGGGGCTACGCGGAGACCCGCGAGCGGCCCGCAGCGGCAGGAGGGGGTCGAGGGGCCCAGGGCCCAGGGGGGCGAGCCTCGGCCACGTCCTGCACACCCTGGGCCTCGAGCACGGCACGGGCCGAAAGCCTGAGCCCATCCTGAGCTCAGCGTCATTGGAAGGGCCCTGGGACACAAAAAAATACAGAGACACAAATGACAGGATCCCCCATATTTGTCATATGTTCTAGGTTTTTGTCTTCCCCCACACTTCCCATATTTTCCCATATTTTCTGGGGAATCGACGATTAACTGTGTCTGTGTGTTTCTTTCCCTCCTGAACATCCTGCATACCCTGGACCTCGAGAGCGGAACGGGCCGAAAGCCTGAGCCCATCCGGAGCTCAGCGCCCTGGCTGTACAACCAAACTGCTGCCAAATGGGGAAGCTGCAGAAAGGGAGCAAAGCCCCTTCTTGGCCCCCAGAGCGACGGGTGCACAGGGCTGAGCCTAAACGGTGTTTCTCGTTTTCGTGTTGTTTTCGTTTTACCTCGTTTTGTCTTCAGCCCCGCTTTTAACACAAAACAAAATCGAAACGAAAACGGCCCACGAAATCGCCAAAATACCGTTTCGATCCACCCCTGCGGGTGCGCAAGGAGCGCTGGAGGAGCAACCATGGCAGGGCTCGGCGGCCCGTGGGCCCCTTCCGACCCCAAACCGTCTCTTACGTCGGCGTCTTGACTGCGTGGTCGCCCGCCCGGGGCGCGGAGGAGGATGGCGCCAGCCTTGCGCACCGAGGTCTGGGGCCAGACACTGCCACAGGCACTCTGGGCGAAGGCGGCGGAGTGGATCGGCACATCCGAAGCCCGTCTTCGGCGGCGCGCATAGGGAAAGGGGTGATGGGTGGTGCCGAAGGTGTGGCCCTCTCAGCCGGGCGAATTTCTAAGAAGGCAGGAGGCTTCTAAGGAGCCAACCAAGAAGCGTCTGGGCTCCTCGAAGAACCCAGGCTCTTCCGAGAAGGCCCCCGCCGCCTAAACAAAAAACAATGTCTTGAAAGGCCGCTCCCTTGTGCGAGGCGCCGGCATCTCCCCAGAGTATCCCCCGTGTCCAGACGGCCCCCACGCCGAGGGGTCCGAGCGTCTGCGTTGGCACAAAAAGAGCGCCAGTGACGCCTCAAAAGCCGAAGATGGCCTCCAAGATCGCACAACATGGACCCGGCAAGAGAGCGAAGAGACAGCTCGAGCGGGCCATGAAGACTCCCAAGGGTGCCCTCAAGAGGCCAAACGAAAATATTCACATTGACCTGAATGTGCCGCATACATGCTTGCCTCCTCATCGTTGTGCCTGCTGGTCTGTGTGGCGTCCTCGAAGACCGTCTCCTACTCTATGTTTTCCTGGATCGGATCAACAAAACCATAAGACCGGCCTCCCACTTGCACGAGCCCCTAAGCGCAGCAAAATGTTCGGCATAGGCGTGGCGCAATGACGTCCAGGTGTGGATTTCGGAAACTGCGTCCGCATCTGCCAACCTTAGCCGTCAGTTGGGTGCAGCAAGCTAAGCTACCGCCGCCCAGCCAGCGAACTCCAACGACTCATGCCATCGTCTGCGCCACGGGCGGTTGCGCAAGCGGGTCGCTCACTTTCAGTCCCATCTTCTGGCAGACCTTTCTCAATTGGGCGTCCTGGGACAAGATCAACTGATTGATCTCTTCCTGTCTGCGTATGTTTCCTGTGTCGCCGCGCGCCTTCATTCGAGTCTTGAGCTCGTGCACAATCTCATCCACCGTCTCCTTGTCGCAGCCCCAACCTGGACTCAAGGGGCCCATGCTCGAAGAAACGCTCACGCAGATGCCGCAGCAGTGGCCCGCGTCCACTTCCAGAAGCTGGCCGTAAGGACGCCTCGACTTGGAGTCCGAGCAGCACGTCGTCGTCTCGAGGACCGCCTCCTCGGGGTCGAGGTCTAGCGTTTGCGTGCCACAGCAACAGACCTGGTGGCATATAGAAGTCACATCGTACTCCTTTCTGTCGAACGTTGCCACCTCCTGCTTCTTTAGAAGGAGACAAAACTACATAAGCATAAACGTTCGGACGACCGCGAAGATTTGTTGGATCTGCGCTGGGCCCCCATCCCTGGCGCGCGGGCCCAAGGCTGATCCAAAAAAAATCTGCGCGGAACTCCAACAAAACATTGTCATGCACATGCCGTTTCCTCTTCTTCGTTATCCACAGCCGCAGGTGCTGGCAGGGCCCAGTGTCTGAGGAGCGCATCCATCTTCACAGAATAGTGTGCCATCATCCTGAGCGCCTGCTCGGCCCTCTGGATGTTGCCAGTGTCGCCGCGCTGCTTCATGCGCGCCTTCAGCTGCTCCACTATCTCCTCGACCACATCGCCACTGCATCCACAACCTGGTGCAATGTTCTTGGCGTCGCCAGTGGCAAGGTTTGACGAGAAGGTGTGGCAGCAGCCGCAGGCGACACCGTGGTCCACCTCCCCGAGATCGCCGTACGGCAGGCGCTTCTTCGTGGAGGAGCACAAGGTCGTTATCGTGAGCTCCGCCTCCTCTTTGGACGCCCGAAGTGGGTACGGAAAAATGGGTACGATACACAACAACAAATGTTGTCCAAAACCGACAGCGGCCGATGTTGGGCAGGGGGCGTCCCGTCTCGTTCCGAACAAGCAACAACTGCTATTGGACTTTGCACCCGCTCCTTTCGAACCCATTTCGGTCGCCTCGATCCTCTGGCTCCAGCACGAGCGTGCTGTAGCCGCAGCAGAGCCTCTCGGCGCAGAAGGTCACGTCGTACTCCTGCTTGTCGAACATCGACGACCCCTCCTCCGAGGTCGACGAATCGCCATCTCCGAAAGCCATTGCCCCGCGGGTGCAGACGCCGCCGCCGGGCCGCGCCCTTGCGCCCCTGGGCCAAGATGGCGTCCTCGAGCGCTTCTCTGATCGAAACCTTTCCTGACATGAACGGGAAGCGCGTGGAAGGGAAGAGTTGCGAAAGAACTTGCAGCATCATCGTGATCAAATGTGATATAGGCGAGCTCTCCGAACGCTGACAAAGGATACGTATGGACGCGCGCCCCCCCGAAACGTTTACAAGCATCTTCCTGGTTATCCTCCTCACTCCTCCGCATGAGAAGGACGACGGCAAAAACGACAATCGTGGGAGGAGGGGGAGGAGGATGAGGAGGAGGAGGAGGAGGAGGAGGAGGAGGAGGGGGAGGAGGAGGAGGAGGAGGAGGAGGAGGAATAGGAGGAGGAGGAATAGGAGGAGGAGGAGGAGGACCAGCAGCAGTAGCAGCAAGAGCAGGAACAGAGGGTGAGGAGAGGACGGGGAGGAGAACGAGGAAGAGGAGGAACAGGAGCAGGATCTACCGCATGAGGAGGACGACGGCAAAAACGACAATCGTGGGAGGAGGGGGAGGAGGATGAGGAGGAGGAGGAGGAGGAGGAGGAGGAGGAGGAGGAGGAGGAGGAGGAGGAGGAGGGAGGAGGAGGAGGAGGAGGAAGAGGACCAGCAGCAGTAGCAGCAAGAGCAGGAACATAGGGTGAGGAGGGGACGGGGAGGAGAAAGAGGAAGAGGAGGAACAGGAGCAGGAGGACGAGGAGTACGAGGCGGAGGAGGATGACAGAGAATGAGCAAGAACGAGAGGAGGAGGAGAAAGGAGGAGGAGGAGGAGGGAGGAGGAGGAGGAGGAGGAGGAGGAGGAGGAGGAGGAGGAGGAGGAGGAGGTGGTGGATAAGCAAGAACAGCAGGCGGAAGAGAAGGAGAAGGAGGAGGAGGAGAAGGAGCAGGAGAAGGAGAAGGAGGAAGAGGAGGAGGAGCAGAAGGAGGAGGAGGAGGAGGAGGAGGAGGAGGAGGAGACCAGATGGCTTCGAGGGCCCGTTCGAAGGCATTTTGTAAGGGATGTCTCGAGTGAAACGTTGATTTTACAACGAAAATGTTAAAAACATGCGGGTGTTTCAATATTTTCGCTTCTTGGGCCATCTTGGGGGTCATCCGAGACCGCTCCGAAAAGATGCCTTACAAGAGCTGTGCCGGCATCCCATTTTATCGAGCATGTCTCGGGCGAAACGCCCATTTTCGAGGAACCGAGAATTAGGACGTCGATTTCGACATCCCGATGTTTTGAGGACGTCCCGAGCGAAACGCCCATTTCAGGCAAACGACGTCTTAAGATACGACCCCCAGCTTCACGATTTGTTTCACGATTTGTTGAGGACGTCTCGAGCGAAACGCTCATGTTGGGAATCCGCCAGGCTCTGGACAACGAGGCGGCGCCGCACGTTCCCCCCCCCCGACCCCCCCCCCAGTTGATAAAAAGATCCCTCTGGGCAAACAGACGTCCATCGCGCGACTCTTCGAGTCTTGGCGCGCTTACCGTCATCCGCCGACCCAGTTGGCGTGTGTGAGAGGCCCTTCGACGCGAGGCCAGCCCAACACAAACTGAATTACGCTAGCCTCCTGTGGTCCCTGAGGAGGTCCCTGGGGGGGTCTGGGGGGGTCCCGGGAAGGGGGGTCCCAGGGGAGGTCAGAGGAGCGGTCCTGGGGGTCGTGACACCCACCCTGGGCGGTGGAGAAGGAAGTCTTAAGGAGGCGGTCTCCGTCCGCAGGGGATTGGGACCCCTCCCCCCGCCACGGCCACGGCTCCGGCCTCGGCCCCCCCCCCGGCCCCAGCCCCGGTCCCGGGCCCCCGATCCCAGCCACTGGCTCGGGCACCGGCCCCGGCCATGGGGCCCCGGCTCTGGCCCCGGCCCCAGCACAGGCCGCCACCGAGGAGACAGACGGCTCACCTCCTCCCTCCTCCTCCTCCTCCTCCTCCGCCATTCCTTTTCATTAAGAATAACTCCTCCTGGTCGCACCCGGAGGCCAATCGGAAATGCGGGCCTGGCGCTTCGCCTGAGACTTCATCAACATGTAAGATCCTGAAGCTCAAAATTTGCAACATGTTCACGGATTGAGGGCGGATGGTGTTCAAAATGTGGCTCTCACCTTCGCGCCGCGCACACCCGTCTTGGAAATTTGCATGAGCTTCACGGATTGAGGGCGGGTGGGTGTTTTTAGTGTTGCTCTCGCCTTGGCGCCGCGCACATCCGTCGTAGAAAAACTTGTAAGACGTTCACGGATTGAGGACAGGTCGCTTTCAAAATGTGTTTCTCGCCGCGCACGTTCGTCTCAAAAACTTGCAAGGAGCTTCACAGACGGAGGGCGGGTCGTTTTCAAAGTGTTGTTCTCGCCCTAGCGCCGCGCACATGCGTCTTACAAAATTGCAGCAGGTTTGCGGATGGAGGGCGGTTCCTTTCAAAGTGTGGCTCCCGCCTTAGCGCCGCGACACTCGTGTCAAGAGCTTACACCAGTTTCAAGGATTCTCATGGGTAAGCTCGAGCTCGGGCAGCGGCGACGACACCGAGATCAATCGCCCGCGGTCCAATACTGATACATTGGCAGGCCGCGTCGACTCCAAGAGCAAGGGCATCGCCGATATCAAGGAGGCCAGCTCCGAAAGTCAGGCCGCGCTCTTGGAGGCAAAGCAAAGGATGGCAAAGCTCTTGGACAAGTTCGATCAGGCACGTCCCCCCGCAGGTGCACGCGTTGCTGCCCCAGAGCTCCCAGTTCGGCCTGCTGCTCGAGACCACGTGGCATTAAACCAGCAGGTCAAAATCACGGAGCACACGGCGGCGGCCCCACTGCTCGGGGTCAACAACAATACCAGATTCAAGGGCATGAAGAAAGGCTTCCCGCGCGACGGCCTTCCCTTCAGTGAACTGGTGGGAGACAGCGTCCAAGCTGAAGATCCTGGACCAGTGGAAAAAGAAGCTCACATCTCTCGGAGCTGACGAGGAGACGGTGGGCCAGCTGGACAGAAACGAGATCGGAACGTTCTTGCACTGCCACATGACGGCGCACGGTGAGATTGCCGAGGACCCCTTCCAGCTGGCACCCCCAGCAGCCTGAACCGCCTCTTCGGAAAGTGAAGTTGGTGACCAGCCAAGTTACTCGCACCTCTCTCGTACCAGTTCGAGGCCACGCACTCCCGGAACCAGGTCTTACCATCAAGTAGGAAGCAGCATGAGCAGGCATCAGACGACGAGTAGACAGGCAGCGGCTTGACCATTTTGGGTGCGGCGCTGGAGTTCTTCATTAAGTCACGATTGTATGTTGGTACGGATGCATCATCATGCTGTTGGGGATTTGGACAGTTGCTAATTGACAGCCTGGCCTCCTCATGGACGGATTGCGTGTTCGTCTTCCGAGTACGGATGACAACCTCGGCCTGTCTATCACACGCGTAATTAACCATGTCCCTTCCTGGCTTGGCGGCGGACTCCTCCTAGTTGTGTTTAGTGGGAGCTGGCTCGGCAGCCCACGCAACCCTCTCAAGCGCAAGCCCAGCATTCCTGTGTCCTCGGGCACTCTCACAGATAGCGATATTTGTTCAGGACCTGCCCTCGACGGGGCGGCACGTGCACGCACACACTGTGACTTCTGGATGGTAGACGAAGACGATGAAGGCGTCCCACAGCCCTTTTGACACACCCATCTTAGGGAGGTTGCGTGTGTTCTCCATTCCAGCATTCCGGGCCTTCATTAGGTCTTCTCCCGTTGCATCGCTGTCTTGTGCACTCCTATATGTGCTCTGCCTCCATCGCACGCCACGTGGCCCGAGCAGTCTTCCGAGGTTTAGGCTAGCGCGCCAGCGCCTGTCGGGGTGCGCACATCTTGATGGGTCTCGGGGGAAGCAGCACTTGAGAAAGAGAAAATCAGAATTGCGATTGTGACTGCTGATCAGCCTCGTCGTTGCGCGCGAGGCCGCGATCACCAAAAGGTGTGTGTGTGTGAGCGTGTGTGTGTGTGTGTGCGTGCGTGCGTGTGGGTGTTGTCTGTTGTCTGTTGTGTGGTGTTTGCTGTCTGGTGTGTGCTTTATACGTTGTGTGCTGTGTGCTGCGTGCTGTGTGATGTGTGTTGTGTGTTGTGTGTGTTGTGTGTTGTATGGTGTGTGGGGTATAGATTGTGTTATGTGGTGTGTTGTGTGATGTGTGGTGTGCGTTGTCTGTTATGTGTTATGTATTGTGTGTTGTGTGTTGTGTGTTGTGTGCTGTGTGTTGTGTGCTGCGTGTTGTGTGTTGTGTGTTGTGTGTTGTGCGCTGTCTGTTGTCTGTTGTGTGGTGTATGGTGTGTGGTGTGTGGTGCGTTGTGTGTTGTGTGGTGTGTGCTGTGTGCTGTGCGTTGTGTGTTGTGTTGCGGGTTGCACGTTCTGTGCTGTGTGTTGTGTGAAGCGTGTGGTGTGGGTTGCGTGTGTTGTGTTGTGTGTTGTGGTGTGGGCTGTGTTTTGTGTTGTGTGTTGTGTTGTGTGGTGTCTGTCGTGTGTTGTGTGTTGTATGGTGTGTGCTGTGGGGTGTGTGTTGTGTTGTGTGTCGTGTGGTGTGTGCTGTGTGGTGTGGTGTGTGGTGTGTGCGTGTGTGCGTGCGTGCGTGCGTGCGTGCGTGTGTACGTGCGTGCGTGCGTGCGTGCGCGGGTGGGTGGGTGGGTAGGTGTGTGTTGTGTTGTGTTGTGTTGTGTTGTGGGGTGTGTTGCGGTGTGGTGTTCTGTCGTGGTGTGCTGTGTTGCATTGCGTTGTGGTGTGCTCTGTTAGTGTTTGTGTGTTTGCGAGTGTGTGTGTGTGTTTGGTTGTGTGTACACGCGCGCTCTGTTGTTGTCCGACCTTCTACGCCTTGTCGCCGCGCGCAGAGCTGCGACGCCCAAAACAAGTGTGCGCCTGTATGCGCGCTTGCTGCGTTTCGATCCTCGAAGCTCTGTCGATGCGCGCAAGGCCGCGACGCCAAAAAGGATGTGTGTGCAAGCACGTGTGTGCGTGTGTGTGTGTGCGGGTGTGTGCGCGCGCCTGTGTGTGCGTGTTTGTGTGCGTGCGTGCGTGCGTGTGTGTGTGTGTGCCTGTGTGCATGTGTGTCTGTGTGTCTGTGTGTGTGTCTGTGTGCCTGTGTGTGTCTGTGTATGTGTCTGTGTGTGTGTGTCTGTGTGCGTCTGTGTGATTGTGTTTGTGTGTATGCATGGGTGTGTATGCATGCGTGTGTATGCGTGCGTGCGTGCGTGCGTTCGTGCGTGTTTATGCAGTTTGTTCGTCTTCGGGGTCTGGCGCAGACACGACTCTCAACCGCCCCACCCCTCCTGAACTAGTGTGCATAACATCCTGGCCTTGACCAGGAGAGTCTACACACTATCCTGGGGCCCAGGACGGCTCTGGCCAAAAGCGGTGGCAGTGCATGACGACCACTGGCTTTTGTTTGATGGGAGGTCAGACGCTTGCCCGCACTGCCGCGTCCTGGTCGGGTGATCGCGGCAGAAGCTCCCCGAGGCAAGCTTGGCCTGGACCATCAGTTGGTGGCGCGCGAACTGGGGCAGGGCGAGTTGGGTGGCCTGTTACGAAGGTGCCCTCGAAAGGCTAGGAAGCCTCAAAGAAGGCTTTTCAGAGGGCAGGAGGGCTTCTAGGAGGACCCGTGGCTTCCTAGAAGGCCACCCCCCCTGGCACCACCCCTCATCTGCGCGCCGCCGGATCAGATCACAGCCCCAATCTCTCGGCTCACCATCTCGTCCACGTGGCGCTCGAGCGCTGCATGAACGTCCTCGATCGCGCCCTCCACTGCGGCCATCGCGATGGAGTCGGCGAGGTACGGCCAGATCACCCACGTCGCTGTGGAAGCCGCATCTCCAGGCCAGCCGCGGTCGATGCCAGACTCGCGCGTGGCAACGCAGTGATGCGCGAAGCGTGTCCTGTGCTTGAAGGCGGCTGGGGGGTCTGAACTGGTTGGGACCCAATCGGCCCGGAGGGGAGACGAGGCCGAATCTCTTCAAAAACGATCCCTGCAGAACCCCCCTGGGGTGAATCTGGCTTAGTTTCACCCCAAATCCGTTTTTGACAATCCGGGGGCCCGAAAACGGCCCCTGCAGGAGGCCGAAGAAGGCCAAAAACCTTCACCAACCCAGACCCTCGAACCTGCCCGCCCCTCCTGCTGGCCAGAACCAGTGCTGAGCCACCTCAGACCCCAGCCGACTCCAGTCCTGTACCTCTCCAGCTGCCGCACCCGCTCCGCGGGCAGGGCAGCGGGCCAGAGCTCTGGCGCCTCCTCGCCCCACGGCCACCGTCCCCCGCGGTGCTGCCCGCGGGAGCACCCGCCGCCGGCCTCGCCGCGGCACCTCGCCCGCCGCCCTTCCTCCTCCCGCGGCCCCGCGCGCTGCGCCCCGGCACCGCCCGCGCCGGCCGCGACAACCGCCCAGCGGCACCGCGCGAGGCCCTCCTCCGGCGCCGCGGGGCGCCCACCGCCCTCGGAGCCCGCGCGCCGCGCCACGGCGCCGCCCGCGCCGGCAGGGCGGGGGGGTCCGCTGCCCGCCGACGCCGAGTAGCACCGCGCGAGGCTCTCCTCCAGCTCCACGAGCTCGGCCGCGGCGTCGCGCGCGGCCCTCTGCGCCAGGCCGCCGCCGCCGGCGGCCCGCTCCGGCGCCCGAGGCCGCGGGGTGCCCGGCCCGCTGGAGGGCCGGAGGCCGAGCCCAGGCAGCCCGTTCAGCGCGCCCACGGTGTCCCCGAGCACGTGCTGCAGCACCGCGTCCGCGAGGGCGTCCGCCTGGGAGATCACCGCGGCCTTGCAGCTGCGCAGCACCGCGGCCCCGCGCGGGGCCGCCGCCGCCGCGGGCGGCGGGGGCCCCCCGCGCGGCGGTAGGCCCCTGCCGTGGGCGCACAGGTCGGGGCCCAGCAGCTGGTGGATCGCCTCGGTGACGGCGCGCAGCCTGCGGCGCGGGTCGGCAGGCGCCTCGAGGGGCCAGGCGCCCACCGACCCGCGGCCCGAGGCCCTGGCGGCCGCCGGCGCCATGGGCCCGCCTGGCATCCAGGGGGCGAGCGCGGGCTCGGCCTGCGGCGGCCGCTCCGGCAGCGTGGCCTCCAAGGCGGCCTGCGGCCTGCCAGACCCGAGGGCGGCGCCGCTGGGCAGCAGGATGGCGAGAGGAGCCTCGGCCGCCAAGGGGCAGCTCCGCTGCACGTGGAGCACGTCGAGCTGGGAGAGCCTTGGCTGCTCAGCCGCCCGCAGCGCAAACGGAGGCGAGGCCGCGCTGAGCAGAGGAAAAGGGGAATCTGCATCTGCGCGGACAGGCCGGGAGCTCGCGCCCGCGAAGTGAGACTCGCCCTGCGTCGAGCTCGTATGCAAGAGGAGCTCCTGAAGGGCAGGGGGGCCAACAACATTCCCACATAAGCATGCACGTTGACGGCCAGTTCTGGACTTGAGAGCAAGACACTACATCACATCGCACTGCATCCACATATCTACAAAACCTTACCACACATCCAATCACTTTCACACTACACTACACTACACTATGCGACGCTAACACTAGACCAGACACAAGCACACTAGACCGCACCACCCCACACTACATTACACTGCGTTTCTGCACTTCGCTGCGTCGCAGCGCATCACATGCAGCACATAGGTTCACATTACCTGGTAACACGAGTTCTGAGGTGTTTCCTTCCGGTCCTCTAGACGCTGTGCCCGCCCAAAACGACCTCACGAACCCTTCGATTTGTCCAAGAGGGCTCCGATTCGATGAAAGATCGCTTCAAGACGCCACAGTGGCCCCCAGACGGCCCAAGAGGCCTCCAAGACGGCCCAAGACGGCTCCCAAGAGTACTCCCAAGAGAGCCCCCAAGAGGCAACAATCGTTTTTGTTTCCCTAGGCGTTTGATGGATTTGGGCGTTTCCGCCTTTTCGGGTCCCCGACGCTCCAAGACGGTCCAAGAGGCCCCCAAGATCGCCCCAAGACGGCCCAGGAAACTTCCCAAGACGGCTCACGAGGGCAGGAACGCCCCAAAAGAGATCAAAAGTGGAAAAACGGCCTGACATTTCGAGCTCTCCGCCCCAAGAAATTCGCAGGAGGCCCAAGAGACCCCCAGAGGGCCCCCAAGAGGCCCCAAGGGGCTCCGATGGGGCCCCCAGGAGGCCCCCAAAAGGCTCCCAAGAGGCCTCGAAACTGCCCCCCAGAGGCAACTGAGAGCCCGCCGAAGAGACCCCAAGCAGAATCCATGAGACTCTGACCCACTAACTGGGCTCGGTGGCGGGATAGACCCGCAGTCCACTAGATCCGCCGCCCCTTGTTGTTTGCCACAGGAGTGCCCTGCGTGTCAGATGGTAGGTAGTGCTTGGTTCAAAAATTCCCAATAGGCCTTCGGCCCAACCCGCCAGCCACCCGGAAAGCCGCGTAAAGACCTCAACGAGCACAAAAAAATCGTCCCAAAACGGCAAAGATGGCCCAAGATGGCCGCTAAGATGCCTACAAGACAGCCAAGATGGCGTCCAAGACGGTCCCAAGATGTCTCCAAGACGGACCGAGATGCCCGCAAGATGACCCAAGATGGCCTCGCGATCGCCAAAGGCGGCCCATGAGGCCTCCAAGACGGCCCAAGAGGCCTCCAAGAGGACCTCAAGGAAGGTACGAAGAGGCCAAAATCATTATATATGGTTTAGGTTTGTGAAGGAGCGCGGTGTTTGCTCATGCTCGGCTTTCCGACGGCTCAAACTGCCCCAAATGACACCAGGATCGCCCCCAAAGCGCCCGAAGGCCTCCGAGATTGCCCCCTCCAAGAGGGCCCCAAGACGGCGCAGGAGACATCCAAGACGCCCAAGATGGTCTCCAAGACGGCCCTGAAGCGCCCCACGAGGGCCCCAAGTCGGCCCATAGAGGCCCGCAAGATGGCCTCCGACGGCGCCAGACGGGCAAGGAACGCCCTCAAACGGACGAACCCCCCAGGAACCTCCAAAGACCCCCAAGAAGCCCAAAGAAGCCCCCAAGAGGCCACAAGAATGTCCTAAAAGGCTCCCAAGAGGCCTCCTCATCCTCCTCCTTGTTCATCCCTCCCCTCCGATGACTCGTCTTAGTATTCTCCCTAGTCCTATGAATATCATTAGTATTATTATTATCATTACTATTATCATCATTATTATGATTAGTAACACGATTATTAATATGATTAGTTTCCACAACAACTGGGGGAACATGTAGTCCGATAGCTCGGCCGAACTCTGGCCGCAACGTTCGGTCACAGCTCCTCTAAAAAGGGAGACGGCGGCGAATGTTCACAGTAGGCGCATTCGATGATAACCACCCACTCCCACACTCGACCGGACGCCAATCCGAACCGATTCCATCACCCCTCACCATCCTCGATACCTGGGGCTACAGAGCACACACCGCGGTAACATCTTGCACTATGCGAGAGCTCCCCGCGATTACTTGGTATTGATTCTTGACAGGGACGGCGGGGGGCAGCGAAAGGCCCGATATTCCCAGGCCCATCGTCCCTATCAAAGGCAACTGCAAAGTGACTGCGAATGCACATGCCTTTCGGGTCTCGACAGGGATGGTGGTAAGGGGGTCGACGGGTCTCCTGATGTGTGCTGTCACGTGCACGGGCGCACCCGGCACACTCTGCGCGGGTGGCGCATCTGGAGCGTTTGGCACCCTTGGCACATCTGGAGCACGCAGCTCACCTGGCGCACCAGGTGCGCCTAACAGTAGGTCGGGCCTGTCCCCCTACAGGCGGATTTTGGACGAAAGATAATATAAAAAAAGTAGTCCACAAATACTGAAAAATACAAAAAATACTCCAAAATTCGTCCCCTGACTATTTCTTTACTATTCCTCCTGCAGAGGGACAGGCCCGACTTAAGCCTAGCACAGTTGGGCCCCTGGGGCGCCTATCGCACCCGGTGCACGTGGCGCACTTGGCGCGCGTGGCGCACCTCGACAGCGCCGCGCACCTGGCGTGTTGGCCCCAGGAGCTGTCCGTCCGTCCAGTTGCGACCATACGCTGAGACTCGGGTGCCACGTGTGAGTTGAGAGGCAGGCTGGAAGCGAGTGAGACGGCTTGGGGCTCGTGGGTCATCAGCTTTAACCCTGGGTCTGAAGGAGGGGCGCAAGCGGTCAGAGCGTCCAGGAT
>CAUYUJ010011203.1:437110-468483 GCA_963575745.1 Prorocentrum cordatum
CCGCCGAGGTTCCGCCACATTCCCCGCCCCTGGGGGCTCGCGGGCGCCCCGTGCCTTTGGGAGGGCCCGCCGAAGAGTCGCACGGTGCCCGCCCGTGGGCGCCGCGTGGTCGCTCGTGGGCGCCCCGTGCCCCGGGTGGGTTCGCCGAAATGTCGCCCGGTGCCCGCGCCCCACTGGCCCCGGGTGGGTCCGCCGAGGCTTCGCTCGGTGCCCGCCCGTGGGCGCCTCGTGGGCGCTCGTGGGCGCCCCGTCGGCCCTGGGCGGGCAGCACAGCTTCCGCAGCACAGCTCACACCGCACACCTTACGCCACACGGCTTACACCATGTAGCTCACACTGCACAGATCACACCGAGTAGCTTACACACTGAATCTCACACCATAGAGCTGACGTCCCATGGCCCGTACCACATGGTTTACGCAACATAGCATACGCAACATAGCTGACTCCGCATGGATTTCACCTCCAGAGTTCAAAACCTCACCGGGGCCCACGCTGGCTAAGATTGCAGAACTCAATGAGTTGTATATCGCTTTGGCCACCACGCACAGGGGAAGGCGCCCAGCCTGGCACTGGAGGAAATTATCCCCCCGGGGAATGGGCGGACACTTCATCTCGCACTATCCTGTTAGTTTGTTTCAACCCAGCAACCGCCTGTCGTCATAAACAAAGCACGACTGATGTCTGTTCGCCATGTTCGGCCACGGAAGCCCTTACTGGGAACTGGACCGTCAAGAACGACTCGAGATTAAAGATCTGCCCCCCGGAAGAGGTCCAGGCGCCGCGTTGTGAAAAACCACATCGGTAAAAATCTGGGCACGCAAGACGACAAAATGGAAGAAAGGCCCCGATGACAATCAAGAATCTCTGAAACTTGGCGGGCCTGGAGGATGTATCGGGCGCCACGGCCATTTCGAAGCGCTGCACCACGCTCCGAGAACGTTGCGGAAACGATCAGTGCACCCTGGGCACGCGCTCGGCAAAGCGCAGCTGATGACAAGACTCCTGGGGCGAGAAAACCTCTCACGACCAGGGGAAACCCGCGGAAAGCTCATTGGATTTGACTTCCGACGTCATGATTTGTTGGCAACGCAGCTCTGCACCTCTTCCTGGGGACCTGCATTCCATCCCGAGTTTGTTGACGGCCCCGAGGTCCCCAGCAAGTGTCCCTGAAGAACCAACTCTTCACGACGCGAAGACGCCTGGATTGAAGTGCCGAGCTCCGGTGGGGCCACCGCCCCAGCCGGGGGAGCTCAGAACACGGGCGCGCGGGCCGCTGGAACCGCGCCTCCCGAGGTGGGCTTCCATCCGTAGCATCGCGCCCGGGAGTCCAGAGCGCAGGGGCACGGACACGGACACGCTCGTCGCTCGTCACTTGCCAACCCAGACCTCCGACGGCGTGATTCTTTTTCACGGCGTCGGCCCCCACAGGTGCCCAGTCTTCCGGGCAAAAGTGTTTCGCCCTGAGCCATTTGTGTTTACGGTCCCGCAGCCCCGCGAGGGCATCCAGAGGCCGACCTCACCTTGTGACCTGTTCACGATGCGACTGGATCAAGTTACGCAGGCCTCCGACAGGGGGTCCGAGTAGATGGGGTCGGAGGATCCGCCCCGCACCGCCGTTGCATCGCTGATGCATCGGCGATTCTGGCGATGCGCCAGCGACGTTGGCCTGGAGAAGCTCGGGCTACACATCGCGCCGCAGTGCCGATGCCTCGGCGATAGGGAGGGCACAGTGCTCCGACCCCACCGAACTGCTCGAACCCCATTTGGAAGGCATATGGCCTGTGGCCTGCAGGATCTGTGAACCTCAGCCCAAAGATCCGATGTCGTGATTTTTTCAATACGGGGTCCCCGGAAGTCTCGACCAATTCCCCAGGACAGGTTTTTCATCCTGAGTCGGTTTTTGACGGTCCCGAGGCGCGGCCCCAGGGCCGAACTTTGCGAAAAAAACCCGTCTTGCTTGTTTCAATACGTTGGCTCTCTGGGAGCCCAACCCGCTGGAGCTCTTGGGAGCCCCGGCGGCCGCCCGGCCTCCGGCCCCCTGCGGCGGCACCGCTGCCCGGGCAGACCGCCGCCCCTCGGGGGGCGCCCCCGCCGGCAGCGGCCTCGCCGCCCCGGACGGCGGTGCGATCACCGCGGAGCGCTCCGGGGACGCCGCTGCCCCCGGGAGCAGGCTCGCCTTCGGAGGGCGTGGCACTGTCTGTCGGGCCCGTCCTCCTCTTTTTGCTGCCTGCTGCACCTGGTTTCAGGTCGGGCATGTCCCCCTGCAGGCGGATTTTGGCAGAAAAATGAAGCATACTCAAAAATACTCCAAAGTAGTCGAAAAATACTCGACACAAATCGTCCCCTATTTTTTACTATGTTTGAATATTCCTCCTGTAGAGGGACAGGCCCGACTTAAACCTGGTTCCTGATCCTCATCCTGCTCGTGTGCTGGCTCGCCTCTTCCTCCTCAGAACTCGAGGCTGCGGGCGGTTTTCTCCCGATGGGTGGCGGCCCCGTCCTCTTCCTCTTTCTTTGGCAGGCTGCGAGGCGCGAGCACCTGGAGCGTGTCTTCTTCCTCCTCGACCTCCTCCCCCCGATGCCAGAAGATAGACTCCACCATATCCCTTGCCCAGTTCCGTTGCTCCTGTGCGTACCATTCTGAACAATTGAGGGGGAGCAACAGCATGCCGGTAGCCTGCTGCATTCTGAAGCCGCAGCCTTCCTCCTCGGGCTCTTGACGAGCAGCCCGGTGCCGCGAAGACTTGGGCATTGTAAGACAGCGCCGATCGTGGCAACTCTCCGTTTGACTCGTCCAACAACCGATTGCGGGGGCGTCGGCTGTGTTAGGAGGCAACTCCCGAGAGGTCTTCGTGGGAAGGCCCCGATCATAAGCTTTCAGAGTATGCCCAATTGGGCTGGATTCATGAGGGCAGCATTATCGGTCTCAAACAAGACCAGGCCAGGTCAGGCCAGCTCCGACCACAGACATACCCGCGCCGATGCTGAATCCAGTCTCCTTCCAGGAGTTGCAGCGGCGCCCCGCCTTCGGAGGGCGCAGGCTGTGCATACCCTGAGGCCAGGGCGTCGCATTTGTGCTCACCATGGGCGTGATCGCAAGGCTTCGGGCTCCCGGGCCCTCGCGGATCTATCCGGCTCCAGAACTGCCGCAGAATGATGAGGCACATGAAGACCGTAGCCATTCGTCATGTCTGCCGATGTTGGCAATGTTTAGCGAAGTCGGACCTCGGGGTCCGAAGATTGGTGCTCGTTCAGTCCCAGCGTTTGTCCTCGTGTTCGGCCTGTTGGGGTCCGCTCACTGGTTCTAGGCCTCCTAGATGGGGTCGGAGCAGATGGGGTCGGAGGATCGTGCCGCATGGGTCCGATTTTCTCCACGCCGACGTCGCGGATGTATCGACGACATCGCCAGTGCATGGCCGATGCATCGCCGATCATCCGACCCCGTCTACTCGGACCCCATCTAAGAGGCCTCTAGTGGTCCAGGGGCCATCAGACATGGATCCAGAACGAAAGACTAGCCCCAGGGAGTGAGTCGGGACCTCTCGGGGCCGCGCGTTGACAGGGAAGGAGACGCCGGATGTTTGGGCTGGGCGTCGGCTGGGCGTACCTGCGCCAGGGATGTGCCGATCCTGAAGGTCGTCCAGGGCGACAGCACACCCAAAGACTGGCCGAGCCGGCAGCGAGGCCGAGATCGGCCGAAGCCGACAGGCCGCAGACAGTCCTCAGGGGCACAGCAACGCAGCAGCGACATGGCAGTCGACCGAACCGAATCGACCGAACGCAACCGACTGCGACGCAGCCGAAATGACCGAGCCGCGGCCTGGGCCCAGGGTCGGTGCACAGGCCGTCATGGTCGGAGAGGGGAGGGGCGCAAGCGCCCGCAGAGGACGAGAAATTACATCGACCCTGAAGCCGACGAAGAAAAACCTGCATCAGCATGAACTGACGGAGCTCCGCGCGGAGTTCCTGGATCGGCGCTGGACTCCCGTCTCTGGCGCGCGGAGCGCGCCAAGGGCGGCGCCAGAGGCGCCGCCAGGGGGGGTCCAGTGCCGATCC
Source organism: Prorocentrum cordatum (assembly GCA_963575745.1). Lineage (NCBI taxonomy): Eukaryota > Dinophyceae > Prorocentrales > Prorocentraceae > Prorocentrum > Prorocentrum cordatum. The sequence goes on from CAUYUJ010011203.1 coordinate 441,169, forward strand.
AGGAACTCCGCACGGACCTCCGAAAAACTATGTTCATGCAAGGTTTCTTCTTATGGGCTGCATGCAGGGCGGGACCGGTCAGGTTCGACGCAGACAGACGTCCCTGCCGCCTCTAGCCGGCGGCGCAGGACTCCGAGCTGCTGCTGCTGCCTGGGCGCGCGTGGCCGCTGGCCGCGGCGGGCCCACCGGGCGTGAAGGGGGGGTGGTCGAGGGGGAGGACCGCGAGGGCACAGGAAGAGGGTGCGCAGAGGGCGCAACTGCACATCGCCACCACCATGCCTGGCCGGGACCGTCCTGGGCCCCAGAAAGCAGCTTCCAGAATCTGATCAGTCATGGACCACCCCTTCAGACACGACTGTGCCTTAGCCACCGTCTCCCGAGCCTCTCGTTCAAGTCTCCAAGAGAATACAAGAGACATAATCTTACAATCAGTGCCAGCCATGGCAAGAAATCAGTAGGCACCAGGAGGCGGCGATAGAGCAGAAATGAGATCGGATGGATGGTCGCCCTTGGCGAGAGAGACCCGCAACATTCTCTCATCGCCACCTGGACCAGGCAGATGTCTCGACGCCGATGATGATGATGTTGATGACAATGATAACAAAAAACATGAGACAAATAAAAACAATATTATGATTTCATACTATAAATAAATAAGATAATAATAATAATGATGATATCAACAATAATAATGATTAGAACAACAACACTAATAATGATGATGAGGACGATAATGATGACGATGATGATGATGGTGGTGATGATAATAATGATGATGATGAGACGATGATGATAAGGACGAGGATGGTGATGATGATGGTGATGATGGTGATGAAGATGGTAACGGTGATGGTGATAATGACGATGATCATGCATGGATAGACATGGATTTGACTCGACGCTGATGGTGATGATGGTGATGATGACAGAGGAGCGTGAGGATGCTTATGAGGGAGTTGGGACTCTTCGTGCCTCAGATGGCGACACTCGCGGCGTGTTGCTGACGCACATCATGCCACATGTACCAAGATCCGCCGAACCCAATCGTGTGCTACATTTGGCTGTCCCCCATCCCCCTTCTCCCCTCCCTGGGAATCCGCAATCCAATTCAACAAAGGGGGGGAAAGCCACACAATACTGCACCCGACACCCCCAACGTGCCGCCAAGAGGTCAACAAGAGCCCCCTGGAAAGCGCCGAGATGCCCGCAGGGACCTGCGAAAGGCTCCCCCCAACAGACCCCCAAGAAGCCAAGCTCTGTACGCCAAGTAACTTTCAAGATTCCTCGTTGTCGTCATCCTGATCAACCCCATTCTCCTCCTCTTCTGGGGGTCGGCGGAATGGCGTAATTACGCCAGTTGGAAAAAGCAATAACTACACTGCTTCGAGCGATCCTCACCCGAGAACGCGAGGCGGGATCCCCGGGAGCACCAGCACCTGCACACTGTGGGCGTCGCGGCCACGGTATGCAGGGTTTGCGAGGCGGGTCGGCACTTCTTTCTTCACCCAGGAGAGCCCAGGAGAGCCCAGAATCGAAGCGATGTCGGATCGGCGATCGCGCAATGCATCGGATCGGCGGAGATCGGCAGCCACGTCGGGAGAAGTCGAATCTGCGGAAATCGGCAGGCTAGTGAGGCCACCACAGAGAAACCGAAATCCAAATCGCAATCCGAGGCCAAATCGAATCAAAACCGACTCGAATCGAATCGGAGGAGACGAACGGAGCCCTGTAGCCACTCGGGTGGGAAACAACAACAACAAAACGGATTTGGATGCCCGAGATAGGTACGGAAAGAATTGGCAAGATGCCCAACCACAAGTGCTGTCCAAAACCGACCGCGACCGCTGTTGGACAGGCGGCCCTGTCTCAAATAGACAACCACTGCGGCGACGCCGACAGCAAGTCCTGTTCAAAACGAACAAGACATGTTGTTAATTCTCGTGCCCAGTCTTAGAAAACGCTAAGGTACCGATACTGCTACTCAACGGCCCTATCCCAGGGTGCACTCTGACCAGAATTTCGAAGCGAATCCTACGGTTGCGACGAGGACCTCATATGAGGCCCCCTAAGGGGCAAACGAGGGAAGGGTAGCCGTATGGGTATAGACAGAGCTAGGCCAGAAGAACATCCTTCAAGAACATGAGACACTCCGTCGGCCAAAACACATAGGACATCCAAGGGACCCTCCCCAGGATGCACAAGAGCATCGAACAAACACGACCAGGAGACCCTCCCCGAACCGACCTCGATCTGATGCTTCGGGCCGACTGTACCTCGCAAGCCCCATTTTCACAACCAACAGGACATGGCGTTGATCTCCGAAGCATTCGTTTCCACACCCGACGATCGTCCCGAACTGCAGGAGCGAGGCCGCCCCCCCCCCCCCGGTGCGGCCCAGCCTGGGCGTGAGCCTGTCGGACAGGCTGCGCGCGGACGCGGCGCCTGGAGCGGCCCCCCGCGCGCCCCTCTCTGACCCCCCCCCTTCCACTGCTTCCATGAGGAGAGGGAGGACGGGGAGTTGCTCCACTTGATGCTGCCCAACAGGTAACCTGATGGAAAAAAGGCCACACACACACACAGCGTAAGGGCCTGCCCCCATGACAAAACCAGGAGACTGTGCCCACGACGCGACGGCAAAAAGGGCGCCCAGGGAGCCACAGAAGAGGAGTTTAGAGCCTGAGCTCCCCCGTGCCCCAAACAGCGCCAGCACACGATGCGCCAGCCTCGCTGAGCCCACAGGGGAAGACCTTCGACCCTGCGGGCAGCCAAGCGGATAGACCAAACGGGTGCAGCAGTGAAAAGGACGGCACGAGACCCCGGGTCGAGCCTGCTGCCCAGCTCGGCGCAGAAGATTGCGACGCACAGCTACATGCAATAAGTGCAAAAGAAAGTAAAAAGCAAATAGCTGGCGAGCTTGCCTGAAGAAAAAAGACAGCCAGCGAGACAGAGACGCTGGCGGTTTCGGGACAACCCCGGCACCTCCGACAGCTCATTTGGACTAATTGCGATGGGCGGCCCCTCTGTGCAACGGTCACCGCAGGGGGAGAATTGCCCCCGGCGCCCCACGGCCGTGCAAGCAGAGGGGAGTGAACAGACACAGGTGCAGCAGTGAAAAAGACGACCAACGGCCCCAGATCGAACCTACAACAGTTAAGCCAGACCACTGGCCTGCAGGAGGACACTGCAAACGACAGGCGAGCTACGCGAAGAGCGCATGTGGGAAAATACGCGGAACGATTACTCTCCCATCTCTGGCATGGGCTCGACACTAACCTTTTGAGCTGAGGGTGGCGACCACCACACATGAGCCGCCAGCGATCCTTTCATTTCGGCCAGCGAGCTTGAGATCGCAGGGGCGGCTCAAGCGATGCCCTCTCCCGAGACAGGCGTGCGCTTTACAACTGACACAGGCGAAGAGCGGGAGTGGTCACTGCATTGCAAGGCGGGCATTCGGTGACCTAAATTCGACATGTCTTGCAAAGCAGGCGGCGGCTCCCCCTCAGCAGCCACCGCTGGGGGGCCGCTCTTCTGAACGACGAAAACGAAGGCAGCACATGCATCTCCAAACTCCACGATACCACTCCCAATGGTGACCGAACCGAAGCTCAAGAAAAGGGAGAGGAAACATGGGAATGGCTCGGGTGACTTCGCTGAGATCGAGCATGGGCCAGCTCGGGGGCATAGCGGCAACAACTCTGCACGCGGCCTTAGCCATCTTAACGAAACGATCGACCAGCGCCCACTCATCCGCACTGGCCTGCGGGTGAAGGGCCACTCCATGTTTGGCCGCCCTGTCGGCGGCATCATTGCCCAGCATGAGGAAACGCACCTCCGCGGAGAGGTCGGAAGAGTCCAACGCGTGAGCCTTGCATCTTAGGACCTGTTGCCAATGCGGGGAAGCGGTGGAAATGGAACTGCCAAGTACTTCTTCATGTGCAAAAAGCACAGCCTTGGGGGAAACGTGGGTCCTGACGACCCATTTTCACACTCTGCATAGCCCGTCGTGGGGCCTGCCAGGCACTGAGCAGTGGCTGGGTACGCGCTGTTCTCTCCAGCGCGAGAGGTCTGAGGGAACGGTCTGCCAAACGCACCCGACACAGAGGCGATGACCTCTCCTGTGGGGTCCACAGAAACGAACCCCCAGCCCGCCCAATACAGCTCCTTGATGACATGTTTGTAGGACGAACCGTCCCGGAAAACAGCAACAGGCACTTCCGCGTGGCCAGACTTGGACCCAGGACTGCAAGCAGTAAAATGGACGGACGACACGGCCAACAGGACATGGCCTCGGCAACCTGTCCCCGGAACGCTGGAAAATACCCCTCTGGACAAGCAACGTGTCCTAGCCACTGCCTTCTGCAATGGCTCTCCAAACTTCAAGTAACAGATCTTGTCCTCAGGCCGACTCACGCAGCTCTCTGACGCTCGGGCACTGCCACAGCCTATGCATTAAAGTGTCAGAAGCAGCTCGGCAAACCTGGCAAAGATTGCTTGGAAGCTCGTAGCCGCGCTCGATGACGCGGTCCTGAATCCAAGACCCATCGCAATTGAGCAGACGAATGCAAACACGCTCGATGGGAGAATGCGCCGATCGCCGCAACTCTGAGGCCACGGCATCGAAACACAACCGAACCATCCCCAGCTTGTCTCCCAACGCCCTCTGGTGCGATCTGATCACCCCTTCGAACAAAGATCCGCCACGGGCACAGGGGAGCACGAAGTGAGCTGGATGCGGTCTCCAAAGTCAATGGCCAGCGTGTGCCACAGTGGCATGTGCAAGCCGATCCGTTGCAGCGAAAGCCCCATCACCTGCCAGGGGGTTCCCACTTGACGCCACGTGGGGGTAGGGGCGTCGGTAAAAACAGTTGTCCACGCTCGGCTCGGGACCCTATACGAAAGAGCATGTTCAGTCAGCCTCACTTGCGAACCCCAAACTTGTTTCGACAACCTCAAAATCGGAACAAGAACAGCCCGCCATGTCAAGTCGTTAGACAAAACGAGGAGGGACGTGAGGGAACGCTGACCCGCAGACGGTTTGAGGGTGGAAGCACGGGCCCTGCGGTCAAAGACCCGCTCGTAGACAGAAATGCCGCGAGCATCAACATCGTAGCTCAGCCCTGCAAGCGGTCCTGCGGTAAAATACGGCACGTGTGCCTCCCGAGCATGGCTTTGCAACGATGAAGCACAGCGAACCATTGTTTAAACACTCGACGCCTGGTCGCATACGTTGTACCCCTCCTCCCTCCTCTCATTCCCATGCCCCAAATCTCGTCAAACCCGAAGTTGGCAGCCGAGTCCTGCGGCGTACCCGCCAGAGGTCCGGGCAGCTTCTTGATGAGAGCGCCACGGGGGGAAGAGGGGCACACCAGGGCAGCCCTGTCAAGGGAAATGGTGGAATCCATGTACTCGGTGATAACACGGTGGAGTTCAGCGGCAGCGTCCACCACAATACAGACAGTGGAACACGGACGAGCCTGCACCGAAAACCCGTAATCATCGATGTACACATACAAACCCTTGTGCACAATACAAACGGGCAGAGGAGGTCGAGAGAGGGAATGATAAAGACACGCACAAAGCTGGTGGCTGCCGAACAGCCAGCGAACGCTCCTCGAGCGGCAAAGAAAGGGCCTTGCACCATGGAGCGCGGCATCAAAAAGCGCGGTCTTCGGTACATGTGCAGGCAGACAGAGGCGATCTGCTCTGGGAAGCCCAAGTGTTTGCAGCTGTCTCTGAACTTATCCAAGCAGACGGTCTCGAAGAACTTGGCTAAATCACATTACAAGCTGCAAGTAGCCTGCGAATTGCACACTGCACTCTCGGAGCGAAACGCCTGGCGCCAAACCACGTCGCCAGCTCCTGTGAACGCGGAGGCGGCGAGGTATAAGCGGTGCACACTCGCCTCCCAGCTCTGGAGAATAGGCCGCCGCAGCCTTCCCCAGGTCCTGCAGAAACCTGCAAAATACCGATGGGTGTCCATCCCCCCGAAGGTTTTTCGAGCAAAGCGAAACCCAAAACACGAATCTGTTTGGGAATCGAACCAGCGCTTTCCATTACCGACCAAACCGACATGAGAACGTGAAGAGAGAGAGAGAGAGAGAGAGAGTTCACTAAGAGCATTGAAGTGTCGCATGTAAAAACCGTCCACACAGACAGCCGAAGCCAACTTGTAAGAACGCGAGGCTTGGCGGATGGTGTCGGGCTCTATCCAAGTGAGGGGGTCCGAATGGGAAGCAAGCCCCTGCTGGCCCTTGAATTGCACCTCCTTGGCCTTCGCTTCAGAAGCCAGAAAAACGAGCACATTCCGTTTGCAAGAGACTCTTCGGGTCAGCCAAAACTTTTTACCTTTGGAAGAAACGGTGTGGGTGGGGGTCCAAGCGTTGGGGGGGTCGAGTCCAATTGTGGGCACGCTTACCCCCTCCCTCGATGCCGCCTGAGAGCCACCCTTTGCACCTCGCAGCAGCCTCCGCTCTGGCGGTGGCCGAGTAGTTGCTGAGGGCTTCGCTGAGCACCTCGAGAAGCTCAACCCCTGTGGCCTGCCACTGATGGTCCTGACCAGTGAAAACAGGATCTTCAACGATCGGGAAAACGTAACCCTTTACACGCTGGGCCATTTCCGAAAGCCAGTGAAGTGATCATCGAGGTCCTTGGGGGGAGAAAACAATAACTTGGATATGCCTTGGGCCTGGCTTTAGCGGTCAGTGCCAGTGCAAGAGGAGGACGAGGAGGAAGAGGAGGAAGAGGGGGTGGGAGGGGGAGGAGGAGGACGAGGAGGAGGAGGAGGAGGAGGAGGAGGAGGAGAAGGGGGATGCGGAGCGGGAGGGGAGGATGGGGACGAGGAGGAGGAGGAGGAGGAGCAGGAGGGGGAGAATCGAGGTTCGAAGATCGAGGAGGAGGGGGAGGAGGGGAATCCAGGTTCGAGGATCGAGGATCTCGAGCGCATCACCGCGCCCCCCCCCCGATGTGCTCGAGAGGTCTGGCTTTTGGGCCACAATTCGGACCTCTGGCGGCCGTTCGGAACAATTCAAGCACTCCCGGAACGCTCCCGGCGAGGCGCAGCTGCTTGCAAGCATCCTGCGCAGGATGAAGCTCCAACATCCCACGAGCACCTGCGAGACCGTGGAACCCTGTCAAAGCCTGACCCTGATGCCCATGCCCACAAGACTGAAGCGGTCGACCAGCCAGGGGGCCCGACGAAGGCGGCCGGCGGGGTCCGTGCACAAAGAGGCCTCTGGCGCTGGCGGGCTTCCTCTCGACTTCGAAGCGTCAGCAATCATCCGGTGTTGCCAGAACTGTCCGAGGACCGAAGAGACCCCAGGGTTTCGAACCCCAGGACGTCCCACAGCATCAACAGCACCCTTGACGAGGACCAAAGGCCCCAAGGCCTTCAAGATGGAACGAAACGCTGGGGGGGCTGGGCCAGAGTTACAGTTAGCAGCCCCGAAAGAAGGCACCGTCCAGATGGATGAACGCTAAATAAGAAGCTGAGCCCCTCTTGACCTCAAAGCGCCTGAGTGCGCGAGGGGTGCTGGACGAACAGCCCTGAAAAAGCCTCAGGAACAGCGGGCCCCCTCCGAACCAGACCTGTTCCTCATTCCGGCGTCTTGGTTGCAGGATGTCGACTGAAAGTTAATCTTGCGTTCATCAGCAATGGAGGCGGTCGCCAACGCGGTCGGAAAGCTGGCGGGCCACGCTGGGACTGGTGCACACCATGCAACTGGGGAAAAGACGAGGGCGGCCGCGAAAGGGGAACGCGTGGGGGGGGTCTCAGGGGCGCAGGACCTCTTCGACACGAGTTGCGCGCAGGCGGCCTCGAGCACCGAGAACTGGCGCACGAGAACGTGAGCGGCCAATCTGCGAGCTGCGGGGAGGGGGGGGGGGCAGCGTAACCGCAATAAGTCTTCAGAACCCCCCCTTCTCGAACGTACTGTATTTTTTCCGGCGGCCTTATTGCACGACTCGGGTCCCACCAATAGGGGTAGATTCCACAATCAGCGTTTACACTGAACGGGTCCTAGCGGACACAAAAAAATTGGCGAAAGTAGCGGGCCGATTTCGGTGGGCGGCTCTCGGTGGGCGGCTGTCGGTGGGCGCCCCCTCAAGAGATTAGCGAAAGTAGCCCGCCGATGTCGGTGGGCAGCCCTCGGTGGGCGGCTGTCGGTGGGCGTCCCCTCTCTCTCTCTCTCTCTCTCTCTCTGTCTCTCTTTTTTTTCTGATGCTGATGCGTTTCGTCTCAGTGTTATGCAATATCTCGTTTTCTTTCCAGACATACATATACATGTACATATACCTGTATAATTTCCAATTCTCGATATCCCTCTCTATATATCTTGGTAGTTCCTTATGTATGTCTCACTTTCTGATACGCAATGCATAATATAATCGTTATGTATGATGTGTTTCCCCGTGGTATGCAGTGTATATATATGTATGATTCCCCTCTCTCTCTCTCCCTCTCTCTATCTCTCCCTCTCTTGCTAATTCTTCATGCCTGTCTCACTCTGTCGTTTCCCCCCGCTATGCCATACATTACATTATTGATATGCTTGGTTGGGTTGGTTCTCTGGTGTATTAATTTTCTTCCCGCGGCACCCGCCGCGCAGCAACGACGACGAGGAGGAGGAGGAGGAGGAGGTGGAAAAAAGGAGGAGAGGGGGGAGGAAGAGGAGGAGGAGGAGGAGGAGGAGGAGGCGGAGGTTTTAGGACCAGTCCCATTCACCGCCGAAGGAAAGGGGGAGTCAAAACCAAAGATTTCCTGAGGTTAGGTCCCACCGGGGTGGCAAACCGTCATCCAATGGGCGGCAGGCAAGATGCCTGTGCCGGGCCAGGACCGTTGGCGGCCTCCCCGGGTGACCTGCCACGATGCGCCTCGCCAGGACGGCAAGGGCGGGCGCCAGACCGAGCTGGCAAGGGCTGGCCCAACTGCCAAGTTTGCCCCGGCTGGCTGGCCAAGCTGCCTCGTACATAGTGAATGTCTTACTCCTGCGGCGCTGGGCCGAAAAACAGAGATGAGAAACGGAGCAGGCGCGCGACAGCCGAACGCGCGGGCAGGGACGGCGCATCCAAACCCGGCAAACACATGGGAGCGGCGATGCGGGAAAGCCAGGATGACGCGCATATTGGGCGAAGATGGCGCGCAAACGATGCGACGTTCCATTTGGATGACGAAAGCGCGGCTCGATGAAAGCGGAGGCAGGAAGAGAAGGAGGAAGAGGAGGAGGGCCAAAGCGGATACTCCGTCGGGAGAGCCAGTTGGAGGATAATTTCGTGAGGGAGAGGAGTGAAGGAAGGGGGGGAGAGGGAGGAAGGGGAGGGGGTGCGAAGGGAGGGAGGGGGGAGGAGCCGCGTAGTGACGGGGTGTGAAAGGAGGGTGGAGCAGGGGAGGGGGTCTAAAGGGATGGGGGGGGAGGGAGGGAAGGGAGGGGGTCTAAAGGGATGGGGGGGGAGGGAGGGAAGGAAGCCGAGGGGGTCTGAAAGGAGGGAGCGGGAGGGAGAGGGAGGAAGGGAGGGGGGCTGAAGGGAGGGGGGGAGGGAGGAAGGAGAGAGGGACATGGGTGGAAGGGAGGTAGGGAGGAAGAAAGAGAGGACGTGAGGGAGGACGAAGGGAGGGATAAGGGAAGAAGGGAGGAAGTGATGGGGGGAACGGGGGAAGCGAGGGGGTGAGAAGGGAGGGAAGGGGAGGGAGGGGGAGGAAGGGGAGGGGGTGTGAATGGAGGGAGGGGGGATGCGCACGCACCTGTAACTGTAGGTAAACATTCTGCAGGCATAAGTCTTGCAGGAGTAACACTCGCCCGAGACATCCTCGCAAAATGGTTACGTGTGCAGCCGCCTACCAGAGCAGATTCTTCACTTGGGTTTCAGGGGTCTGCATGAGATTCCCACTCGGCCTCGCGCGGGACCCCTGGCAAGCCCTGGGACGAACCCACGGGGCGTCCAGAACGGACGCGCCCATCGCACATGATTTCGCGGGGGGGCGTCCCGATGATGGCCCCTGCCATTGCTCCAATGGGCTCCCCGACTGCTTTTCCGAAGGTTACCCAGACGCGTTGTCCGACGGTCACCGAAATAAATGCCGCGACGGCTGCCCCGAGCAGACATCGGAGTGGGAAGCCCTGCCACGGGGCCGTGTTGGGCCCCCATGTGGGCACTCTTGGGGCCCGCCTGAGCCGCTCTTGGGTCCTCTCGGGCTATCTCGGGGCCCTCTTGGGCCGACGTGGGAGCCCCCCGGGCTGTCTCGGGCCTCTCTCTGGGGCCGCTTCCAACGTCTTGGAACCCAGCGGTCGCCGTGAGGCAAACTGCCCGTGACGGGCGGTTTGCACCCGAGCAAACCGTCCGTCACGGGCGGTTTGCCGAAACCAGAAATCGGACAGGGAAGCCCCGCCGCAGGGCCGCCTAGCGCCCCTTTTCGGGCTCTCCTCGCGCCCCCAGATACGCGCCCCCAGATCCGCGCACGCCCCCGCACACGGCGCGCCAGTCCCTACGCGCGCACACAGCGCTACTCAAGCCGCCTCTGGGCTCGCGACACGCCGCGCATTATGCCGCCGGGCGCCTGACGCGCATCTGTCTTTTTTTCAAAACAGCGGAGGAGGAGTAAGAATTCAGCTTCGGACCTCGGTCTGCCCCCCCCCCACCGCGCCGAAGCACCGACCGCGCTCGCCCACCTCCGAACGCTCTACAGCAGAACCGTCCACCTCCGAGCGGCACCAGCCCACTGCCACCCGAACGCCGCCCTCGCCGTCCTCCAAGCCGACCCCGCCGTCAACCTCACCCTAGGCGCCTGTCTCGGCGACACGCTCAAGTCCGTGGTCTTGCCACCTTCCGTGACGGTGCCGCCGCGGCAGAGCCATGCCGCGTCTCTCAGTCCGCTCCACTACGTCGTGTCCGCAATCCGCGAGATCCGAAGGTCGAAAATCTGGACGGCGCGCTCTGTCGCACAACAGGCGTGCCATCCGCTGACGAAGCTGGTCCCTGCCTCGCGCTGGGGACGCCCGACGTAGTCTCTGGGCGCTTCGCCTGCCAAAGGGCTTCTAATGAATCTGCCGACGAGGCCGTCCGTACAGCGTGTCGTCCTCGCCGCAAAAAAAATCGATCATCCCGCGCCACGGCACCCGAGCGCCCCAGACACGTTCATTCTGACTCCAGGGCTACCCTCGGAACGACGTCGACAACGGCAGGCACGATGCTGGTGTCGATAATGACCATGACGATCACGACGGCAAGGTCGATGACGTCGCCGATGCCAATCATGCCGATGGCGATGATGGTGTCCACGAGTCGGTGATCAAGGTTTTGGAAGGATTCCCGCATGCGCGCTCGCGGCCGACGGGCGCGAGCGTGCCGCATGGTATCCTTTGAAAGGGATCGCCCCCCCCCCCACACCAGCAAGCACACAAAATCAATCAAATATGTTTTACATACGCGCGCACGAGAGAAGCGCACCCCGCCAATTTTTCGCCACTACCCGTCTGATGCGCGCCGACACTCGGATTCTGAGCAGCACCTTCTGCTCGCTTTGGCGAGGATTGGTTATCGGTTTCGCCGCGTTATTGTCCTTGCGACGGCGAGTGTCATCTGCCTGGCAGCGGCCGCTGTCAGCTTCTCGCGTCAACTATACGGCACCAGAGCACACCCTCGCGCTTCAAACCGTTTGGTCGAATGTGATGCGGAATTATATGTGATTTTTTATTGTTTTACACAGACAAAATGGTTCACAAAAAAATCACAAGGCCGCGCGCAGACTTGTTTGAAAAACAGGTTGCAAGACCATTGGTTGATCCTGCATGCTCGGGAACATCAATCGACAAATCTGTACGACAACTGAATTTGTTCATCGGATTCTGGCATGCGCGCGCGACGCCACGGTCGTGGACAGTGCTTCGCGTCCTTTCCCACCCCTCCTGTGTTGGGTTCTTGTTGGAAATAGAATACAAGTGTCGCACACCTCCTGTTTCTTCTCCTCCCCCCTCCTCCACCCTCCGCATGCCTCCTCCTGGCTGCGAACTGTCAAACTGTCGCAACTTTCGTTGGCTCCTGGGAGGCACGGCGGAATAGTACCCGAGACCTCGCAGCTGCCTGGGTGGCTGCGAACTACGCCACTGTCGACACATTCGTGGGCTCCTGGGAAGCACGGCGGAGTAGCAGAACACCCGAGACCTCGGGGTTCCCTGGGTGGCTGCGAGCTGCGCAATTGTCGCCCTGATCATAGGCATCCTAGGAGGCACAGCGGAAGGGCGGAGTACCCGAGACCTCGCAGCTGCCTGGGTGGCTGCGAACTGCGCCCCCGGAGCACCCGAAACGTCAAAACTCCCTTGGTGGCTGCGAACTGCGCAAATGCTACCACTTTCGTGAGCTCATGGGGGGGCACGGCGGAGTGGCGGAGCACCCGAGACCTCGCAGCTCCCTGGATGGGTGAGAACTGCGCAAGTGTCGTCAGTTTCGTGGTCTCCTGGGAGGTACGGCGGGGTGGCTGAGCACCCGAGACCTCGCAGCTCTCTGCGTGGCTGCGCAGTGCGCAACTGTCGTTACTTTCGAGGGCTTCTGGGAGGCACAGCGGAATGGCCGAGTACCCGAAGCCTCGCAGCTCCCTGGATGGCTGCGCAATGCGCAACTGTACTTTCGTGAATTCATGGGAGGCATGGCGGAGTCGGGGGCCACGCAGATCCAGCCGAGACTTCGCGGCTCCTTGGGAAGGTTTCGAACTGCGCAACCGTCGCCACTTTCGTGGGCTCTTGGGAGGCATGGCGGAAATGAGGGCAGCGCAGACCGTTCATATGTGGCGATGGTGTTTTGTTGTATGGATTGTCAACGGTTTTGGAATAATACAAAACTATGTTTTACACTGCTTAGGGGAAACCGATATTTACAATCCTGCATGCGCGCGGGACGACGCGCGCGCCGACTTTGTCACTGTCTGCTACAAAAGGGTCATGTTGAAAACTGTCGATTGTTTGAACGAGTGCGCGCATGGTATTCTTTGAAATAGACTGGGGGCGAGACTGGCTGGGCGTGGATGGTCCGAGGTCATAGGTAAAACGTCGAACGGGAGAAGGCGATATGTGCATCGTACGATCCCAGGGAAAGCCGATAAAACCGGGCGTGGGGTGGTGGCTCGGTGGCGCAATATATTTGGTGCAACCTATGTGGCGCAATCTCTGTTATCTAACCTATATGGTGCAATCTACGTGGTGCAAGTTTTGCGGTGCCAGCAATGTGGTGCAATCTGCGTGGCGCAAATCACCTTGCAGAAATTGAAATGGTGACCTCGTGTGCTCGCACAATCACCTCACCCACCCACCCGCCTCTTAGTTTGCAAAACCCATGCGGCCGCGATGTTGATAACTATTTGGCGTCGGCTGGCGCATCTCTGCGGTCGCGATAGCGCGCGCAGGCTCGCGCGCAGAGCGGCCAGCTAGTTTGGCGCGACCGACGCAGCCGCGATGGAACTGTCCGGAGGAGAATCCCCAATGCGTCTCGCAGACCGCTCTGACGCGCAGGCACGTTAGAGCGAGTCGGTGACTCGGGCGGGCGCGGTCTCATGTCGATGTCGACAACGGCAGACAAAATGATGATAGTAGCGATGACGGTGACGAGGACGACGGCAAGGCCGATGACGGCACCGATGCTGGTCAGGCCGAAGACGATGATGGCGCAAACGCGTCGATGATGAAAGGATTGGAATAAGAATCGACGTGCGCTCGCGGACGATCGGCGCGAATGGTCCGCATGGTTCTTTGACGAAGATCGTGCCCCCCTACCAAACGAGGGTTATCGTTGAAAATTCGTTTGCGAAACTATTGTTGCTCATGTTCCCGGGAAACTCGAGTTTGAAATACGTACGAAACCTCAGGTTATATTACAATATTCTGGCATGCGCGCGACAACGCGCGCGCGTCGACGTCGTCACATTTCGCGCAAACTATTGTTAGGAGGAATGTATGATTTGCAATGTTGTCTTACGTATGTAGTGCTACTCGAAAAGGAGGAACGGGGTGGCCGATAAGGATCCCACCCCTGGCATGGCATGCATTCGTACTTCATATGAACGACGGGGCAGAATCAGATGTACAGTGTATCATCCAAGGGGGACCCGACAATCCCTGGGCGCGCCACTCAAAATCTAATGCGATTCAAATGACGCGGCGACGGGTGGCCACAAGCCCGCTGGACCAGCACGCGCGCCCAGACAGGCAGCCTGGACTGGCGGCGCGAAGGGCGGCCACAAGCCGGCCAGAGCAGCACACGGGCAGCGACGAGCGGCGACGGGGCAGCGACGGTGCGGCCACGAGCCGGCCGCGGCGGCGCACGAGCCCAGTTCCTTGGAAGAAATGCAGGCACCCGTACATGATTTGGGAAATACATTCTCTGTCGCTGGGAAACGCCTGGAGAGGACGGACAAGGACTCAATGACGACGACAACCACCACGTAACCGCCCACGAGCACAAGACATGAATCGTTAATCACCGCCCCAGGCGCTGCTGCGTGACGGACCCCGCTGGGCGTTACGCAGCCGCCGTCCTACAGCACACCACGCGCCTCCCTGGCCAGGGCCGTCCGGGGCCCAGAGACCTCCCCTGAGATCCAGGTGTCGAGGATTTTTTACTGTGGCAGCTTGTCGCCCAGGTTCGTGCCCAGGGGCCCATGGCGACGACGGCGGCAGCGGCGGCAGGCGCGACGGCGGCGGTGGCGACGTCGACGAAGCCGACGACGACGACGACGGCAACGGCGACAGCAACGGCGGCGGCGGCGACAGCGGCGGCGGCGAAGGCAAAAGCGAAGAGGGCGGGGACGAACACGACGACGCCAAAAACGACTCCGAAAACGATTCCGAAGACGACTCCAAAACCACCGAAAACGACTGCGAAAATGACGGCGGAAACGACAACGAAAACGACGACGAAAACGCCTACAAAAACGACAACGAAAACGACGACGGCGGCGGCGGCGGCGACGACGACGACGATGACGATGACGACGGCGACGACGACGACGACAACAACGCCGCCGCCAATAACGACGGCGAAAGCGGCGTCGGCCAGCGCGCGCGAGCCGCGCGCGCGGGCCCGGCCTCCGAGCGCCCTGGGGGCCCCGCGCCCCGAGAGGTCGCGCATGTACCCGCGCTCGAACAGCTCGTTCGACCTGCGCGCACGCTGGCGCAGCATGAGCTACCCCAGGCCGAGACACCGACCCGTGCCAGGCCAGTCATGGACCCAGCGTCGATGCACACGCCCTCCCCGAGACCCTCTCGCACTTTGAAAACATACTGACGGAAAGTTTGTTGCTAGTTTCTGCCACTGGGGGTCCTCGCCTGGTCCTGGGCCCCCCCAAAAAAACTCGGGAGTGAAATCCGGTCCAGACCTCTGGGGGACCACGTCGGTCCTGGCCCGCCTGGGCACGAACGAACAAACCGATCCTGGCAGGGGGGCACACGTGCCCCAAGGAGTCCTGTGCTTATTCTTGTGGCAGGCGTGCCGTGCGTGTGCAGCTGGTGCCCACCTCGTGGCGCAACGCACCAAGCGGGCAGACCGCGAAGCCGAATTATGTCTAGCCCAACGGGGAGAGCACCAGACAGGCAAGGTGGGTCGATACTTCACCACTCCTACGGGACCTACAGCTCTGAGAGGGAGGGGGCGCTGCTCCGCAGCCACAGCTCAACCACAGCTTCAAAGCCTGAAGCCACTCCGAGGCCACACCTGGAGACGGGGACCCTACCCGCCACAAGCCCCGCGTCGCCACAGCCACGCGTCTCCACGGTCCAGACGGCGACGACCACAACAATGACGGCGACAACAACAACAACAACAACAACAACAACAACAACAACAACAACAACAACAACAACAACTACAACTACAACAAAAACAACAACAACAGCAACAACAACAACAACAACAACAACAACAACAACAACAACAACAACAATCATTTTACCCTCATGCGCCATGCTTCCACATGACACATGCATCCATCTGGATAACACACCCCATCATGGGGGATTTTTTCTGGCATGCGGGATCCGATTGTCCCTCACCCAGATATCCCGCCCAAGAAGGTTTGGCCACCACCTCTTCCGAGGAACTTCAACATCCATAGCTCGGACGGCACATCGCGTTCGCAATCGCCTTGCGCATGCCCCGCATCTCAGAGGGAGAGGAAGAGGAAGAGGAGGGGGAGATGAGAGAGATAGGGAGGGGGAGGAGGAGAAGGGAGGGGAGGAGGGGGAGGAAGGATGAGTAGTTGTAGTAGCAGCAGTTGATGATATTGTTGTTGCGGCTGTAGCACTAGTAGTAGTGGCAACGGTAGTAGTAGTCCAAGTAAGTAGAACTGGCTTGTGGCAGCCAAGCGTTCATAGCGACGTTGCTGTTTGATCCTCCTTTAATGTCTTCTCTCCCTATCCTTGAGACGCAGAAGTCTCAAAAAGTTAGATGGTTCAGCACATCCAGGAAACCTATCGCTGGACCGGCCCAGATATGGTTCCAGAAGCGGCTCGGGAAGCTGCGCAGGCGCCAGAAGCAGAGAAGCACCACGTACGGCCGCCGGCTCGGGCGTCCGGCCCAAAGCCGCTCCAGAATCGGCCCAGGACGGCTTCCCGGGCGCCGCAAGCAGAAATTCAGCATTTTCGAAAGAAAAATGTGTATTGGAATGGCCTCATTTCGGCGCGATCGGAACTGCCCGGGCGTCCGGCCCGGGAGCCGGGCCGGGTGCCGGCCGGGCCGGGTGCCGGCCCGAGCTCCGGAATCGGCCCGGACGGCCTCCAGGGCGCCAGAAGCAGAAATTCAGCATTTTCGAAAGAAAAATGTGTATTGAAATGGCCTTTTTTCGGCGCCGCCTCGGAACTCGATTTTCCGGCGCCCGGGCGCCGGCTCGCCGACCCGGGCGTCCGGCCCGGGAGCCGGGCCGGGTGCCGGCCCGAGCTCCGGAATCGGCCCAGACGGCCTCCCGGGCGCCGGAAGCAGAAATTCAGCATTTTCGGAAGAAAAATGTGTTCTGAAATGGCCTTCTTTCGGCGCCGCCTCGAAACTCGATTTTCTGGCGCCCGGGCGCCGGCTCGGGCGCCGACCCGGGCGTCCGGCCCGGGAGCCGGGCCGGGTGCCGGCCCGAGCTCCGGAATCGGCCCGGACGCCCTCCCTCCCGGGCGCCGGAAGCAGAAATTCAGTATTTTCGATAGAAAAATGTGTATTGGAATGGCCTTTTTTTCGGCGCCGCCTCGGAACTCGATTTTCCGGCGCCCGGGCGCCGGCTCGGGCGCCGACCCGGGCGTCCGGCCCGGGAGCCGCTCTCGGCGGCGAGCAAGAGCACCGAGCCCGAGTAAAAAAGGAGGAAGTCTCGAGCCGGAGCGTTGTTGTTGTTTGGGGGCCGGTTTTGGCGGAACCCCAAAACGCCTGAGCGTGAGCCTCAATTTCAGAGGAAATGCGGCCGGCGCCTCGGCGAGAGCGCCAGGGCGAATATAGGGGGTCCAACAATAAAAATTGTTTAGTAATTAAGGTTCAACAACAACAACAACAACAACAACAACAACAACAACAACAACAACAACAACAACAACAACAACACCAACAATCATTTAAGACTGGGGACACTCCGTTCTCACCAGTGCCAGGGTTTTCATAGGAGGCGGGCAATACCCCCACTTTGTGGGGGGGCCGGTTCAAGCTCTACCAAATTTCCAAACGACTCTTCGCCACCACCCACACCAGCTTCCCGCCCTATGACGTTCGGACACTTCACTTCGTGGCATGCGGACGACCGTGGCTACTATTCAGGGCCCCGCGGCCGACGACGACGGCGTGCGCGCGCGAAGAAAAAACGAATGTGTCCAATATGGTATTATTTGACAGGGATGATTGCCCTGGCATGCGCGCAACCGTTGTTGCAGAAGTTCGAAGCACGTGAAAAAGTTGCTCGCAAGAGCCCGTTTGACAGAAATGTTGAAAAAATATTGGGTTTCCTCAGAAATCCGCAAGAGCGCGCAAGATGAATTTTTGAAACTTTTGTTTTGAAAAACCATTGGGTTTTTCATGTTTTTATGTTAAAATCGCTACGAAAACTAAGGTTTTGGAAGGATTTCATCTTGCGCGCGCGAGTGTGCACTTCGTGCCATTTTTTCAAAGGATTCTTGAAGTTCGGTTATGTTAGAACAAGAAATTTCATTTTATAATGTTTTTGCAAGGGAAAGCGGGCGTCAACAAAACAACCGGATCCGGACACCCACGTTTTGCCTGAGACTTCCTCACGAAAATGATGAAAATGTGGCTGCGGCCTAGGCGCGGCGAGGGGGGCGCGCACCAGGGGTCCCAACAATAATTATTCTTTAGAATAAATAATGTTCAACAACAACAACAACAACAACAACAACAACAACAACAAGAGCAACAGCAACAACAACAACAACAACAACAACCATCAGTTTACACTCATGCGCGATCTTTCCACACGAAGCATGCGACCAGCATGATAACCATCCACGTAATGGGGGGCTTTTGCTCTATAGCGGGGTCCGTTATTCTCATTCCCAGATCTCCCGCCCAATGAGGTCTTGCAAACACCTCCTCCGAGGAATTTCCACATTTCCCGCCTCGGAAGCACATGCCCGCACCTTGCTGCGCCGACCGATGCGAGACCGCCAGTGGAACCCCAGCGAAAGGTAAAGCACAAGGAAGTATCGAACGACAGGATTGCCTTGGTGGGGATGGGGGCTGTCGGCGGTGAGGCAAGGACCTGGCCCTGAATAGAAATGGAGAAAGTCCCGAGCAGGTTTGTGTTGTTGTTGGGAGCGGAGCCAATGCTGAAGAGAGTAGGGCGCTAGTCCAGCATAAAACAAAACGACGTCTCGAGCGGGAACGCTGGTTTTGTTGGGACGGCGGCGTTCGGCGGCGAGGAGGAACACCCCCTTGAGTAAGAAAGGAAGAAGCATCGAGCGGGAGCCGTGGTTTTGTCGGGACTGGGGCTGCCGGCGCGAGGAGCAGCACCGTCTTCAGGAAAAAGGGAGGAAGCCTCGAGCGGGAGCGTTGTTCTTGCTGGGAGCGGCGCCAACTCAAAAAAGAGTAGGGCGCCCATAATGACCGACAGCCTATTCCCCGCGCCGCGCCCTGCGCGGCCCCTGGCAACTTTCGCGCGCCGCGAATCGCACGCGCCCCGCCGCGGCGCGAAGCGCACGCGGGCGGCCCGCTCCTCCGCGCGCGCGCGCTCCACCTGCGAACACGGCGCGCGACGGCCCCATCCCCCCACCCATTCCCCCAACCCATACCCCGTCCCCCGACCCCAGAAAGTGCAACGGTGCTCCGGGGGCGCAGAACGACCTTGGGGTGACCAAACCCCCCGAATGGAACACCTGCGCGAAGAAGGCAAGACCCTGGCGTGGCTCGCCAGTAATGCCGCTCTCCCCACGGGGAAAGCGAACACTTCCGGCGTCCGGCGCCGCCCTCGCCGACCCGAGCGCCCCACCGGGGGTCGGGATACGGCGGGCGCGTTCGCGCGCGCAAAACATGTCGCGCACCTGTCAGACGTTACACCTGGTGATGCGACCGCTGCCAGCGGCCACCAGGGAAGGAAGGCCCCCTCCCCGCACGCGCTGACCTGCGCGGCGTTCTCGCACCTGCGACGCACACGTTCGGCCGACCCGAGGCAGGACCCCTCGCAGCCAGTGCGCATCGCCTCTTGCACGGCGAAGTCCACGCCGGCGCCCATCCCAATTCTCCCCGGTAACCCCACCGGGGCCCAGGGTGTGGTGGGTGGGAAACAAACCAACAGCTACCGCTGTCGCCAACGCGCTTTGCTCGCACGATCCAATTGCGCGCTCTGATGCGCGCAGTCCCTGCGAGCGCGCGCGGGCGTCCCCTTCTGTCATGATTATGGTTCCCTGACCCGAGCCTCCCCGAGCCTAAAGTCAACGCATAATCACCGACAGCCTATACCCCGCGCCGCGCCCTGCGCTGGCCCATGGCAACTTTCGCGCGAACAACCGCGAATCGCACGCGCCCCGCCGCGGCGCGAAGCGCACGCGGCGGCCGCGCTCCTCCGCGCCGGCTGCAAGCGGCGCCACCACCTGCGAAACACGGCGGCGCGACGGCCCCATCCCCCCACCCGTATCCCCCAAGAACCCATACCCCCCTCCCCCGACACCCAGAAAGTGCAACTGAGCTCCGGGCGCAGAAACGGCGTCGGGTGACCAAACCCCCGAATGGAACGCCTGCGTGAAGAAGGCAAGACCCTGGCGTGGCTCGCCAGTAATGCCGCTCTCCCCAACGCTGCTCTGGCTCCGCGTTTCTGCACCCCCAACGCTGTTCTGGGTCCGACGCCGCTCCGCAATCGCGCGTCGATGTACACGGCGCCCCGTGACTGAGGCATGCCCGTGCCCCGCGGCTGGGCCCGCGCTCACCTCTCCTGCGCGGACTCCTTCTTTACGGCGAATCCACTGAGCCTGGCGCGGCACGCTGCACGCCGCGGCCCACCCCCCGCGAATTGCCCTCGCGGAACGCGCCTTCCGCGCGCCGCAGCACCCAACGCCACGCGTCTAGTAAGCACCCGCGCCACGCGGCCGGGTCCACTCTCACCTCGCCGGTACGAAAACCATTCTCCCGGGCGAAGCTATCCTCGCCGAGCCGCCTGGCACCGCGCGAGCGGACGACTCGGGGGAAGGCCGCCCCCGCGCGCGTACGGCGCGCCGTGAGATCCCGTCCGACCAGTTGCTGTTCGAGTCTACCCACTCGAGCCAGGTGGACATGTCGCAGTGAAACTGGCGCGACACGCTGCACGGCGCGTCCCCCCGCGATTTGCCCTCGCGGCGCGCGCCTTGATGAAATTCATAAGCTTGACGCTCCGGTCCAGGGTAGCATGGTCGCACCTGCCACTCACGAAGCTGTGGAGAGCGCTCGTGTTGTCAAGCACCCACAGGATGCGCCTCCCTCGGCACCTCCGCGCCTCTTGCGCCAGGACAATGGGGACCATGGCCCCCTTACAGAGGGCGATCGGATTCGCGCCCCTCTCTCGGTCCGCTGGCGAGAAACCCCACTCCGCGAGTATGGCATCGTTGAATACACACCATCCTCCCACACGCTCCCCTGTCAAGCAATCGACCAGGAGGTAGCCGCCTGTGGGCGCGGTCGCCCCGTCAGCCCGCGCGTCGCTTGCGATCACAATCAGCGGACACGAGGGCGGGCTCACGTCGACGCTTCTCTTCGGGGCAAGGTCTATTACAAATTCGAAGTAATCGAAGCACCGCCGAAACGCGTGGGATAACGCCCACGGAGGCGCGTCAGTGTACTGCCTCTGCTTCAGCGGCGCCATCGCGGCGCTGCCGACGCCGTTGAACATCGCGGAGGACGACCACTGCAGAATGCCCCGGAGCTTCGAGGCCTCCGCTGGTGTCAGGCTGTTCCGCCGCGCACTGTTGTCTCCGCGAGCAGGCCTTTGATTTTGACAATCATGCTGGCCTTCCGCAAATAAAAAAACAAAAAAAAAAAAAAAAAAAAAAAAAAAAAAAAAAAAAACAAAAAATAAAAAAAAAAAAAAAAAAAAAAAAATAAAAAAAAAAAAAAAACAAGCCCCAACACACCCCTATACACCACCCAAACACAAACCATTCAACACCTGGAGACCACCCCTCTGCCTTCAAAAACCCGAGACACGTCGTGATCGACTCCCAAGAATGCCCCAGTGGCGGCCATGCGCTGCTGCTTCGCGCTGGCATTTGGGGTACCCAACTCCGAAAACAAGACGTTGAGTAAAGCCTGTCCCGAGCCTTTCGCCAATCCGAGGTCCCCAAGACTGCCATCATCGACATACAGTGTGTGCAACAATGCCGCCACGCGCCTGGCAGCGGCTTCCAGAAAGGCAGACCACCGCATGAAATTCATAACACTCGACGACAAGCCGAACAGCATGGCGAATGCAGTCAAGTATCGCCACTCCCCGCTGCGCGGTTCCCGCGCCGCAATGACGTTAAATCGCAGCTGCGCGGGATTGACCGGCACGGACCTGTATGCGTCCGGCAGGTCCTCGCCTCCAGTCTCAAGGGTTAAGCCCTCATCGGCAAAGCCTCCCGCCGCAGCTTCCTGCCAGAGGGCGCACGCCAAACACCGGGCCGGACCACGCCCCTTGGACACCGGAGGGGCCCACTAGGCCCACACGAACGGACCCGGGGGAACGGCCCGCGGGAAACCCGCGACACACCGGCCGGCGGGGAGGGGGAAAAGGCCACCTCCGGTGTTTGGCGAACCTCCCGACCGCTGCCTCAAGACTTTGCCATACAATGCAGGCGTGAACGCTGATGGCAAGTGCCACTTCTCAGGGTACACCGTCGCGCCGTTCTGCCCACCGGCTTTAGCATCGTCTATCCGCCGATGCTTGCCGTTCTGCTGCACGTGCACGAACGACGGCACGGCCGCCCAGCGCCCGGCGCCGTACTCGCGGTCCATCGCGGCCAGCGACGCCGGAGGAGCAGCCCAGCCCTTCTCGCATTCCTTCAAGCATGATTCCCAAAGAAACTCAGCCTCAGGATCAACCCGTCGCTTGTCCCTGGAACGTAAAAGCGCGGTGGACTCCGCCAACAATCGGTCTTCAGAAACAGGTTCCGAACTTTCGCACCGCTCCCAGACACCCGTCTCCTCCAATCGCCCCACGATATTGAAGCCGGTCACAAATCTCTGGGCCAGCTGCCAATCCGGCCAACCCATCACCCAAGTCAGAACACAAATCAGCGCGATGTGGGTGATCTGCGCCACGGCATGTACTGAGGGGCTTTGCCAGAGCCGAAGGGCGCGGGACACCGGCGCCAGCCTTTGACTAAGCTCCTTCAACGCCCCGGCGCAAGACTCGCGCCACTGCCTCAGCCGATTACCACCGGCCCACGCGAACGCACCCGTGGCAAAGGCAGCATACTTCAAATCAACGGGTGCCATGTACTCATCGTCGAATGGCAATCGCCCCGCGCTCGCGAATTCGATGCATTGAGCGAGGTGTGCCCGCTCCCCCACGCCGAGTTCGATAACCGGCGCCAGCGCTAGCCTGTGGTCGAGCACGCCTGCCTGGCGACCCAACACGGCGCTCGCACGCCCCTTGGAATTTCTGCCCAGAGAACATCCCAGAGGTAGTCCTTCGTCCTGCAGCTCCGCCCAGATGGCGAAATCAACGAATGGCGAAGTATTCAACAAGTCTTGCAAGAACGGGATGGGAACTCCCACCAGCCACTCTTCCGGAAAGGACTTCCGAATTTTCACAGCGATGTCCGCCTGGCTCCATCGCACGCCCACGACGCTGGGGCACGCGACCCCACTGGTGACTACCCCTTCTGCCGCGGCGGGCGGCGCGGCAGCGGGTGCGTTTCAATCGCCCTTGCGGCCGCGCTTGCCGCCGTCGGCCGCGCCCCCGCTCGCGTTCCTGTCGCAAACTACAACGCCGGGTGTTCCGAACATTCGGCGCTAACCGTCGCCTTTCCCGGACCCAGGGCGCCCCCGGACCCGGGCCGCCCCCTTTAAGCTAGCAGGGAAACCAAAAACTGAGACCCGGGCTCCTGGTGCACTTGAGGGCGCAGTGGTTCGACATGCCACACAAGCGCCCCGTCTTGTTGATCACGACGGAACAGACGAGCTTATACCCGCGAGGGCACGGCTCGGAGCACTCCCCGGCGTTGAACTTGCGACACACCTGGGTTCCGTCTTTCAACCGATCGCCCAACTGCGCGCCCTTGCCACCTGTCCGCTGGCTCCGCCCGACGCTCGTCGGCGGCCGCTGCGGCCCGGGAGCTGGCGGTGAGGGCGGGCTCCACATGACCTCGCGAGTCTGCTAGCCCTCGCGGATTATCTTCCCGACGCTCAGCTCGCTGGTGCGGACCCTGTCCGTCCACCAAGCGCGCTCCTCCTCGTCCCGACGCACGACGTTATTAAGATAACAAAAAAATAAATAAAAAAAACAAATAAAAAAAAAATATAAGAAAAGCAAAAAAGTAAAAAAAATAAAAAATAAACCGAACCTGGCCGCGCCGTCGGCAAGAAGCGTGCACTCCGAGCACGTTCAATCGCACTGGCGTACTTGACCAAACGGATATGGTAGGCCATCGCGACATCCAACGGAATCTGCACGAAATCCGTCGTATCCGAAGACGCCTTCTCTGGCGTCCCGGGCGCCGGGTCAATCGGCTTCACCCCAGCGCGCGCGCATGCCACCATGAGAACCTGGTGCAACGCGATATAGGTTTTCAAATCCTTCGCGGGATCCGGATCTTCCTTCTCATCGCACACGAATTCGACATCCCCAATGCGCTGCCGCTTCCTGGCAGCCCTCGCGGCATTCAGCAACGTGCGGACCTTCCATACACTCATCATCGTCACCTGGCGCCTGCCGACCATGATGGGCCGCGCGCGCGACGCGGTCACCCCCTCCGCGTGCAATGGGACGCGCCTGCCCAGCTCCCTGCTGATCTTACTGACCAGCGCTTCGGACGGCTCACACTCCGCTGGGTACGCCATCATATACCGAGCGAAGAACTGCTCGCTCAATTCAGCGAGCTGCGGCGACGGCAATGGGACATCGTCGCTCTCGTCCAAACCGCGCCTCTTCCGGGTCTCGAACTCCCGGGCGGCATCGCACACGGCTTTCCACGCCTGCCGCACTACGCGCTCGAACTGCGGCGCGGGCCAGGCAGGATCCCCCCCCCGCGCAGGCGAAGGCCGCGCCTGGCGCACGCGGGACAGCTGTCCCAGCCTCCTCTCGAGATCCGGCACGCGCTCGAGGATCGGCGCCCACTCGTTCTCGCTCGTGACGGCATGCGCGAAATCGACCAACGTCTCTAGACCCACGGTTTCGACCAGGTGGGTGCGATGCGCTCATCAAACTGATACTTCGCGGCCAGCTCCCTGAATTGTGCAGCGGCGTCGCGAGCGCCGACGCGCCCCGGCAGCGCAATGCCGTCAACTGACAACGACATACCGAGAACCACACGTGTCGCTCCGCTAAACCTACTCTCTGGACCGCGTTCGAGCCCACCTCGGGGCGCGCATACGCATCCGTTAAGTTGGCATTCGCTGGCAGGCCCACGCGCAACACCGCGCGTCTCCGCCGCGATGACGTCACCACCTCACGCCGGGGCTGCCCGGCCGCGCAACTTTTCACACGCCGCGCACACCAGGGCTCCCTCCGGGAGCGCCGGGAACCACTGCAGATCACTCAATCCATTCTGACATAGGTTCGTCACTGGCCCGAACTCACTGTCCGTCCAGGCTCTGGACTTTTTGAGGCGACGAATTACGGGCATCGCGACGTGACATCGAGGCCCCATAACCTCCCTTACCCGGGTAGCCCTCCCAGGCTCAGACTTCACGTACCCGATCGCGCCCCGCGGCTCGGGCGACGGGCCCACGGCTCGCGACGCGCGCGCGGATGATCCCTCCGCAACCTGCCTGACTGGCGGCGCGCAGTGCGCTGGCGCGCCATCTGAGCCCTTTACGTCACATTCACCCAACTCCGCGCCCTGCGCTACCTCGTCACCTGGAAGCGCGGTCGCCGCGCGACCGGCGCAGTCAACTCCCCGCGCTTGGAACGCGGCCGGGCCTGCACGGGTTGCGTCTCCCGGCCGCACCGACACTTCATCTCCCCTGGACCTGGGGATGGAGACAGCTTCCAATGCCGCCCACGCCCGGGCACAATACCGCTGGGCCGCGAGATCGACCCGCGGTTCGCCCTGCGCGGCCCGCAATGGCAACCGACGCCGGACTGGCGCGCGCTCCCGCCTCTGCTGGTCGCTTGTTTTTGCCGGCAGCTTTCGGCGCTCTGCGTGGACTCGCAGGCGCAGGCAACGCGTTCCCACGCAAACCGCCCGGCGCTTTACCGCGCCCCCCCCGCTTTGCACGCGGTGCCCCCGACGCGAGGGTTTGCGCAACGCGCGCACGCGCGCCCGGCGCTTCGGCGCCCGCCCCCCCCTCACCGCTCTTACCCGCGGCGCCCCCGTCGGCAGGACCCCGACAAAAGGGTGGAGGCGCGCCCGGCGCTTGACCGCGCCCCACCCGCTGTCCACGCGGGGCCACGATTATCCGGAGAAACTTCTGCCGCCTCAACTCCTCGACGACCGACGGGGGCAAGAACGCGGCCTTCTCACGAACGGTCGACACCGCCACCCGCTGCTGCGCCTCTTTCTCTAGGTCGGCCAACATTACTTTTCCTGGCGCAGAACTCGCCCAGCATCGCACTTGCACCCACTGCACTGGGGCCTCCAGATCGGTCCGCAGGCACGACAACACTCCGGCCATGTGCAGGCGCGTGCACATCTCGGCTTGCCGCCGACGCGCGTTATACACGATCGGCATCTGGTTCCGACGGGAGTTGTCTCCCCCCTCCGTCCAACCGCCCGAGATGTCTCGGGCTTCCCAGTCCAATTGTATCGCGCTCGCCCATGTAGGCCCAGCCCGGCGCAAACTGTACGAAGTCACAAGATCCAACTGGGAATCGTCCGCTAGCGAGCCTCGGAATACTTCCTTCAGCGATCGGTAAAGGCACCCAACTTCACCGGCGCGCCGGAAACTGGATCGAAGACGAGCCCCGTCGGCACAGCCCTTCCTGCTCGATCTTCCCGCGCCGCCAACTTGTGCCAACCATCCCACAAGGCGTCAGCGGCGGACCGCGCGCCACCTAGCCGCCTCGGCAAGCACCAATCGAACGAAGGTCGCCCCTGTCGCTTTCCCTGCTTCCCCCTCGATGCGCGGAACCAGCAAAAATAAACAGACTTCTCTAAAGGCCTAGAGCGCCTCACCCACGCGAATGCCACCGCCAGCATCCCAGCCGCGAGCATGACTTGCCCAGGCGTTCTCGCGCCATCCAGGAAATCGATCACATGGTAAATCATCTCGGGTTCGACGACAGTGGCCTGGGCCGGCGGCGCTACGGTTCCACTGCCTGGATCACGTGGCACAGGGCGAAACGCATCGCCCAGGCAGAAAGGCGCTTTCAAATGTACGCACATCCACTTCAAGGCGTTCCAGATCCTGCCGCCGGACGTCCGTGCGATCGAGAGCTTATGCATGAACTCGGCGACTGCCATGGGTTGCCGCGCCAGACTCGTCGCCGGCTGCCCTTGCCGGCCCGCCCACTCGGCCCACTGCCCCCACAAGCGCAAGGCCGTGCGCAGCGTCCCGGCTTCGAAATTACTCAGCCTAAACACCGCCGCGGACGAGACGTCGGCGAGCATCTCGGCCTGCGCCTCCTGCAACCCCTGCCCGAGGCCGCTTTCCGGGCGCCATTCAAGCGACACTCGAACTGCGCTGACCGCCAGCTGACCGCGCCCCTCACGCTCTGCCGCCTCCGTCGCCACTGCGGCACAGCGTCTCGGC
>CAUYUJ010011204.1:0-24226 GCA_963575745.1 Prorocentrum cordatum
GTCGCTGTAGTGGAGGCAGGATGTGCACGCTTTTGTGGAGTAAGGAAAAGCATGTAAAAGAGACGTGATTCAGGGCGCTGGCGGCGGTCAACCCGCTAGATCAAAAACTGGAGACCGTTCCCCCCCGCATCCTCTGGAAAAACCGTGTGCGCGCGCACTCGTTTATCAAACATTACCAAAACAAAACAAAACCTTGCAACAAACCTTCAACAAATGGGACGAAGTGCGCAAGCGCGGGTCGTCGCGCGCGCATGCCGAAATGCCGAAAACTGTCAAAACCGTAGGCTTCGCAAAATTGTCAAAATCGAATGTCCCGAAAACATGTAAAGCCACATGGTTTCGCAACAAAGATGTCAAAACAAACTTGCGCGATCGCTCTTGCGAGATTGCACCAACAGTAGTAACGTTTTGCAATCATTTGTTACCAAACGTGCTTCGGGCGCGCACATGTCGAAATCGTTCGAACGTCGTCGCGCGCGTGCTGTCGCAAGAATCCCGTGCGACAGGAATGGAACGAAGTGGGGGCGCGCGCGTCGTGGCGCGCGCATGCCGGAAACGCTCAAAAACCTTAGGTCCCGAAGGGATTTCAAATTCGCGTTCCCTGGTTATTTCTGCTTGTTGTTTGATATATAAAAAAAAAAAAAAAAAAAAAAAAAAAAAAAAAAAAAAAAAAAAAAAAAACTTGCGTTCGCGCTCTTGCGAATCCCATAGAAAACGTGGTTTTCAACATGGTCACTGCATTCTTCCAAACGGGCCTCTCGCGCCGCATGTCGAAATCATGTGGGCGCCTTTTGCGCGCGTGCTGGGGGGAGAGCACGATCCGTGTCAAAGAACACCACGAGGGCCGCTCTCGCGCGTCGGCCGCGCCCGCACATCGATCTCATTCCAAAGTCTTCATCGCCGTCGCGGAAGTGCCATCATCGTCGTCGGCGTGATCAGCATCGGCACCGTCACTGGCCGCGCCGTCGTCGTTGCCGACATCGCCACGAGCATCGCTACGATCATCATCGCGCCTACCGTTGTCGACGCTGCCATGATACTACGCCCGCCCAATTCGCCGACTCGTACCGAAGTGTTCGCTGGGATGCGCCCAGCGGTCAGCGCCACCGCCGCCGCGTCGGTCGCGCCGAAGTAACTGGCCGCTTAGCGCGCAAGCATGCGCGGGCTAGCACAGCCGCAGAGATGCACCAATCAACGCAAAGCATTTATGGCAATCGCATCCGCACGGGCTTTGCAACCCAAGAAGCGGGCGGGCGGGTGGGATGATGCGCGAGCGGTGGAATTTACAAGTCACTGCGAGCACTGGTGAATTGCACCTCGTAGTTCGCTATGCAAACATTGTTCCGCCTAGATTGCACTGCGCATGCTGCGCCACGTAGATTGCACCACAAGTCTCGTGCAGCATTGGCGGCCCCGCATAGACAGCATCACACGCGTTGCACAGCAAAGGCTGCACCACATAGAATGCACCAGTCAGATTGCACAGCATCTTCTGCACCCCGTAGACAGCCCCACGCATATTGGGCCACATGAGTTTCACAGCATAGATCGCGGCACAAAGATTGCACCACATATACTGCACAACGTTGACTACACCACGCACAGTGCACCACATAGATTGCATCTCATACTTCGCTCAACATTCAGTGCGTCGCATAGATTGTCCTTTTTGAAAGAATCATAGGACCTCCCCAAAACTCCAGGGCCCGCGCCTTCGCATTGCTAATTACATGCGACCCTGCCCCATCGCCCATCCTGAATCTGAACTCGCGCGACGCCAGCCACCAAGATCGCCCCCCCCCCCCCCCCCCCCCCCCCCCCCGCGTCATCCGCTACAACAAAAATATATATGCGCGCGCGTTCGTCTATCACAAACTATCATGATTTAACAATCCCCTGCCGGAAACGGAACGAAGCGAGCGCGCGTCGTCGCGCGCGCGCCTCAAGTTTCGCGCGGAAGTTACAAAGAAGCGCCCCGAACATATAAGACAAACGCGGCTTCCCAACCAGGATTTTCAAAGCAAGCTCGCGCCCGGGCTCGCGCAAATTCTCGAGACAATAACTAGTTCCCCAACGGATCATAACACGCTGCCAAAAGGGCCTCTCTCGCGCGCGCGCCGGCATCACAAGAGGGCCCTCGCGCGCGCGCCGTCGCGAGAACCCGGCGCGACAAGCGGGGCAAAGCGCGCGCGTCGTCGCGCGCGCAGGCCAAACTCCTTCAAAAACCGAGGGCGTCGCGGAGATGTGTTGAAATCGAGCGCCCCGATAACGCGTGGTATATATATATATATATATGTATATACACATGTGTATATATATATACATACATACATACATAGACGTTCATCACACGGCTTGGGGGCGCCAGAATTCAAGACAAAAGAACGCGCTTGCCGCGTGGCGATTCATCCAGAGTGCTACGTTTGTCAAATATTGTCCTTGCATTCTGCCAAACGGGCGTCTCGCGCCGCGCGTCGAAATTACTTGAGCGCCCTGGCGCGCGCGCCGGGGGAGACAGGGGGGGCGGGAGGGCGCGACCCGCGTCGAATAATCCAGAAGGGGCCGCTCTCGCGCGTCGGCCGCGCGCGCGCGCGTCGAACTCGCTTCGAACTCCTCGTCGCCGACGCAAGGGCACCGTCATCGACGTCGGCGCGATCGGCATCGGCGCCGCCGCTGGCCGCGCCGTCGTCGTTGTCGTCATCGTCGCCAGCGTGGCTACTATCGCCATCGCGTTTTCCGCCGCCGACGTCGCCGTGGCGCCGCGCCAACCCAACTCGCCGAATCGCACTGAAGCGGAAGTTTGAAAGCGCCCAGCGGTCAGCGCCGCCGCGGCCACGTCGGTCGCGCCAAACAAGCTGGCCGCTTCGCGCGCAAGCGC
This sequence comes from Prorocentrum cordatum, assembly GCA_963575745.1. Classification (NCBI taxonomy): domain Eukaryota; class Dinophyceae; order Prorocentrales; family Prorocentraceae; genus Prorocentrum; species Prorocentrum cordatum. The sequence goes on from CAUYUJ010011204.1 coordinate 2,879, forward strand.
GCGCGCGCGCCAGCGCGGCCGCGGCGACGCGCCAGCCAGCGCCGCGCCTGGGCGTTGAAAACCAAGTCGCGGTCGGGCGGGCGGGCGGGGCGATTGCGCGAGCAATGGAGATGGCAAGCTCAATTTCGGCAGGGCGAGCTGCGCGACGTAGATTGTTTCGCACACGTTGCGTCAATTGCGGCACATTGACTGCGCGATCTATGGATATATGCAAGCGTATACATTCTATATGTATGCACACATATACATACATTGCACACCGCACATTTCCTAACAACAGCCGCACGCGCCACATGGATTGCACAGCTAGATTGCACAATACATTGCGTCACGCAGGCTGCCCCGCATAGCTAGTTTGTTTTTGTTGCGCCCGCGTCTGCTCTACATGACCTTCCGCAGCCTTCGGATCACGGAGCGAGCACCTGGATCATACGCTTCCAACGCGCGGGGAAAATCGCTGCCTCGGAACGCCTGCGCTACGTCAGCGCCGCTCGCAGGCAAGAGGAACTCGCGGGGGCAAAGTGCACGCGGGGAACGCAGCGGAGGAGGGAGGAAGGGGAAGACAGCACAAATGGAGTCAACACACAACGCCACACCGCGGCGGCTGCTGTGGATGACCCCACAGCATCTACGCCGGTCGGGAAAGTCGCATGCTTGAAATGATCCAATGTTGTCGCCCAGACAGCTTCGAGCTCTGTTTGAAACCCAGCTCAAGATAAAAAAGAAGCGTCTCGATAGGAACCGCCTCATCTGGTGAAACCGGGCAGAAAAGAAGGGGGCGAGAAGACACCAAGAAGAGGGAGGAGGACGGAGGAGGAAAAGGGCAAAACAGGCAAGCCGCAAAAGCGGGAGATGCAGGTATGGGCGCAAGCACTCGCCAAAGTTTGTAAATGAAATAACTACGGTGATGAGGCACAGCCGTGCCCCGCAGCATCGGAGGGCCGACATCCGGCGACGAGAAGACGAGCTGAGGGCAACGCGAAGCGGCCCGTGGGGTCGGCCAAACGCGGCCGTGAGCTAAGCCCAAACACGCTGCCCATGCACAAAATTACACGGAGGGGCGGAGAAGGAGGGAAGGGAGGAGCAATCAAGGCAAACCTGAACATTGCATCACACCGTCTGCACAAACCCGTCGCTCTTCAGGATCGCCGTGTGCAAAAGCTCTGCTGCAAGAGCACTCACCCCACTGGAGACCACTTGCACAACCTCATGACTGTCAGTTGTAGCTCCAATACCCACAGTGCCATAGCAATTACACAACACAGTGTGCACAGACCTGTACTTCTTCAGGATCGCCGTGTGGTGGAAACCTGCTGCAACAGCAGTCAACCACCTGGAAAGCAGATGCACAGACTCATGACTGCTAGTTGTGGGTCCATCGCCCGATTCGCCACGCCATTACGTCCCACAGTGTGCACAAACCCGTCGTTCTTCAGGGCCGCCGTGGGATAAACACCGCCGTGTGATAAACAATTGCTGAAACAACAGACGCTCCACTTGAAGCCACTTGCACAAGCTCATGTCTGTCAGTTGTGGTTCCAACGCCCAACTGGCCGTAGCTATTGTGTCCCACCGTATGCACAGACCCGTCATTCGTCAGGACCACCGTGCGCAAAAGCTCTGCTGCAGCAGCAGTCACCCCAATGGAGGCCACTTGCACAACCGCATGACTGACAGTTGTGGTTCCATCGCCCAAAGTGCCATACCCATTGTAACCCACAGTGTCCGCAGACCCGTCGTTCTTCAGGAACGCCGTGTGGTAGAAACCTGCAGCAACAGCAGTCACCCCACCTGCAGGCACATGCACAATCCCATGTTTGTTACTTGTGGTTCAATCACCCAATTGGCCAACAACATTACGTCCCAGTGTGCACAGATCCGTCGCTCTTCAGGATCGCCGTGTGATAAACACCTGCTGCACCAGCAGCCACCCCACTTGAAACGATTTGCACAAACTCGTGTCTGTTAGTTGTGGTACCATCGCACAATTTGGCAACGTCGTTACGCCACACAGTGTGCACTGACCCGTCGCTCTTCAGGACCGCCGTGTGATAAACAATTGCTGCAACAACAGTCACCCCACTGGAAGCCACTTACACAAGCTCCTGTCTGTCAATTGTGGTTTCATCGCCTCAATGGCCGAAGGTATTGTATCCCACCATATGCACAGACCCGTCAGGCTGCCCCGTATAGATAGTACCACGTATATCGCGAGAAACACATTGTTTGGGGGCCCACACTGATACGTATCTATCTATATATATACACATACATACATACTTACACATACTAGAACCATCGCGCGCGCTTCGCGCGCGCTCAGGTTCTAGCAGGCCCCAGGCCTTGACGAATACATTGCTCCACTTAAGTAGTGGACCACAGTCCACGCATGCCAATCTGCATTCCGAAAGGCCTTCGAGCGAAATGGTTGTGTATGGGGGCGGAGGCCGTACGAATCGGATTCCCAGAAGGCCTTCTGGGAGCATGGGTTTGGGGGCGTCTTGGGGAGCCTGTCGGGGCGTGCCGTCGTCGTCGTCGTCGTCGTAATGTCGTCGTCGCCTATTGGGGCGCGCCGTCGTCGACGTCGTCGTCATCGTCGTCGTCGTCGACTTCGTCGTTTCGTCGCCGTCGTCGTCGTCGTCGGTTCAGGAGGGCACTTGGGGCAACTTTGTGCGAAACGATCTGCGGAGGGCCGCGAGCAGGCGATCAGTCATGCTCCCAATCAACTTCCCAGACAGCTCCCCTGTAGCATGATGGTACTTCGAAGCCTCCGGAGACTCGCGGGCCCATGATGAACCATGTCCCCGGAAGGCTTTCTGGGGACATGGTTTGTTGGGGTGTGTTGGGGGGTCTCTTGGGCGTTCCCTGGGGGCCCCTTGGGGGTCTCTTGGGGCTTCCTGGGGGCCTCTTGGGCGCCTCACGGGGCTTCGTGGGAGCCTCTTGGTGGCCTCCGGGGGCCTCCAGGCGGCCTCTAGGGCCAGAGACCTCGAAATATCGGTTGGCGGTCCCCCTCTGGGCCCTCTCTTGGGGAGCTCTTGGGGCACAGTTGGGTTGTCTGGGGAGACTCCTGGGCCGTCTTGGGGCCCTCTTCGGGGCCTCGTGGCCCGTCTTGGAGCGATCTGAAGGGCCTCCGAGCGAGGCCGTGAGGGAGCGCTGGGAAGCGGGGGAACGCCTAAATCCTTCAGGAACCATCGGAACATTAGTGAAGCTTGCCTTCCAGGGCCCTCGTGGGGAGCCTCTTGAGTCCGTCCTGGAGCGTGTTGGAGTCCTCGTCGGCTGTCTTGAGGGCAGCTTGGGCGTCTTCGGGGACTCGTGGGACCGTCTTGGGCCCTCTCGGGACCCCCTTAGCCTGTCGTGGCCTGCTTCGGGGCGGGCTCGGGCCGCCTCGGGAGCTCTGGACCCCCCACGGCAACCCCCGGTGGGCACCGATGGGGGGAACAGGCAGCGGCCCGCCCCCCCCCCCCGGGGCCTACTCCGAGATAGAGAATCATGTTTCCTGGGAAGCTTTCCAGGAGCATGATTTGTTCGGCTCTCTAAGAGGGCGGCCTCTGGTGGCTTACAGAGGGGCGCCTCTTGGCCTTGTCGGCAAGCCTATTGGAAACATGGTTGGGGCGGTGGGCGGAAGCCCAAGGAATCATGTTCCCGGAAAGCTATCTGGGAAATACGATTTACCGAAGTGTCTTGGGGGCCCGCAGGGGGCTTCCCTGGGGGCCCCTTGGGGGCCTATTGGGGTTTCCGAGGGGCCTCTGGGGAGAATCACGGGGCTTCTTGGGAGCCTCTTGATGGCCTCCAGGGGCGTCCTAGGAGCCTCTCAGGCCAGAGACTCTGGAATGTCGCGCTCTTCGGGCCCTCCTGGGTCGCTCTTGGGGCTCTCTTGGGGCGATCTCGAGGCCCTCTTGACTTATCTGGGGAGCCTCCTGGGCCGTCTCTGGGCTTTCTTGGGAGCCTCTTCGGCCGTCTTGGAGCGATCTGAAGGATCTCTGACGCGGTCCGGGGATCGTGGGGAGGGGGAACATGGGAGAGCGCAAGAATGCTTCAAAAACCATCGGAAAATGTTTGATTTTCGGCTTCTTGGGCCCTTTGGAGGGGCCTCTGGAGGCGCTCTTGGGGCGTTTTGGCGGCGTCGTCGGCCGTCCTGAGGCCATCTTCGGCGTGTCCGGGGCCTCTGGGAGCTGTCTGTGGGCGTCCTGGGAACCCGGGAATCATGTTCCCGAAGAGGCTTCCGGGAACATGATTTCGAACGAGGCCCTCTTGGGCCTCCCTGAGGCCGTCTTGGGAGCCTCCTGGGCTGGCTTTGGGGCCTCTTGGGCCGTCTTGGGGGGGGTCCGTGAGCCTCACGGGACGACTCTTTTGGGCCGTCTTGGGCCCTCTTGGGTCTCTCTTGGGCTGTCTTGGGGCTCCTCGCGGGCGTCTGGGGCACTGCGAAGAAGAAGAAGAAGCAAGGGAGTATGCTGAATATGTATGTTTGACTACGGGGACGGGCTGATTTTTGCCTCTTGAAGGCCCTCTTGCCTCTTGGGGCCCTCTTCGGCCATCTTGAAGCCATCTCGGGCCCTCTTGGGCCTCGCTGAGGCTGTCCTGGGGCCCTCTAAGGGGGCCCTGGGAACCCAGAAATCATGTTCCCGGAGAGGCTTCCGGGAACAGGATTTCGAACGAGGCCCTCTTGGTCCTCCCTGAGGCCGTCTTGGGGGCCTCCTGGGCCGGCTTCGGAGCCTCTTGGGCCGTCTTGGGGGATTCCGTGAGCCCCATGGGACGACCCTTTTGGGCCGTCTTGTGCCCTCTTGGGCCTCTCGTGGGCTGTGTTGGCGCTCCGCGGGGGCGTCTGGGGCACTGCGAAGACGAAGCAAGCGAGCATGCTGAAAATGCACGTTTTACAAAGGAAATGGGCAGATTGTTGCATCGTGAAGGCCCTCTTGGAGCCCTCTTCGGCCATCTTGAAGCCATCTCGGGCCCTCTGGGGCCTCGCTGAGGCTGTCCTGGAGCCCAATAGGTGGCCCTGGGAGCCCGGAAGTCATGCCCGGAGAGGCTTCCGGGAACAGGATTTCGAACGGGGCCCTCTTGGGCCTCCCTGAGGCCGTCTTGGGGTCCTCCTGGGCGCTTCGGGGCCTCTTGGGCCGTCTTGGGGGGTTCCGTGAGCCCCACCTTTTGGACCGTCTTGGGCCCTCTTGGGTCTCTCTTGGGCTGTGTTGGGGCACTGCGAAGACGAAGCCAGCGAGCATGCTGAAAATGTACATTTGGGCTGATTCTTGCCTCTTGGAGGCCCTCTTGGGGACCGCTTCGGCCATCTTCAAGCCATCTCGGGCCCTCTGGGGCCTCGCTGAGGCTGTCTTGTGGGCCTCTTGGGCGTCCTGGGAGCCCGGAAGTCATGTTCCCGGAGAGGCCTCCGGGAACATGATTTCGAACGAGGCCCTCGGGGGCCTCCCTGAGGCCGTCTTGGGGGCCTCCTGGGCCGGCTGTGGCGCTTCTTGGGCCGTCTCGGGGGGGCCCGTGAGCCCCACGGGACAACCCTTTTGGGCCGTCTGGGGCCTCTTGGGTCTCTCTTGGACTGTGTTGGGGCTCCGCGGGGGCGTCTGGGGCGCTGCGAAGACGAAGCCAGCGAATATGCCGAAAACGTACGTTGTACGAAGGAAACGAGCCGATTTGTGCCTCTTGAAGGCCCCCTTGGGGCCCTCACGGGCCCTCTTGGGGCGCTCTTGGGCGTGTTCGGGGCCTCTTCAGGCATTCTTGTTCATCTGTACGGCCCGCGTGGCCTGTCGTGGGCAATTTGGAAGCGGCCCGGGGAAGTCCTGGGGGGTCTGTGACCCCCCAAAGGTTCGGGGGGGCGGCCAAGGGGGATGACGGCACCGATGTTCGCCCCCCCGGCCTACTCATATATATATATATATATATATATACATACATACATACATACATACATACATACATACCTACCTACCTACCTACCTACCTACCTACCTACCTCCCTCCCTCCCTCCCTGCCTGCCTGCCTGCCTGCCTGCCTGCCTGCCTGCATGCATGCATGCATGCATGCATACATATATACATATATACATACATACATACATACATACATACATACATACATACATACATACATACACACACACATACATACATACATACATACATACATACCATACATACATACATACATACATACATACATACATATATATACATACATACATACATACATGCATGCATACATACATACATACATACATACATACGCACATGTATGCATACATACATACATACATACATACATACATACATACATACATACACATACATACATGCATGCATGCATGCATGCATGCATGCATACATGCATACATGCGTACATGCATACATGCATACATGCATACATGCATACATGCATACATGCATACATGCATACATGCATACATGCATACATGCATACATGCATACATGCATACACACATACAGTACATACATATAGCCGGGCGTCTGGGGGGCCCTCGCCGGGCCCTGGCGCCCCCGTCTGCCGCGTGCCTTGCGTTCTCCTCTTTCCTATGCGACTCGGGCGGGGGGACTTGGAAATGCCTGAGGGGTTCTGAAGAACCTGCTTCTCCTCCTCCTCCCTCATTCGTCCTCCTCATCGCCGCTGACATTCACTGGGCGATGCGATCCGGCCACGGTTACATTACAGCAGTGACCGACAAATGCTCTGATTTCGGAGTAAACAGGCACGAATCGCGCACTGGGCCGAGACCCACGGCCCGAGAGGACGGCAGGGTTCACAAAGCGCCCCCCCGCCAATGTCGGCACGGCCCTCAAACGGATCGCGCCCCCCCGCGTGCTCCAGTTTCGGCGGCGCCCCCCCCCCATTTGGACTCGCCCTTCGCGCGGATGCTGTTCCGGAAGAAGGTCATTTCACGGGCGGCCCTACTGGGAGGAGACACATGCCGCCGCGCCCCCCTGCGCAAGTTGATTGTCGCCTCACGCGGATCACACCCCGCAGGGAGTTCCACCGACAGCCCCAGGGCCAAGGTTCGCACCCCGCCGCCGCGCCCATGCCGGCACGCCCCTGACCTTGATTGCGCGGTCGGGGCGTCTATACCGAAGCTGCTGATCACCTCCAACGCGCCCGCGGCTGGAAATGAACCAACCCAGCCCGCGCCCCTCATCGCGACCATGGAAATCGCTGCGAGACTGCGAGGGCACCGTCGTGAAGACGGGCAGGTCAAATGCAGCGCGCTGCGCTGCGCCAGTGACCAGCGTGCAAACTGTGAGCGCATGGGCGTACGCACCAGACAACAACGGCACCAGGAAGGCAAACTCCTGCATCTCCGGGTAGCCGAATATCAAGCACAACCGCGCTGCCAGCGTCGCCATCAGAAATGGAGCCAAGGCCTTCGACGCCAACCGACTTGCACTGGACAAAGAAACCTCGAGGACGAGCGCAGTCGGAAACATCGCCGGCTGTCAGCCCCCCCGCGGACGTCTAGGGGGCGCTCGCAGGGGGAGACTCCTGTAACCCAATGACATTCGCTACCCTCCCTCGCGCATCACTTCTGTCTTGGAACTGAGCTGCGGGAATGCGCCGTCGAGTCTTTGCTAGCGAGTACCCCAGAGCCGCTGGAAATGTGCCGCCTCGCCGCCAAGGGCTCCTTCAGCAGCTGCGCCGCGACCTGCAACCTGGCGCTTCTCCCCGAGACGGTCGCCGCGCGCTTTGCGCGCGGCCTCGATGCGCTCAACTTCCTCCGCCGTCTTTGCTAGGAGGTTATGTGCGAGCTGGTTGGTGCCGTCTTTGAGCTGCTTGCGTTTCTTTTCCAACTCCCGCCCGGCCCAGGGCTAAGGGGTCGCGGCCACCTGCGGAGCCAAGCAGCTCAGCAGAGTCGACGATGAACTGCTTAGTGGAGGAACCGCCGACGATGCTGGCGAACTCGAGCTGCGGGGCGCTCGCCAAGCTGGAACCACTCCCTGGTGCACAGAACCCATGAAGTTCTTCAACCAGACTCCGATGACACTGTCCAGAGTGCTCGAGCTCCGCAGACAGCTGCGGATGAATGCCTTCTACTGCACCACCTGAGTGTCCAAGTCGCCATGCCTCTGCACCGCTGCTGAAACGTTCTTCTCGGCCGCCCGCATCGTAGAGTGCGCGACCGAAACCTGGCGCTGGAGAATAGGGGTTTGGGTACCTGTGCAAGTTCAGCCATCGCACGGTGACGGGCCGCCCCCGTCTTTTCCCCAGCCTTACCCAAAAGAACAACCATCTTTGAATGCTCATATGTTGAAAGTGCGGACGCCCTCAAGCCAGAGGCCGCGCCCTGGTCCTTCGGAGTTTGTGTAAAAATAACTGTTGATGCTGCTGCTGACCCACCTGACCTGGAGGGTCAAAACGGGGGTGAGATCCAAGGATTCGCAAACGCTGTGCCTCACACGCCTCCTGGCGGTTGAACCGATGTGGAGTCATAGGGGGCCCAGCACGATCCACAGTGTTTGCAAATATTGAATACATATTGTGCTTCCTGCAACCGCATGCTGGGCATGTCAACTTGGCATGTTGCTGCGACTGCGACTGGCTGCGTCTCCGGTTAGACAGAAACCCTGGCCTGGGAGCAAGCCGAAGATATTTGCCAGAACTGCCATAGCCAACGCCAAAAGATTTTGGCCATTGGCCGCAGCCTTGCCATTGCCACGGGGGCGACATGACGGAATCGCAATGAAGGAAATGGATTCCTCGAACTAAGCTTGGCTCGCAGGCGCTATGTGCCATTTTGAAAAAAAGTAACCGCACCCCTCAAACATTGAAAGAGATAGAGAAAGAGAGAACAAGCACACACACACACACAAACCAATTGCGAGCCACTGCCAATGCTATGCTACAGTGGTGTAAAACAGCATGAAAAAAACGTGCCTGGCACAGCTAAGGCTGAACTGGATGTGTGTTCGCCCGTGCGAGCAACGACTTTCAGAGTCACCTTGCGGGGGGGTGTGATGATGTTGAGGAGGAGGAGGAAAAGGAGGACCACTGAAAGCCCAAGACTCATCAAAGAGATTGCCATACATCTTCCTTCCAAATTCCTTCTTCACAGGATCCGATACGCGTTCACGTTCACTGACGGAAATGTCCCGTTCGCAAACAACCGTTTGAACATCAGGAACTGTGCCAGACCACAACTCCTGGGACTTCAACATTGTGAACCAACGCGACGGTTGCGCCCTCAAACTCCATCATTGGTACGCTAACCATGAGAATTCTTGAGACTCTAGAAACTCTTAAAGCGAATGCACGCGGCGCTAAGGCGAAACTCGCAGTTTGAAAAAGACCACCCTCCATCCATGAAGCTCTTGCAAGCTGTTGGGGCGCCTGTGCGCGGCGCTGAAGCGATGATCACCTAGTGAAAAAGGAACCGCCCCCCATCCGTGAAACTCCTGCAAACTGCAAACTTCTAAGACGAATGTGCGAGGCGCTAAGGCGAGGACCACATTTTGAAAACGAGGCGCCCTCAATCCATGAATCTCTTGTAACTATTGAAGGCGAATGTGCGCGACGCTAGAGCGAGAACCACAGTTTGAAATCTGACTGCCCTCTAACATGAAACTCTTGCAATTCTTTGAAACGAAATTGCGCGGCGTTAGTGTGAGAGCCCCATTGTGACAGCAGGCCGCCCTCCATCCGTGAAGATGCTGCAAATGTCAAGCTTCAGGATCGTAAATTGTGCGGGGGTCTTTGGCGAAACGCCCGACCCGCCCGTTCGACCGGCCTCGGGGTGCGACAGGGAGGAGCTATCAGAAGGAAAAGAAATGGAAAAGTCAAGGGGCACAAGGACACACAAATAAATACACACAAATAAAAGTATTCACCATATTTCCCATATTTTCTGGGTTTCTGTCTTCCCCCCCACTTCCCATGTTTCCTATATTGTCCTGGGAATCGACGATTAGTTGTGTCTGTGTGTTGTTCCCCCTCCTGATATCTATAAGGAACAGGAACGGAAGAGGACGAGCGCGGCCGGGGAGATCCGAGGGGAGGAGGCGGCCGCGGCAGGCCGATGGCCCGCCCGGGCTCCTTGCCGCGCCGCTTGTCGCTGCGCGAGCGGCTTCGCTTGTCGTCCTCGGCCAGGGAGGCGCCGCCGAGGCATGGCCACAGGAACGCGAATCAAGAGCATCGTCGTCGTCGTCGCCGTCGCCGTCGCCGTCGTCGCCGTCGCCGTCGGCGTCGCCGTCGCCGTCGCGATCGCCATCGCGATCGCCGTCGCCGTCGCCGTCGCCGTCGCCGTCGCCGCCGCTGCGCGAGCGGCTTCGCTCGTCGCCCCGGGCCCGGGAGGCGCCTTCGAAGAGTGGTCACAAGAGCGCGAGTCAAGATCGGAAGCAAGCCCGGGAAGTGAGTGAGACGGGGCGGGCCTTCTCTAGGGGAAGAAACAGTGGCATAAACATAAAAACTCGGAGGTCCGCGCGGATTTCTCGGATCGGCGCTGGAGCCCCCCGGCGGCGCCTCCAGCGCCGCCCCTGGCGCGCTCCGCGCGCCAGGGAGGGGGTCCAGAAGGCTCGGAAGGCCTCGGGCCTTCCGAACCCCCGGCAGCCGCGGCCCGAAGGCTCCCAGCCTTGTCCGCCCGAAGGCTTCCGATCCGATCCCGGTGTCCCTCCTCGTGTCCCTCTTCGTATCCCTCCTCCTGCTCATCCTGCGATGCGGGGCAGCAGCGGCGCCACGGCGATGCGGGGCAGGAGCGGCGCCACCTAGGCCACGACGGAGGCAGTGGCGGCCCATCCCGAAGGACCTGTGCGGAGGGCGGCGGCCAATTTCGAGGGCCAGGGCCTGGACGACGGCGGCGACCTCCACATGCTGCGGGTGGACCGCCGTCGCAGGCGCCGTCGGGAGCGTCGCCGTGAAGCAGGAGCTCGCGAGGCGCGTGCGCTGGCCAGCGTCTGGACCAAGGCGCGGGTCAAGACGGCGGGCTGCCAAAGCAACGACGACTGCGACTGCTGTGCAGGAAGGCCCGTCACGCTGCACCACCGACTGCACGGGTGCAGCGCAAAAAGATCGATCGAGCATGAGTGTTTGGGCCGCACTGAGTGTTTGGGCCGCACTGGGGGCCTACGTGAGCATGCGCAATAGCATCGTGAGGCATGCCGCAATGTTGCATAGTGGACCAGAGATATGGCACGTACCCACCAGAAGGGAACGCTGTGACGCCGCCCCCAGTCTGGAATTTTCTGGCGGAAGCCTCGAGGTCTGAGGACAGCCCAGACATGATGATCTGCATGTGGCCCGCTCCAAAAAACCTGAACCCAAAATGTTGGCATTAGAGGCCGCCTAGATAGGGTCGGAGTAGATGGGGCCGGAAGATCGTGCCGCATCGCAGATGCATCGGCGATGCATCGGTGATGCACCGGCGACGCATCGTCGACGTCGGCGATGTATCGTCGACGTCGGCGTGGAGAAAATCAAGCTCCGTATCGAGCCGCATCGGCGATGCATCGGCGACGCGTCGCGATCCTCCGACCCCCTACTCCAACCCCATCGAGGAGGCCTAGAGGCATCTCCTCTTACTTCCACCAGCCTCCGCCGGCACTACCTCCCTCGTCTTGCCTCCGTGGGCTCCCACGGGCCCCGCACCCATGACGGGACGGCAACTTCTCGGCCCCTCGGAGGCGATGCCCCTTCGGCCGGAGGCTGCCCTGGGGTCTGAACTGGCTGGGGCCCCAGAAAATCGGTCAAGGGGGGGGGGGGTCGACGAGGCCGAACCCGCTCGAAAGCCGTTCCTGGGCCCCCCCTGGGATCCACCTGGTGCAACGCTTGCACCCCCGATCCGTTTGTTGACGGCCCTGGGCCCCGAACACAGCCTCCAGAGGCAGACCAAGGCGCAACTTCCCGAGCGCAAAACCTCGAACCTCGCCCCCACTAGCAGAAGAAAAAAAAAAACCGGCCGCGCGGATCTCTTGGATCTGCGCTGGACCCCCCTCCCTGGCGCGCGGAGCGCGCCAGGGGCGGCGCCCGAGGCGCCGCCGAGGGAACCCAGCGCGGACCCAAGAAGTCCGCGCGGAGCGCCAAAAAGATATGTATATGTTTTTTCTTCTTCGAGCTCGGGAATCTCCTGACCCGGGTCAATCCAGACCCGGGTCAGTCAGGCCTTCCAGAATCCTGCAGGATCCCGCACCCAAACCCAGGTCGATGCGAAGGATCCTGCAGAATCCTGCAGGACCCCGCACCCAAACCCGGGTCGGTGCGACCCTGGCCCTGCAGGCTCCTGCAAGATCGGGCGCTCTGGCTGAACCCCGCTTGCACTGACCCCCACCTCGAGACTCCCGACGAGCCACTCGGGTCGGGCGAAAGGGGGGATAGCAAAGGGGGGGTTTGAGAATCAGCTCACGTAGCTGATTTTCCCAGCGCCTCCCGGCGCCGGAGGCGGCCGTGTATCGAGGAATGGGCCCCTCGGTGAGGCCGAAACCAGCTACATGCAGCAAATTTCGCAACCCCCCCTTTCCCAATCCCCCCCTTTCGCCCGGCCCGAGCCACTTCAGGCCCCCAGCCGGCTCCCACCCTCAAGGGCGGGGCCCTCTTCCGGAGCGCCCCCTCGCACGCGGGCGCCCGTGGCCGTCGCGAGGGCGCCCCGAGAGCCTGCCCCCCCCCCGCCTCCCCCCGGGGGGCGCCGCGTCCTTGCTCCCGCTGCGGTCGCGCTTCCCGCGGTCCTGCCGCGGGGGAGGGCCTCCTCCTCCTCCTCCTCCTCCTCCTCCTCCTCCTCTCCTCTCCTCCTCCTCTCCTCCTCCTCCTCCTCTTTCCTCCTCCCTCCTCCTCCTCCTCCTCCTCCTCCTCCTCCTCCTCCCTCCTCCTCCTCCTCCTCCTCCTCCTCCTCCTCCTCCTCCTCCTCCTCCTCCTCCTCCTCCTCTGGGGTCTCGAGGAGAATCCGCGGAGAGAACAGGACGGCCCAAAGACCGCCCAAGAGGCCCCAAGACGGCCGAACAGGGCCCCAAGAAGATTCCAAGAGGCTCCCCAGAGGGGGAACACCAACTGACATGTCGAGCCTACCGCCCCAAGGCCCTCAGGAGACCCCCAAGAGGCACCCAAGAAGCCCCCAAGAGGCCCCAGAGAGGCCGAAGAGAGCCCCAAGAGCACCCAAGACAACCCCAACAGAGCAAAATCAATGATTCCGATTCCTCTGAAGTTCTTAAAGGCTTTTCGTCGACGCCGTCGTCGTCGTCGCCGTCGTCGTCGTCGTTGCCGTCGTCCTCGTCGCCGTCGTCGTTGCCGTCGTCGTCGTCGTCGTTGCCGTTGTCGTCGTCGTCTTCGTCGTCGTCGTCGTCGTGGTCGTCGTCGTGGTCGTCGTCATCGTCGACGTTGTCGCCGTCGTCGTCGTCGTCTTCGTCGTTCCCCTTCAGCGTCGGCGGCACCGGCGTGGGGCCTTCACAATACTTGGAGAGAACAGCACGCAGCTCAACTACGATTACCTACCAGGATGCTCGCGCGCTAAGTGTGAAGTCGAGGAAGGCGAGGTCAACCCATTACATCCGACGGTCGATGCCACTTCTGAATCAGCACGTGGGGCCCCGAAGCTCTCGACACAAATTTCAGTATGGACTGCCGGGGCGGCGCACACGTGAAGACTTGGCAACGCGGAGGAGGAGCAGGAGGGTATCATTGGAGGCTCAGCGATCAGGCAACAACAAGCGTCCAAGACGAGCGCGATCCGGCAATAACAAGCGTCCAGCAATAACGAGCTCAGCTCGCGACAGCTTCGCCCGGTGAGCAACTCGCGAACGACATGCCGCCTCTTGTACATCGCCCCCGCACGTGCCCACAGGAACATACATGGCCCGCTCCAGAACCACTGAGTCCAAACATATTGACATCTATTGGAGGATATAGACACCAAACATATATTATATATACGTGTGTATACCAATATTACTCGCAGTCACACTCAGAACGCCAATACTAATATCATGTATAACAAAACAAGAATGACACTGCTACAAAGAATAACACCAATACTGCCAAACTAATAACAGGTGTATATGGGCGAAGAATACAAATACTGTAAACAATCGAATCAAAGTGATAATACTACGAGTTTAAATACTGGTAGCACGATTAACAAAAACGAATGATACCCTCATGACTTCTACCACCTCCCTCCCCACCTCCCTCTCGCTGGAAAGAGGAGACAGGAGGAATCGACGTGGTGGTGGTGTACATTCTTTGGGCCCCCACCCCTGTCAGAACATGGAGCGGACCTCGCGGAAAACGAGGGCAACGAGGGACGAGGAGGGGGACCGAAAGGCGAAGGGGCGGAACGATAGACGAAGCGGGGAGGAGCAGCTGGCGGCCTTGTCTTTCCCCTTTTTCTTCTCCTTCTCCTTCTCCTTCCGGCGACCTCGGCGTCCCCCGGGGATTCGGGCGCCGCCAGAGGAAGGGAGGGGGATGGGGGAGGCACAGGGGAGCGGGAGGAGAAATAATAAATGGAGGAGGAGGAGGAGGAGGAGGAGGAGCTGGGCCGGGCCCCCCGCTGCTTCGCAGGACGCGCAAGCAACACGTGGTTCTTCAGAGAGCCACAAGCGACACGTATTCCAGGGCCCCCCTTCCGACGCGGCTGGGCCGTGCTCCTCGTGGCAGCAGGCACCGACAACATGAGGTTCTTGAAGCGGTCAGGGGCACTAGGAACGGCGATCGAAAGGAACCGGATCGGCGGAAAAATCAGCAACCGAGGCGAGAGAGATCGAATCGGCGAAAAATCGACAGGCCAAGGAGGCCTTCGGATGGAACCGGGAATCGGAATCGATGGACATCGAAATCGAATCGAGTCAGAACTTTCGAAACGAGCCCCCGCTTTGGCAGCACGCACCAATGACATTGGTATTTTTTGGGGGGGGGAGGAGGAGGAGGAGGAAAGCTGAGGGGAATGAACGCGCGACGAGAGCCGGCCGCAGTGCAGAGATGAAGGCAAAAACCTGCAATAGCCCCGGACTCGGGCAGAGGGGGGACAGTACCAAGGGCCTCCTTCACCAGGGCGGCCGCCAGCTGCTCAGCAGCATAAAACGAAGAGCACGTTTTTCTCTGCCAGGGCCAGGGGGCGACGGTGGATGGGCGGGCTGCGGTGGACGGGCGGTGGATGGCGGGTGGTGGTGGTTGGGTGGGCGGGTGGTGGTGGTGTTTTTTGCTGTGGAGAGACGAGAGGGAGACAGCGCCCAAACCGAACCACTGACCACATCTGGAAGCTGGCCAGCATGCCTGTGACAGGACCGTTCTCGCCCTGAATCCTATCTGGAAGGATGCCGATCGTGGCGGGTGGTGGGTGGTGGATCGTTGGGCAGTGGTCGCTTGTAGACAGGCGAAAGGGTTACTCTGGGTTTCTTAATAAGCGTGGAGGGGTCCCCCCCCCGACGGGGGTCAACCTCGCCTCGTCGTCGCGCCGCGACGGGGGTCGGAGCGCCTTCGGCGCGCGGTGGCTGCCCTCGACGGGGGTCGATGTGGGGCTGTCGGCGGGGGTGACGCCCCCCAGACGCTTATTAAGAAACTCGGGGTACCATATTTGGACAATGGGGGTAGATGTGGCCGACTTCGCGGGCGACCTCGTGGCCGGGCGGTGGATGCGCAATGGCGGGTGGTGATGGTGGACGGGTTGACGGCTGTGAATGGGCAGCGGGCGGCGAATGGTGGGAGCGGGAGCGGATTGCTTGAATGGCGAAGGATGGGCGGTCGGTGATTGGGCTGGTGCTGGTGGATATGGGCTGGCGGCGGCGCATGAGTGGCGCGCAATCGTGGATGTGCGGTTGGCGGTGGATGAGCGGGCGTTGTTGCATTGGCGGTGATTTGGAGCGCGGTGGTGGATGGGCGGGCTGCGGTTGATGGGCGGTGGATGGCGCGCGGCGGCGGATGGGTGGCTGGCGGTGGATGGTGGGAATTTTGGCGGCCGTGGATAGTGGACTGGCGACTGTTCCCGGAAGTATTTAAGTCACGCGGCAAGTTTATGCTACATTCGCGGGGGAATTCTTTGCCGAAGACTCGCATCGGCGGATGGGTCGTGGATGGGCGGATGGTGGTGGATGGGCAGCGGTGGATGATGGATGGGTAGGCGGTGGCGGATTGCTTGAGTGCCGCGTCGTGCCGTGCCCCCATGCCGCGCCGTGCCAGAATCCTGGGATCCCGAAAAAAAACATGTCGTGCCGTGCCCGCACGCAAGGCCGTGCCGTGCTTGTCGTGCCGCTCCGCCGAAACGGTGCCGTACAGTTCCCGTGAAGTGCGTCGCTTTCCACCCACGATGTGCCTTACAGCACTGCTGTTTAGGGTCTCTCTACTGGTGTCATGGGATTATGGGTTCGCCTTCGGAATGCTACCTCAGCGACCCAAGGCAATCTAAGGGGATAGTGGGTTTGCCTTTGAGAATTCATTTGGGAATGGTTAGCTTGCTTATGAGTGGTACCGCTATCCCTTACAAAAGCCTTACGGGATAGTGGGTTCGCCTTTGCAGTGCGAACACTACCCCCTAAGAACATCGTACGTAGTAGTGGGTTTGCCGTTTGCCCTTTGAGTGATACCACTATCCCTTCAGAACGTTTTCGGGGATAATAGGTTTGCCTGTCGAGTGATACCACTACACCCTAAGAAGCTTATTAAGGATAGTGGTCTCTCTTTGGAGTGCGACCACTACCTCCTAGGAATTTATTTTGGGGCTTGCCCTGTTTACCAAACAGCTTGCTGAACGGTATTAGAAGCTGGTCTAGCCGAGGGACGCCAAAGAAGCGACATCCTCAAACATTGTATGGTCCAGGACATTTCGCTTGAGATATCCTCACAACTCTCGCTTTCGAATTGGCTGGGATTGGGCGTGCCTGCGACATCCTCGAAGATCGGAGCTCCGAGATGCCGCGCGAGAGGCGATCCAGCGCGTTTCGCCAGAGACATCCTAACAGTTCTGAGCTCCGAGATGCTGCGCGCGAGGTGGTCCGGCGCGTTTCGATTCAGACATCTTTGCAATTCTATGCTCCGAGATGTTGCGCGAAAGGTGGTCTGGCACGTTTCGCCTGAAACATCCTCAAAACTCCGGGATCCGAGGTGCCGCCAGCGAAGTGGTCCAGTGCATTTCGCCTGAGACTCTCTTGCAATTCTATGCTCCGAGATGTTGCGCGAGAGGTGGTCTGGCACGCGTCGCCCGAAACATCCTCACAACTCTAGGATGCCGCCAGCGAGGTGGTCCTGTGCGCTTCGCCTGAGACATCCTTGCAATTCTATGCTCCGACACGTTGCGCGAGAGGTGGTCTGGAACGTTTAGCTTGAGACATCCTCACAACTCTGGGACTCGAGATATCGCGCGCGATGTGGTCCGGCACGCTTCGCTTGAGACATCCTGGAAACTCTGAGCTCCAAGACGCCGCGCGAGGTGGCTCAGCGCGTTGCGGCTAGAACATCCTCGAAACTCCAAGCTCCGAGATGCCGCACGCGAGGTGGTCTGGCGTGCTTCGCCTGGGACATCTGCGTGACTCTGGGCTCCGAGATGCCGCGCGAAAGGTGGTCCAGCGTGTTTCGCTTGAGACATCCTCGCAACTCTGAGCTCCGCGCTGCCGCGCGCGAGGTGGTCCAGGCGTTTCGCCTGAGACATCCGCACAATTCATGGTTCCAAGACGCCGCGCGCGGGGTGGTTTCGCCTGAGACATCTTCGCAACTCTGGTCTCCGAGATGTTGCGCGCGAGGTCGTCCAGCCCGTTTCGCCACAGACATTCTCGCGATTCTCGGCCTCGAGACGCCGCGCGAGGGGTAGTCTGGCCCGTTTCGACACAGACATCCTTACAACTCTGGGCTCTGAGAAGATGTGCGCGAGGTGGTCCGGCGCGTTTCGCCTGAGACATCCTCGCAAATCTGACCTCCGAGATGCTGCGCGCGAGGTGATCCGGCGCGTTTCGCCTGAGACATCCTCGCAACTATGGGCTCCGAGAGGGAGGAGGGGTCAGACCCAAACGAATTGTGCTCTGGGAGAAAGTCTGGGCGCCGCATGGTCCATCCTCGCATGCCGCGCGAGAGGTGGCCTGGCGCGTTTCGTCTGGGACATCCTCGCAACTCCGAGCTCCGAGATGCCGCGCGCGAGGTGGTCCGGCCAGTTTCGCCTGGAACATCCTCGCGACTCTGGGCTCCGAGATGCTGCGCGCGAGGTGGTCTGGCACGTTTCGCCTGAGACATCCTCGCAACTCTGGGCTCCGAGATGCTGCGCGCGAGGTGGTCTGGCACTTTTCGTCTGAGACATCCTCACAACTATGGGCTCCAAGAGGGAGGAAAGAAGAGGGAGGAGGGGCCAGACCCAAACGAACCACTTGATTACACTTCTGCTGTCTCATTGTGTTCTGGGAGGTGTCTCGGTCGGTGCCGCCTGGTTCGTCCTCACAACTCTGAGCTCCCAGATGTCGCGCGCGAGGCTGTCCAGCTCGTTTCGCCTGAGACATCCTCGCAAATCTGGGCTGCGAGATGCTCTGCGCGAGGTGGTCCAGCCAGCCTCGCCTGAGAAATCCTCAAGTCTGGGCTCCGAGATGCTGCGTGCGAGGTGGTCTGGCGCGTTTCGCCTGAGACATCCTCGCGCAACTATGGGCCCCGAGATGCCACGCCAGAGGTGGTCTGGTAGTTTCGCCTGAAACACTATCGCAACTCTGGGCTCCGAGATGCCGCGCGCGTGGTGGTCCGGCCCGTTTCGCCGCAGAGATATTTGCAACTCTGGGCTCCAAGACGTCGCGCGAGAGGTGGTCTGATTCGTTTCGCCTGAGACATCCTCGCAACTCTGGTCTCCGAGATGCTGCGCGCGAGGTGGTCTGGTGCATTTCGCCTGAGACATCCTCGAAACCCTCGGCTCCCGGAGAGAGGAGGAAAGAGGAGGGGCCAGACCCAAACGAACCACTTGATTCCATTTCTGTTGTCGGGTTGTGCTCTGACGCGTCCTCGCAACTCTGAACTCCAGATGCTGCGCGCGAAATGGTCCACCCCGTCTCGCCAGAGACATCCTCGCAAGTCTGGGCTCCGAGATGCCGCGCGAGAGGTGGTCCGTCCCGTTGCGCATGAGACATCCTCGCAACTCTGGGCTCCGAGAACATGTGCGCGAGGTGGTGCGGCCGCCCGTTTCTCTTGAGATATCCTCGCAAGTCGGCGAGATGCTCTGCGCGAGGTGGTCCAGCCAGCCTCGCCTGAGAAATCCTCAAGTCTGGGCTCCGAGATGCTGCGTGCGAGGTGGTCTGGCCTCTTTGGCCTGAGACATCCTCACAGCTATGGGCTCTGGAGGCAGGAGAGAGGCGGGGTCAGACCAAAACGAACAATTGGATCATGCTTCTGTTGCCGATCTTAGCTTTGGGAAGGGGCTGGGCGCCCATGGCCCGAGGGGGGAGGCCGCTAGCACTGACGCGCGAAAGCGATTCCTTTTTGTACATTTGAAAAGTTTCCCAGGGGGGGGGGGGCTATAATTAGGGTGGGGGCACATGATTAGGGGGGGGGTGCATGATAGGTTTTCTAGGGGGGAGGGTGGGGTGGGGGGGGGGGGGCATGATTAGGCTGGGGGAGGGGGAATGAGTGAGCAAATCGTGCAGGTGCTTCGAGCGAGGGCGCCGTGAGCAGGAGGGAGGCAGGAGAGAAAGGGAGGAGGAGACAGGAGTAATTCCAGAGGGGGGCGGGGCCAGGCCCTAACTGCTTGTTCGAGGGCATCCTTGGCGAGGGTGCCTCCTGAAGGCGGCATCGAGAGTGCGAAAGCATCCCTGGCATGCCAGAGGAAGCGGAGAAGAGAAGAGGAGGGACGAGGAGGAGAAGGAGAACATTACAGGGCTTGAGGAGAGACGCGAGGGGGAGAGGAGGAGGAGGAGGAGGAGGAGAAGGAGAGTAGGAGGAGGAGGAGGAGGAGGAGGAGGAGGAGGAGGAGGGGAGGGAGGAGAGAGGCGAGAAGGAGGAGGAGGAGGAAAATTGCGAGGAGGAGGAGGAGAGGGATGAGGAGGAACAGTAGCAGAAGGAGGAAGAGGAACACTGCGAAGAGGAGGAGGAGGAGGAGGAGGAGGAGGAGAACGCGGAACACGAGGAAGAGTACGAGGAATGCAAGGAGGAGCATGGCGAGCAGGAGGAGGAGCAGGAGGAGGAACAAGAAAAGGAAGAGTGCGATGAGGAGATAGAACATGAGGAGGGAAACGTCGAGGAGGAATAACACCAGAAGGATTATAGGATCCGTGTGAGGAGGGGGCGAAAAAGTGAAATGAGGAGGTATAGGAGGAAAAGGAGAGGGGAAGACCAGGAGGATCGGATGAGGAGGATGACGAGGAGGAGGAGAGGGAGGAAGAGAGGAGGGGGATGATGAGGAGAAGGTGTAGTGGAATGGGGAGGCCGAGGGCGAGGAGAATGACGTGGATGCGGAGGAGGAGGAGGAGGAGGAAGAGGAGGACGACGACGACGACGATGACGAAGAGCTCGACTACTACGCCGAAGGCGCAGGCAGATCGGGCAGATTGGATACTAGACTCCAGCCATAATGAGTGGTACACAGCACTATGCGTTTGCCACTGGAGTGATATCATGTTACCCTATGAAGCTCTGAGAGGACAGAGGGTTTGCCTGGAGAGGGTCACAATCCAACTGGCAAGTATAATCGGATGGTGCGTTTGCATTCGGAGTGCCACCATTATTCCATAATTAAGAGGCTCTGAGGGGATATGTCAGGGGAAGTACCATTTCCTTGGACTTTGCAAATCGCCCTGGGGCTGTTCTGGGACTTGAACGACCGTGGAACAGGACTTGACAGGGACTGCGGGACTTGATCTCGCCGCATTTCTTATGGACTAGTCTGGGTTTACCCTAAATCGAAACACATAATAATAACCGTAGCCCAGGGTACAAGCAAGTCCCATCCCGCCCCAGCAGCGAGTCTGCGCTACGAGTCTAAGGATGGATGGGGGGACTCATCATCATGGTCATGAATGAATTCGCGCCGCTGCCAGCCCAGCGCGACGTAGCTGCTGTAGGAGATCCAGTAGCCGCATATCGCTGCAGGCCGGTGGAAGTGGAAACGTCTGGCGAAGGAAATTACGTTTATGTCGGCGTCATTTGCAGGTGACACTGCGGAGACTCAGATTTCTGCCCAGAGTGTGCCGACTTTTTCAGTAGTAGCAACGCACAAAATGAAAATTCACACAATACAAATTCACGGCCATCGGAAACCTATGGCATCCACAATTCCAACAAAGTCTGCGACTTGCCCTGCGTGTTCAATTTGTTCGAAACCACCCGGCAACTGATAGCCATGCCCAGTACAGAGCTCGCAAATGCCGAGATGCGATGATCGCACTCTGATGTGCCTTTCCGTTATTCTGCCCTGCCGCACGACTTCAGTCTCTGGTTTCTGTATGCCTGTCATGACGAGGGCCACTGTTACC